>BHDV01065377.1:40193-102837 GCA_005406045.1 Adoxophyes honmai
CATGGTTCCTAAGAAGAGATCTTCGTATCTCGTATAGTTTCGGACTTCCCCATACTGACCGTTTTGGATGGGCCACCCTGTATACCATCATGCCTGTATTCCCTAGTGTGGTAGGTAAAGCACATAAAACGCTAGATAGACTTCTAGCATATATTTTTTACGTTTTAAGATGGCAGTTATAATCGAACCTTCGCACGCAACAAAGTTCAGGCACGCCGAATGACACACACAGACAAATCTGTCTAGATATCTAGACTAGATGAATCCTTGTAATTTCGAATAAATAGTATCTATAACTTAATACCATCTAGTTCTTTGTTCGGTAATATCAATAAGCCTAAATTATTTGGTGGCACATCATATCTATTTATATTATGTAAGTAGATATTTTTATATTAGGTATGTAGATATATTTATCCATACCGCTCTGGTTCGAAAGGGATGGAGGACATGGGGGGGAGGCCTTTGCCCAGCAGTGGGATATCGACCCGGGCTAGAATATGATAAGTAGATATTTGTTTCATAAAAATGGCACAATTATCACAAAAGGTTCGTCATCCCTGAACTATAGGGTATGGCGTCGCACTCACCGGCCGCGCTGTCCTGTAGAACCACGTCGCTGATCTCAAACAGCTTAAGCGGTAGCGGCATCTTCTTGTTGGCGGCGAGCGTCTTGAGCAAGCCGGGTAGCAGCCGCGTGCGGGCCACCTAGAACAAGGATGTTGCCAATATTCGCATCCGCATCCGTATAAAGCGATGCGGAGTTGATGCTGATTCGGATGTGAAGCATGTCGCGACAAGAAAGTGGTAAGTCTGGCGAGTGGCGCGTCGAGTGTCGACCAATAAGAAAGCAGTAATTTGTTTTGGATTTCGGTGAATCGGTGACGGGCCTCGTTATTATTTTGTCGTGATCGTGACAATATCTGAAGCGGAAGTTTGTTTTTATTGTGTTTTTCAAAATAAGTCACTATGCTAGTTCATGAATTAATTAGGAAAGGATTAATAATATTTTGACCATTTTACCCTACCAAACTAACACTCAAGTCTTTTGTACAAATCTGCATCGGCATCCACGGATGTGGGCCACATAATATCCGCATCCGCATCGGCGGATGTGAACAAAACAATAGCATCCTTAACCTGGAATTCCAGCGTCTTGGGGTTAGCGATATGCACGGCGCGCTCCGCCGACAACGGCGCGCCCAGCTTCGACGATATGTCTTCGCGCGAGCACTGCGGACAAAGAAACGGGTTAGGTTATGTCCATAAATTATGCGAGGAGTTTTCTTTAATTTTCTGACCTCCCCTACCCCTGATGACATGTCGTGAAGTTTTATTCAACTCCCTACCCCATCGCATCCCCCAAACTCACGTGAGATTTTTCCAAATGTTAAGTTTCTTACGTAAACGCGTTGGATTAATCTTATAAAAAGAAAAAAAAAAATGACATAACTTCAAATTTTGCCTTAAAATTTTCTTCGTTAGGAAAATTACTCATGAAGTGTCAAATATAAAGGGCCATCCACATCCCCACTCCGTCTTTTAAGACTTTAGGCAATGTTCTGTCTGGATTAAATGGGCCAAAATAGTATAACATTTTTTTTTATTCAAACAAGAAAAAAAAATTCGTGATGTTTGCAGAGACCCCTCTCCCCCCCAAACACTTCACGTAATTTATGGACGCCGTGGCACTTGCGATTTGCAATTGAAAGTAAGTAAAATTCAGTAAAAAAGGAGTAAAATTCCCCAAATTTTGCGTAACGTATTTTATATACGACTCCTAATTAGGTAACAGCGGTAACGTACGAGCGTGAAGGGCAGCGCCTCGCTGTAGCCGGCGTGCGCGCACTCTCGCCGCAGCTGCTCCGTCAGCTTGTTGAGCGGCGTCTGCGCGCCCGCCGTGGCCACGCGCAATGGACGACGAGCTATGTTGTTGTATCTGTGACACGAAACGAAAAAAAATTAACAAAAAATTACCGACTTCAAATGTCAATCAATTACCTAGTGCAATGTCACCAACCGTTCAACTGGACAGCCATGGATTTTCCACGGAAAAAGCGATACACAAACTAATCTCCACCTCTTAGAACCTTGGCAAGTTTATTGACGACCGCTCCACCCAGTATACTCATAGAAGTCCTCTCAAGCGGACGGCAACTGCGCTCGAACAGGTCCCAACTGTTCCGAGAAATCATGTTTGTGAGCGTGAGTAGATCCGTTTTTAACCCCCGACACAAAAACGACGGGGTGTTATAAGTGACGTGACGTGACGTGACGTGACTCTCTCTCTCTCTCTCTCTCTCTCTCTCTCGCTCTCTCTCTCTCACTGTGTGTGTGTGTGCGTGTGTAAATGTGTAAACTGTATGTGTCTGTCTGTGGCATCGTAGCTCCCAAACGGATAATCCGATTTAAATGCGGTTTTTTTTGTTCGAAAGCTATATCCGTCTAGTGTTATTAGCTATGTTTGGTGGAAATCGGTTCAGGTCTTCAAGGTCATCAGGGCATTTGTTAGGTGTGATAAGAATGTTACACGTTCAGTAAACCCATCGAGTTGGGGCTCGTCGGGGTTTTTTTTAATTTAATTATAATTAATGTTGGTTATATTTCACTATCTGTGGCTATCTGGTAGGTTAGTAGTTAGTTAGGTAGTTACCCGTAGGCGATGGCGATATCCTCATACAGGTCACAAGCGTGGATGACGTCATGTCTCGTGGGCGGCACGCTCACCACCAGCGTGTCGTCGTCCTCCGGTGACGTCACCAGACACATGCGCGAGAGTAACGCCGATACGCTCTCTGCGCTTTCGCTGAATAAAAAAAAAGTAAAGTCAAGTGGGGCAAAGTGGAATTTATTAAAAGTGAAAAAAAATACATACATACATACAGTCACCTGACTTGTTTCTAAAACGTCCGCCATTTGGTCACGGAACGTCCGTCTAGGTCATCGTTTCTTAACCTCGGGTCGCGACCCATGGGTCGCAGGCCGTATCGAGATGGGTCGCACGACCCGCGGGACTTTTTGAAAAACAAACTGTACACTAAGAGACTGATTGAGATAGCACGACAAATACAAAGTTTTTCGGTAAATTACAATGCAATAACATTTCGCGCTGTACCTTATGCGTATCTGTATCTTATACCTGTATCTGTACCTTATTCGTATCTGTACCTTATGCGTATCTGTACCTTATGCGTATCTGTACCTTATGCCGATGTAGCTGTTAGCTTTTTGCAGGTTGATCCTTTCCTCGCGGTATTGCAGCGTGGGATACAGTTCATATGTGCCGTCGGGCGCAAACACCTTGCATTGTTGCACTGTGTACCGCGCGCAATACTGCGAGAACACCTTATTATGCCTGTACCTGTACCTTATTCGTATCTGTACCTTATGCCGATGTAGCTGTTAGCTTTTTGCAGGTTGATCCTTTCCTCGCGGTATTGCAGCGTGGGATACAGTTCATATGTCCCGTCGGGCGCAAACACCTTGCACTGTTGAACGGTGTGTTTCGTCCCACAGTACTGGGAGAACATACACACTAGTGTGTCCAGGACTACCTTCGCCTGCAGATACAAATGATCTTAATAAATATTATACTGTTTATTTTAAGATGGTAGAATAGGACTAAACGGGGTTTACGTAATACAATAAGTTCCTTCCAAAATAAAAAATATAAGGGGGACCCGTACACAGACTTCTGTTAAGTTTTGTTTTCAATTTTTCGTTTTTCAATATTTAAAAAAGTACAAAACGCCGCCACCGGCATATTTCCTGTAGTTTTCATACATTTTGTATGGACTCGACACACACGGTTGAATCCGGTCGCCACGCGCTACAATCGTCGCAGCTGGCTTCTTGTGGCCCGCAAAATGTCTGAACTAAACAAACAGCTGTCGCGCTTCAATTTTGTAGCTGCGTCTTCTCATGGCAGCGTTTGTGGCTGTGGCCGGTGGCCCGTGTGCGGCGACACTTATAGCTTACCATAGAGGACATACCCACTAGAGTACTAATGTAATTTTGGTTGTTCGGAGACGATTCCGCCAAACCATCGAGGCGATCGCTGTGCTCTTATTGGCCGCCCAAGATGGCGCGTAATGCTAGTGCGTTTTTTCTCTACGGTTATTGGCTCTGTATAGTTTCAGTGACAGTGACGGTGACGTTAGTGAGTGACAAACCACAAATATTTTGCGGGCCTAGGTGGCCAACATTGTTTCTCTAGTGCAAGGGTCACCAATTAGTTTCGCTCGGGGTCCATTTTAAGAAATGAAATGACATACGCGGTCCACACATGATAAAAAAAATTGAGCAACAGTATTTACGGAAATTACAAAGGTATTCAATTTACATAATATCAACGAGAAAAATGAAATTTTTTTATTGTTGATTATCTGTCGGAAGTTTCGAGTGGAATTGGTGCAAACTATTGACTTTAAATCCTGAAGATGAATGAAGATATATTTTTTCGGTCCGCATACAATGGGTCGGCGGTCCGTATGCGGACCGCGGTCCGCCATTTGGTGACCCCTGCTCTAGTGGGTCTGTCCTCTATGGCGGCGATATTTGTAGTTTACCTTAGTCAGGTCGGTAGCCGTAGCTTCGATGAAGACATTCCTGGTGTTGAGGGTTATCTTGGAGTGGTCGCTGTTGATGATGGGCGGCATGGATAACACGACGCCTCGCTTGTCCTTGATCACCGGGTACACGGGGCTGTCCCGGATTATACCCAGGTACTGTTTCAGCTGCGCATGGCTCTGTAACAGTTACAAGTTATACTCCGTTTCATATTAAGATATTGATCTGTACGATACGTAATAACCTTGTGATATTAGCGACGAAGTGTCGAGTAGAAGCTTTTACATACGCCAATATGTGATTTTTTCACATAATATGACTCAAGCCAACGGAGAGTAGTCGCATTAGTACAAGTTTCACGTAACGTAGGAAAGACACGGCTATACGTGTAATGTAGTATACATATGCAAATTATCCAATACACAGGGTGTATTGACTTGAAAAGCCATGAAACATTGTGTCCCACAACGTCAATAAAACAACATTTTCAGGAAACTTTTTACAGGGGTTTTCAAACGTGTATAATGGACCTCTGGTTAAAATATTTATACGGTTAATAGGGATGATGACAGGGTTAAACTTCAGAGCACTGTATCCTTGTCATTTCTTGCTTATCAAATAAAATAAAAAATGTGGAATTTTTTTTTTGGTAATTCATCTGACGGACTGAATAGTTTTTTTTATAGTCATCTGCCCAATTGTATACCACCTTGTGTAAAAAAAAAGTAAAAAAAAAAACTTTTGAGTAATACGGTTTTATTTTAGTCTAATCAATGTATATAAAACCGTTTTACTTAAAAGTTTTTTTTTACTTTTTTTTTCGAGTTTTTAGTTTTTTTTTTCAAATTGATATAGTGCACTGTATTCTCCTTGCAAAGACCTTTCAATTGATACCCATATTGATGAGGTTGATAAGAATTAGGTCATCCGCCATTTTGTAGCGGCGGCCATTTCGGGGGGCACGGCAGTGCCCCCACCAAGTCGAGCGCAAAGCAAGCACTGCCGTACCATCTTTTACTGGAACCATTTCGCGGCATTTTCAGGCCCCTATTTGAGAATCTCTGGATAAGACTAGGATGCTGAAATTTTCGTCGTCTAGTGAGCTATAACCACATACTTAATATCCAAAATTTCAAGCCTGTAGGTAATTCAGTTCCGAAGTTAAGCGAAAGCAAAGTTTCGCATTTTCGACACTCACTCACTCATGATCATCAAAATAGAACTGGTACTTCCCGTTAACTCAGAGAGCTGAAATTTGGTACATGGTTAGGGATTAATGACTACATAAAGGGAAAAATGTAAAAACTAGGATAATCGAAGATCTGGTGAAAACACTAGAGCCCAACCAAACTACTATAGAGATCGACACACTTCTTTTACAAAAAATATTCAACTTAGTGGGTCGCTTCATTTGATGTCAAAAATCTGAGGTTTGTGAAGTATCTGATGAAGACCCTGAGCTGCTCTGGTACAAAAAAAAAAATCGACTGTAATTGCAAAAATCCAGCGTAGAGAGACACATCTTCTAATTTAAGGACCGCGAATGGGCAATACGAAAAACTGTTCCTACTGTACGAGATCAAAACCGGAAAAAAGAAAAGAAAGATAATCTGCAAAAATAAGTAAATATGTAAAATAAGAAAATCTAACATAATTAATGAATATGCTCACGTTTCTACAAAAAGAAGTGAAATCCCATCAAAAACATTCTGTAAAAAATCTACCCAAGTCTCGTTGAAGCTGCTTGTTTATCTCTAAAAAGTAATTAAATCTAACATAGTTGTGCCAAGTCTAAGGTTCCTTACTGCGATTTCTTTATTATTATAGTTAATGTTGTGTGACTTGGCCGTTGAACACTTTATACCAATTACCCATACCAGTATCGCGTAACAAACAAGGTAGTTGCAACATTACATGTTAACAAAATTGACTTGTACCCACTAACGTATAAAAAATCTTCAACGGCCAAGGCACACAACTTTAACTATAATAATAAAGAAATCGCAGTAAGGAACCTTAGACTTGGCACAACTATGTTAGATTTAATTACTTTTTAGAGATAAACAAGCAGCTTCAACGAGACTTGGGTAGATTTTTTACAGAATGTTTTGATGGGATTGAATTTACAATGACAAGGGGGCGTCCATAAATTACGTGAGGTGTTTTTTTCAATTTTCTGACCCTGCCTCCCCCCCTGGTGAGATGTCGTGAGATTATATTCAACCCCCTCCCCCACCCCCCAAATCTCACGTGAGATTTTCCAAAATGTGGGTTTGTTACGTAAACGCGTTGGATTGTTATTATAAAAAGAAAAAACATAATATTTATTTGAAAAGAAAAAATAAAATGGAGACGTAACTTAAAAAAAAACAAAAATTTTTCTTCGTTTGGATACACTCATGAAGTGTCAAAATGTAAAGCATCATCCACATACTCACTTCGCTTTTTAAGACCTTAGGCATCTGGATTAAATAGACCAAAATAGTAGTTTTTTTGTTTGTTTCAAACAAGAAAAAAATTGCGTGATATTTGCCGTGACCCCCCCTCCCCCCAACGTGAGATTAGATGAGTTTTGACTCGACCCCTTCCCCCCTAAAACACCTCACGTAATTTATGGACGCCCCCCAATGAATATACATTTTTGTATTGTCACCACAACTAAAAGCGCATACCGAATTTGAGATCAATCAGTTGACGGAAAGGGGGTGAAATTTCAATTTCTAAATTTGAACCAACAAAGAATGAATAAAGACTAAAACAAACAGGGTAAGCTAAGTAAAACCGTTTAAAAACTCACAGTATACAACTCCATGAGCTCCGGCGCAGTCATTTCCTTCTGCTGGTTGAGCGCCTTGAACTTGATCTGCTTGGGCGGCAGCGCGTCGAACACGAACGGGCCCTCCAGCGTGTCCAGGTCGTGAGTGCCGATCGCCACCAGTGACCGCTTGCGGCAGATGTTCTGGTGGAGTTTGTCCTGGAAAGACCATAGTTGCTTGTTCATTGGGCTGCGAGCTGTTAAGTATGAACAGCTACGCGTCATCTACAGTCGTTCACTTGTTTTAGTAATTGCGCACATGAGCGCAACTTTTTAAAATAACTTTTTTAAATAGAAAGATAAAACAAATGAAGCAGAATAAAAAGGGTGCACGTTTGCACACCTACAATACAGGCGACTAGAGTCACCTGTGACATTAAGAAATGGGATTATCCTTGTATGTATGAAGAAACTAATGAATGTGGATGAAGCAAAAGAGGTATGTCAGGATCGTAGCGAGTGGAACAAAGTGGTCTCTGCCTACCCCTGTGGGAAAGAGGCGTGACGGTATGTATGTATGTATGTATTATCCTTGTATCCTAGAAAAAGGCACTTTTGTCGCAGAACAGTTTATACTACTACGTACAGAACGTTCCACTCCCAAACTTGTTTAGGCGTAAAAATATCGCTGTCTCTTTCTACCGTTACCTAGTTGCCGTAGTCCATTCATGTTCAACAGTGGACATCCTTTGCCTGAGATGATGTAGATTATGAATAAAGGTGGAAACTCATTACACCGTATCATACTATGACCGTGCTATGAACGTGTCAGGCACGGAATGTAACGCGACACGGATGGATATGCCCACTACCAACGTGTCCACATCATTTGATATTGACGGTCCGTGCATGGCAAATGGCACGCTACGGGTATGATACGGGTATGGTCGGTGACGGAACGGGCTAGTATGCATACTATGCATAGCATATACACATGTATATGTAGCATATTTGTAATACAAAGAATATTTTTTGTCTGACACGTTCATAGCACGGTCATAGTATGATACGGCGTAGTGAGTTTCCACCTTAATTGATTGACCCATAAAGAACGCAAACCTGAAGGTCTATGAAGCTGTCGTAAGACTCCTTGGTGAAGCGCACGTCCCTCAGCACGGCGGCCACGGCGAACGGCCGGATCTGCGCCGTGGCCGGCGTCAGGTGCAGCGAGCAGCAGTCCGAGTACTTCTGCAGCCGGTACTGAGGCGGCTCTTTCCTGGAAACATATACATACTTTCTTTGTTTGTGTGTCTACCCTAATTTCACATGTTTTGTGAAATATTCGAAGGTCAGCAGGAGACCATTTATTCGAGCGGATCAACTGTCTCATTTTCTGTCACTTTCTGTAAAAATGGAACAATATTCTGATACTGTCGTTTAGTCATTAGAGGAATGGGAACTCTTAGGCCGTGGTCGCCTTCACCCGCCGCCCGCGGCCGACAACGGCCCGCCGCCCGCGGCGTCTGAATGGCATGTTCGTGAATGTCCCGTTTACTACTATTATTCAGACGCCGCGGGCGGCGGGTGAAGGCGACCACGCCCTTAACAAATAGTCGAATACTATATCAAAATCTGCAGCAGATTCATATAAAATCTAGCCATCTCTTTCTACTGATCTTCAAGGAATTGACAGAACATGAGATGTAAGAGTTGACTTAAAGTAGAATAAAATAAATGTGACTACATTTTAGTTTTAAGCTGATTTGTTACTAAAATGAAAATATTTTCTCTATGTAATATTTCAATAGATTTTATGTTCCAAAAGGTGCAGAAATAGATAATCATCTTATTGTATATAAACATGAATATGATAACAGTATTCAGATAAGACATACCTAAAATTGCATGTTGTTGCTTTCAGAAATTCTTGTTGTCATTATAATATGTCAAAGGTCAGCAAACATAGCCTGCACACAACATTCACTCCTATCATGCACATTATAACAGCAAGATTATTTC
Source organism: Adoxophyes honmai (assembly GCA_005406045.1). NCBI lineage: Eukaryota > Metazoa > Arthropoda > Insecta > Lepidoptera > Tortricidae > Adoxophyes > Adoxophyes honmai. Next base: position 49,537 of record BHDV01065377.1, read on the forward strand.
ATATGAATCACTATTGTCATAACTACACAGCATAAAACAAAGTATGCTCAGATTTTTAAAACTGCAGCAGATTTTGATGAGCTTTTTAGAAGATAGAGTGATTCAAGAAGAAAGTTAATACGAGTATGTATAATACATGTATAACATAGAAGAGAAATATTGATAATTTTAGAGGTTTTGTATGTCATATTGTAGTAATGTAGTATATTTAAATCAGCTTCGCACCCATACAAAGCGGGAGATGGTTGGTTGGTATCTAAATAAGTCAGTCACTTTAGCAAATAACATAAAACTCAATTCCTCCCAAAGAAAGCAAGTCATTGAGAACCTCAATGTATGGTAGTGATATCGCAAAGTTCCTACAACAGTGACCCAAAACTCTTTACCTTAAAACTACACATGTAAAAAAACTGGTCAACTTACTTTTTTTGGAACACCAGTAACCCATTGACCAAGCCTTCGAGACAAAGCAGGTCATACCGGTTGGCAGGGATGTCAATGCGATATAAAACCTCTTCAGAGACACCCGCTCCCGCACCCTCACCTTGCTCCTTCATCAGCATTTGTTTTTCTGTTGTCTGTAATTATATAGTCCATAATTACAACATACTGCTAGTATAAATTATTTGGACTGGAATCCTGTGATATTTTTATAAGTTTAACATGAGCTGCCTAGGCAAGGAATATTAAAGTAATCCAGGCTAGATATAATAAACTCACATCTGCAGGCAGTCTTTAAAAAAGTTTTGTGCTGTTAATGCATTTGGAGCTTCAGTCTTCTAATTATGCCAACCCTGTATAAGTGTATAATTATAACATAGATTAGATATTGAATATCTAAAAAGTTTCTGATTTGTCTGCAATTTTCACTTATTATGTACTATGTTTTTTATGTATGAAATTTTACTATAACCCTTAAATTAAACAAGTTCTACTCATATTTTTGTATCGAGATTAGTCTCATGGTAGTTTCATGTTTAAAATAACTTCACAATTATTAATTTTAAAGCAGTGATGGAAAAAATATCAAATGAACCGAGACATACACTTCCAAAAAGAACATATTTTATTATAAAATAGCTTCACAATTATTAATTTAAAAGCAGTGAGTGAAAAAATATCTAATGAACCGAGACATACATACATACATATTCTCACGCCTGTATTCCCATTAGGGGTAGGCCAAATAATCCAGTGCCACCGAGACATACACATAACAAAAACATATTTTGGGTAGAATTGCGAAAATATAATGTAAACAACCTTAAATTGGAAAGTTTAATACCCTGCTTAACTTTCATTCTCATAGTTATTTATTTTAAAATGGACAATGTCGATTATTGGTGCAGCGTTGGGCACTGGGTCCTTTACATTACCTGTTATCCGTACTCTAAGAACTTAGTTTATCAGTACTGTCTGTACCTATTAACAAACTAAAAATATAAGACAGTACTTACAACTTCATCTAACTCCAATCCGAATTCGAAACAAAGATCTTGGAACTCATCGTCAGCTGAAAGAATATAATTTAGTTTTCATCACGGTTTTCATTGATTGAGCTGTATAAATACTAAGTTGTAGATAATATTTTGAATACTTAAGATGCCTTACTGTACGTTTTCCCAAGGGCAGCAAATAAAGCATCACGCTTAACTGAAATCGTCGGCATTTTGTTTCACTAATAAGTGTAAAAGAACCGTATACTTAATATAAAGATAAACTAATTAACAAGTAAAATAGAATTATCTTTAGTTAGATTTAGAAATTAGATTTAAGGTTAGGATATAATGGAAATAGAAACATTACACGTCTCTGTCACATGTGACAGTGACACTGACAGTACTCTCTACCTACTCTCTGTCACTAACCCATGGACATAATAATAAGGACTGCGTACTCCTCACTAAAAGCTGAATAGCTACCAGATATGCAGTGTGTCCCTTTCTATACCTTATCGGTTTAGGTAATTAAAACAATATAAACAATCTTGACATGTCTTTTTGTTGAAATACACAGTCTAAAAATGAAAATCGTTACACTATACAATTCAATTATGAAACTAAATGATTTTTTCATACCTAAATTGTAAAATGTAAAGATTTCTATTTATAAAGTGTACGTTTAAATAAAACGACACGTCAAGATTGTTTACATTGTTTTAACTACCTAAACCGATAAGGTATAATAGGGTGACAATGAGATTATTGCTATATGAGACATTCGATTTCGTAATCTTACATACATCACGCTTAAATTCCCAAATGGGTTAGGTAGAGTACTGATTAATCCATATTTATGCACATTTAAAAATTAAATTTGACTATTGACGTTTTCCAGTCAGTAAATTCAAAGCGCTTTACAGTTATATTTCAACGTCAAATTATTAAAAAGCTTTAAATTAAATTGATTTTTAATATACACTTAATTTAATAGACAACATATTCACTATCAAGTCTACTTTTTTTGTAATGGTAACCCCTTAAGTAGTCATAATCATTAAATTGACCATGAATATTTGTATGTTGGGACAGTGTTGGGCGTGATTAGTGATTAAATTATTATAATATGTATATGTAATGTATTTCATATCGTTTGTGATAGCCACGTTTTTTGCCTACAATATTAACAGATAAGCTAACTACTGAAGATGAGGAGACTAAATTGTGCTAAAAAAGGGAACGAATTGTGGTTGAACACACGATGATGTGGAGGAACAGAGGTTGACAATCGAATAAACAGAGAAATGGACGAATAATTTCAACGCTTTTTAATAATTGGAGTATAATTGTAAAGCAATTTGAATTTACTGATTGAAGTAAATAAGATTCTACGCTTTTAGATGATAAATTTAACTTTTAAATGTGCATAAAAATACTCTAACCAACCCATTTGGGAATTTAAGCGTGATGTATATAAGATTACGACATTGAATGTCCCATATTGCAAAAATCTCATTGTCACCCAATTAGAAAGGGGCTCACGCATCTCTGGTAGATATTTCGGTCTTGGCTTGGCACAGCTTTCAGTGGCATTGCGCAGTCCTTATGTATTTAGTCCAAGTTGACACCTCAGACAGCTGTTACATTCATTACAGAATGGGTGCGTTCCGGTAGGCGCCCACAACGATTGTATCGCCCACTTCAGCGTTCCGGTTGGCGCCCGTGGTCGTTGCGAGCGAATCGTTTGACGTGACAGATGACGTCATTGCTCGCGACCACGTCGCGCCCACTTCGCCCGCAAAATGAAGGTGGGTCGGCGTGGGCTTTCACTTAAACGTCACCTGTCACGTGACACATGTCATCAGATTTTGATGAATTTACCGAATCTCATTCGTTTTGCGAAAAATGCTACCATAAATTAACGGGAATCCCTGTTTAATTAAATTTTGCTCCAAACCATGCGAAATATTTACTAACAACCCCCAAACCTGCACGTTTTCTCTATGCCGCCATATTGGAAGCCCACAGAGCTCAAATTTTGCATTCCACTTGAAACACTCGCCCACAACGCCTGCGGCGTTTTTTCCCAAGTGGAATGGTAGATTCTGCGGTCGTGGGCGAGGGCGTTGTGGGCCCTAGGTGGAACGCACCCATTAACAAAATTATTATAAAAAAATGGCATAATTAAAATATAAAATAAATTCACAAAAAATAATACTTTACAATATATTACAATTATAATTGACATTGAAAACAAGTTTTTGTATTGTAGGTAGAACTGTAGAATGTAGAACTAGAATAGAGGAGAGGGGTAAATTAGAGTTGCCTGATGAATGAATTAAAAATCTCCTAAATGCATTTGGGGCATATTGGGATTACTCCCTAATTCAAACAAAAAACATAAGTTGTCTGTTTTCTTCAAGCTTTTTTAAACATTTTTTTTGTTTAGGAAAAAAGTCCGATGTACGAAAACATATCAGTCTAGTAGGTAGTCTACAAAAGACTAAGTAGGTCGGGTAGTTAAAGTAAATGAGTTACAAAGCCTAACCAATGTTTTGTGAGGTTTGTCATAAGGATGATAATTATTAGATTTATTAAGCAATATTTCATTAAGAAATACCTACGTTAATTTGTTATGAAACTATTAGCTGATGATTCTTAAACAACTTACTGAAACTTTTATATGATAGAAATATACACTTAATTTTTTTTCACATACACCATCACTTTACCATCGCTAGTAAAAATGAATAAACTTTATTTACACTTAAATAATTCCAGCATTTTTTCTCTTTCGTCCAGCGCACCTCTTCCCCTCTATCTTGCTTGCCTATCATAATAAGTTGGAGTAGCGCATATCTGTCATGTCGTAGTCGTAGCACGTGGCCGAGATATTCTATTTTTCGCTTTTTATGGTAGGCAAAAGTAAGACCGAGTACAAGAAGCTGACGGCCAACCTTCAGGACTGAAGAGCCACTTGAAGAAGAAGAAGAAGAAGAAGCATTTTTTAATAAAAGTAGTATAAATATACAGTTGTTTTAACTATTATTGTTTATTGCTGTCATTGTTATTAGTTGTTTGTTTAATTCATTTCATTTTATTTACATACATATAATCACGCCTATAATCCCAAATGGGGTAGGCAGTGTGACGAAATGTGAAAAACCATGATTTTGACTATTTCACGCTTCGCAGCCACTTCTAGCATCATTTTGGGTTTGAAAACAGATGTAAGAGGTAGTATAATAGTGACAGGTTGCTAGCCTGTCGCCTAAAGAATACCTAATCCTATTCCCTTAGTCGCCTCTTACGACATCCACGGAAGAAATGGAGAGGTGCTATTCTAGACCCGACACCACACGGGTTCATTTTATTTTACAGTCAAAATTCTCCGAATTGAAAATAATTAAATCTACTATTGCCATTTATTTTTTCTTAGAAATGGTAACATTGAACTGGTCACGTGATAAATTAGTCTGGTTTTGCAAACGGTGAGTGGAGTGCCTTGTCATCAGTCCTAAAAGTTTTTGGATGATTTTCTTTGGAATTCTTATTCAAAGTGAGTAATTTTTAAAAGACTGCCTTATGTTAAGCATGACGAAACATTGGGCTTTGATTTGGTGGTGTTGCGTATCGTGTTTTTGAATGACGAAATTGTACCTTGTTCCTTGACTAGTGATATGACGCCATTTTCTTCGTGAATGCCAATTATCTAAATTCTTCATTATTTTCTTTGTTACAATCATTTATTTCATCGCAGGGTGTGTTTAGAGGTGATGATTTCGATCCATATGTTAGTTAATCAGAGTGAAGATTGTTAAAATTGATGCATTGGAAGTCTAGTACTGTGCACTTGAGTCGTATTTTTTTGCCAGATAGTTCCTTCATGATGAAGGCAAAGTCTTCCTTTCTTGTCTGGCGTCAATTAACAGCTTATAGATGTGATAGTGGTTTTGATTTGCATTCTCAGGTCCTCGATTTGGTTAATATTAGGGCATATGTGAGGCCTTGACAGATACCCTCATTAACCGACTTCAAAAAGGAGGAGGTTCTCAATTCGACCTAATTTTTTTTTTTTTTTTTTTTTTTTTTTTTTTTTTTTTTTATTTTTTTTTTGTGTGTATGTTACTCGATAACTCGAAAACCCGTGGACCGATTTTCAAAATTTTTTTTTTAATCGAAAGGGTATAACTCGAAATTGGTCCCATTTGCACGACACCAGGATCTGATGGTGGAATCTTGGAGAAATCGAGGGAACTCTTCAAATTTTATATGGAGATGTACGGCGTTTTCGGTAATTTGTTGATGAAGTCAAGATTTTACATTCAGTAAACAGAATACTTTCAAAATATTGCTAACTAGTTGTGCCCGCGACTCCGTCCGCGTGGAATAGTGACAAATTTCCCCCGTTTTTCCTACATTTTCCACTGTTTCTTCGGTCCTTTTGGTCGCAGCGTGATGTTATATAGCTTAAAGCCTTCCTTGATAAATGGTCTATCCAACACAAAAAATATTTTTCAATTCGCACCAGTAGTTTCTGAGATTAGCGCGTTCAAACAAACAAACAAACTCTTCAGCTTTATTATATTAGTATAGAATTGAAGTCGGTTTTTTTTTGTTTAAAATTATTTTAAACACCTAGCTTGAAAAAAACGTGGTGTAAACTTTTACTTGTTCAAGAACTTTCTACGTGAACTGCTGAAATAAAATAATTAATATTTTGGTTATCCTCATACATATATTTTGCACAGTAAAAGCATGATGAGTAATACTATTGGGCTTTAGATGTGATGTGCATATGGTAAATAGGGTGTTAGGATGGGCTGCCAGCTTTGTTAAGTACATTTTCCTGAGTTGCCTGATAGATTTCTTCTTTGAATAAAATGTTTTAAAGTATGACTCACTTAAGCTCCCTGCTTATGTGTTGATGACTGGCTAAATTCTTAATGTTTTTTCTTTGTGATTCTTTTACTGAGTGGGACAAGAGGCATTGTTATCATGTTTACTTACACAGTCACTCAGGAAACATATAACTAAATTTGAATAGAGCATTTGATAACAGTTCTATTGTTCCTTACTTAGAAAATTTAAATTGAACACTTAATTTTAGTTTAATTTGTTTCGTAAACCTGTCATATCTTTTGTGACAATACAGAATCGCATATTGCTTGTTCGGAGTTAGTATGGTTCATTGCCTCTTGGAAAAGTTTTTATTGTTTTAGTTTTTCTTCTATAGGATTGTCTTTAAATTACAATTTCTCATAATGTATTTATTATGCATGCTGTATAAAACTCCATCATCATATTGCTAATGTTTTAATAGTAAACGCTAACTAATAGAATTACACATAACTCGAGAAGATCTGGATTACCTTTAGTTTTTGATTGCATGAGTACTTAATCAGTCGAAGTATGGTGATAAGTTAAGCAAGATTATCATAGATACAGGTTTTTATGATATAGGAGGAAATACAGGTTGTGATTATTTGTTTAGGTACCTATAGCTAAATAAATGCTCTTTTTAACAAGTTCCTATCAAATTAGTATGTTGCTTAAGTTGATCTTTTAAGGTTTCAGGCGCACATCTATTTGCATTAATGTTTTATTACAGGGGTAGCCAACAGGTAGATCACAACTCTTAATCCAGTTGATTGTGACAAGGCAAAAATTATAAATATGTAGAACAGATGGTGCAATGTAATCACCAACTGCTTTCAATAATTTTGTAATGGTAGATCGCACAGAGTTTCATTAGTAAACAGGAGATCATGGGTCCAATAAAGTTGGCTACCCCTGTTTTATGAAAAGGAAATTTTAATGGTTATCAATTTTAGGGGGTAGACTACATCTTTTTCTGTTCAACTGTTCTTAACTACATGTGTGGGTACATATAACATAATCACTTTTACCATAAATCTATTTTTGCTTAATACAACTATACAATACAACTTACCAGACTATCATAACATCAAATTCTGAAAACACAAAATGTTCTTGATATCATGCTTCTTTTTTGTAGCAGTATTATAATTTATGTGGTGTGTAAGTTTATGTGATTTTTTTGTATGTTCTGGTTGCCACATTTGGAATACAGGCATCACTTTCATGTATGTGTATGTTTATGCTTGTTTTGTACATATATTTAGTACCCAAACTATCAAATTCTAAAATCATAAGAATCCTAAAACGCTCCTGAATGGACTGTTTCAAGTATTTTGCAAATGTTGGTGTCAATGAATAGAAAACACAGTAAAAACAATCTGGTATTTTGGAAAATAGTTCAGAAACCAGGTTAAACTAGTATTTTGCAATTCTGATTTGCTATTGTTTAAATTTTATTTTGTCAGTGGCCATTTTGACTTACAGAAAAACAAAATGAATTAGTCTTATTACATTATGTAAAGTCCTCATAGAACTTGTGAACAACTTTAACAAATCATTCAATTCAATGTCCATATTTTAGTATGGTTTTTATAGATTCCGTAACAAGTAGGATAATGATGTGGTAATGATTCATCAAATAACACATGTTTTGATTTGACGAGATGAAATGGAAATGAAAAAGTAAGTCACAGTTATAGTTCTCGATTATTATTAGTTGGCGATTTTTCGTTGTGGCGGAATGTTAGCACATTGCTTTTACCTAGGGGTACGTAAATTTCGCAAATAAAAAATCGTGATTTCGCATAAAAAAAAACTCAAAATAGAAAATTTCGCATCTATTTCGCAAAAAATGATAAAAAGTCAATTAAAGGCTAGCATTGTTCTAATTTTAACATTTTCGTCTGTCATTGTTTGCCCGCGATCAGTTACCACAATATTGTAGACACTAAAGGACCGCTCGGCATCAAGACTCACTTTGTGCGCCCAGCTCTGAAAGTGTAGTGCATGGTCACCTAGTAGTATTTTTAGCAAGTTGAAACATGCACCCATGTGCCTTGCAGAGTCAGACACCGAACCCTCTACTTGAGAGTATTGAATTTCGTGTTGTCGTGTGCAAAAGTAAGAAAATATTTAATTTTCAAATTTCGCTTTTATCGCATCTATTTCGTAAAAACGAAATTTACGTACCCCTACTTTTACCTGAAAAAAAAACCCACAACGAAAAACCGCTATAGCTAATCTAGTTACAGTTTTAAATAAATATTTTTGGAGCATCATTCATTAATCATACTGTCATTAGGTAGGTGTGTTTCCAAATGAGGTAAGCAGAGCACACAATACTGTTCATAATCATAACCATGATTATTTCACGTTTCATAGCCACTTTTAGCATAAATTTGGGTTTGAGAATTGTCAGAAGAGATACAACAGTGTCAGGTTGCTATACTGCAGTCTAAAGCATACCTAAATCTATTTCCTTAGCCGCCTCTCCTGACTACAGACTGGGATCTACATTACAACCATTAATTTTCTCTTAGCAGCTCTATCACAGTAGTCTCCGGAGTTTTTCCCATATGAAATGATTGCCACATTTATTTAAATCCATTATATCTAACTACTAATTAAAGTTGCCTTGTACCACTTTTTTTTAATTAATCATAATATGCATGTGGTAATTTTCTTCAAATACAAGTCAATTGTACCTAACAGGCAGCTACAATAAGCATAGAAGCGCATATAAGAACTGTTTAGATCATTACATTACTCCTTATAATCATCACAACATACCTGAATACGTCACCAATGGCATCAATCCTTTTTTAGTTAAGTATGGTGGGCAGCCAATTACTTAAAAATACACTTAACCAATGACTTTTGTTAAGGTGGCTTTGATTTGAGTCATGCTGATCTCCCAGATTTGATACCCAGGTGTTAGATGATATAGTTGGTAGTAGTACCTAATTTTGCTTTTGTCTAATCTATTTCAGTGTCTTCTAATACTACAATTTTATCCAGTGTTTGTTATGCCACTTTAGAATTAGAACCTTGTGATTCAAAGCCTCAATCATGCAACAGACAGCATGTAACTTAATCATTTATTCACTCAGACACCACTGCAGTGATTTAATATTAGCTCACTTACCATACTGGACTGTGTTTTTAATTGTGTCACTTTTTTTATCTAGTATCTAGTTTTATGGTTTGTATTTAGGTAGGTACTAACCACCTTATTGTATGGATGTGGCATTTTGGTGCCGTGTGGTGTCGGAATTGGAATAGAATAACACTCCATTTCATCCGTGGATGTCGTAAGAAGTGACTAATGAAATAGGGTTAAGTATGCATTAGGCATAGGCTAGCAACCTGTCACTATTCTACCTCTTTCATCTTTGCAAACCTAAAACTATGCTAGAACTGGCTGCGAAGCGTAATATAGTCATAATAATGGTTTTGTCTATGTCACGTTTCGTGTCATCTGCCTACCCCATTTGGGAATACAGGCGTGATTGTATGTAGGTATTTATGTATGCATGTATGAATGTATGTATGTGGCATTTTGAGAGCTGAAATGAAGTAAGATGCGATATGGAATTAGAGATCAAAGTTGTAAACAAACAACTGACAATGTCAAAGTGACATTCCAGAGGTAGTAAACCTGTTTTGTTACTAATTTATATATTATTGTATTATTTTTTTTACTACTTTTAGCTTAATGATTCATAGCAATATTCGTTGCATATTATGTGATATCTTTTGAAAATACGACATTATACTTGTGTTCATATGGATCCAGACGAACGACAAACACAAATTTAACAATGAAACAAAAACAAATAACGAAATAATACAAAACTTAACACCAAACTAAAACTCAACAACAGAACGGATAAGCGGGAGGGAACACATTCGATCACGACAGATGTCAGAAAACGAATTATATGATGTATAAAATGGACGCTAAGCGCGAAGGTAGAAAAGCGGTCTACCCACGATCTTTTAAGTGTCGTCCATTGCAAATTGAACAATATTTCATCGATTCATCAGTTTTACTGGACAATTAATTATATAAATATGAATACGAATAAAAATACGGACCAAATGTTTACAATTTCTAACCATTGCCAGTGCCATAATTATAAAATAATCAAATTTGCGTTTTAAAAATGATGTGCTATTTCCTTTGTTCATTTAAATGTTTACATATGTTCACACGGTTTTATTCTGCTAATAAATTAGTTGTACTCATTTTTATCTAGCGTAATTATTGAATTTTAAGTTTTCCTAATTGCGTTTGCTTTTATTGCAATGGCAACACGTTTGTTTACAACTTTGATCTCTAATTCCATATCGCATCTTACCTATATCTCGGCATAAGCCAAAATCTGAAACTGCTTGAGTAATGACCTATTAATAAAATTAGTAATAAATAAACAAACGAAATAAACGCATGGACAGCAGAAGTGGTATCGGTTGTAAAATTCGAAATCAAACAAAGGAGCGCGCATATCGCACAGGAAAGTAAAAATAAGTGTTTCGTTCGTGCCACCGCGCCGCTCCGCTTCTGCTGTCAGTGCGGTTGGAGCTTTAGAGATGCATCAATTGACTATTTAATACAATGACATATGTTCTGTCCTTCATTACGTCATATTATTGTAAAGGATATTGGTATCACTGATAGTGGTTATCGTGTCACCCGTGACCCATTTCTGTTTGGTGTTACTGCTCCCTGCCAACCATGTTGTGGTATTTCTTCTTTATCTCTGCACTCCCTATCTGTATGGTTCTGCCGACCACAAAAAATACAGTTCAGTACAGAATCTATTATGAAGATAGAGCCACTTTATCAGATATGTATGTTGGTAAATGCTTGTGCTGCAAATGATAGCGATCTATTTTAACCATTTTGAAAATGGTAAAGATTGTTTGCTATCATAGTTGCCATAATGACTGGATGGTTGGTTTATTACTTTGGGGTACCTAATCAGTGGTTGTAATTGTAACCTATCCGAGTTGCAAAACAAAATCACGATCGTTTCCTTTGTGTTACGAAAATTAATGCAAAATGTATGACGAAACATCGTAAATATTGTTTTAACTAATGCCCTAACTGAAAAATGACTCTTACCTATCTGAATATTTGTCCTGAATTTTTTTTTGTATGATGGAGGACCACAGTTTTTTTTTTCCGCAGATCACATAACTAATAATTATAATTCTGTGTTTTTTACCCATTTAAAAGAGGATTTTTCACAAACACAAAAAATGTAGGTATGTGTTTAGTAAAAAAAAACCGGCCAAGTACGAGTCGGATACGCGCACGAAGGGTTCCGTATCAAAAACAGCAAAAAAAATACGTTTTTTTTTTATATGAGAGCGCCCGTTAATAATTATTATTATTTTGATTTTAGTATTTGTTGTTATAGCGGCAACAGAAATACATCAGTTGTGTAAATTTCAACTCTCTAGCTGTCTGTCACGGTTCGTGAGATACAGCCTGGTGACAGACGGACAGACAGACAGACAAGTCTCAGCAATAGGGTCCCGTTTTTACCCTTTGGGTACGAAACCCTAAAAAAACAACTCTTGATTCTTAACACCCAGGTAGTTACCATTATTCAACATATTTATTACATAGGGATCTTCCATTAGGTGTTCTTGTCCCAGCAAAAAAAGGATCCGCGGGTCTGGTTCAGTCGCATTAGTGCCACCACTTCCAATGGCGGCTGTACACTCGCCGAAACCGAGCGAGACCCTCGTGCCATTATTTTCGAACCACGTTATAAACACGTGTCGCGTTAGAAACACTCATGCTGTAGTATTTTTACTAATTTGGTAAGAGAAGGACGACACGCTAGTCTCTCGCCCTGTGTCTATACAGCCGGGGATAAAACCAGCACACGTGGGTCCCACCCAGTCTGGTCGAGTGGTGGACAGCCGCCACAAGGCGTACTTATCATGATCCGCCGCCAATACTCTTTTACTGACTGTTCGTCTGATCTACTTTATTATACTCTTACTCTGTTACCAACTCTAAACATTTGAGACAATGTGGTGGGAAAGTGTTGAAAATCTAAATATGTATGTACATCATGCTTGAATTCCCAAATGGGCTACGCAGAGCACACGAAACGCTACATAGACAAAACCATTAGAATTTCAGGTTTCGTGGCCAGTTCTAGCATAATTTTTAGGGTTTGAGTTGTCTGGGGTTAACAATGTACAGGTAGTTAAATGATGATAGAACTCCAAACTTTCTTCAATACCGTGTTTTCATGATTACAATTCTCGCAATATTCGCATGATTTATGATTGTAATTAATTATTGGTGCGTGTCTACGTTAAATTAACTTAATGTAGAATGCCTATTGGCCACAGGTGGTGTATCCATTCATTGTGATGCCGGTGGATGCTGACCTCAACTGCACAGACGTGGTCTCGCCTGGCTGTGAGCTGAAGGGTCTGCGCACTTGGAAAGACATTTGTCTGGTACGGAATTCACTTTTCCAACATCAGGTATGTATGCACATCATCCACGTACCGACTAGGGAACTCAGAAACTTTCAATTCGAAAAGTTGGAGCTTACAAAAACTGGAGTTGAGATCACCCATTCATTCATTGCCCTTCTAAAAGCGGATAATTTGCAATGTGTAGCACAGCAAGGGCACGGTAGTATTAACGGTATTTCACCATTAACTTGTTGGAATGAATTTAGTTGAAAACTTTTGATTATAATTCGGATTAACTACCTACGCTAAGACCACCTCTGAAACATCTTTTCTGGTCTGCTCCTGGCTATAATCAAACAAATATGTTTTTTTTTTAGCTTAGTACAGCCTTATTATTAGGATATACCTTAAGAAACGTCTGAAATTCATTCTCATATCTGTATCATTGGACTTTTATTCAGAATTTGTGCTTCTTTGTTGTGTGACAAAAGCGTCTTTGTAATGTTATCGAAATTTATTACGCACAAGCTTTGGAATCTCGAACAAAGATGCCACTGTACGTCTCATTGTCTCTTTTCGTTTTTAACTAATAATAATTTTTGAACGGGGTTGTTTGAGATTACGCCTTTGTTTTTTGTTTTGTTTTTTGTAACTGTCAAAATTAGAAAGCTTGAAAGCTAAGCTACAGCGATGTTAAAATGGATGATGTGGTGAGGCTAGTTGCTTTATTCTCCGATATCCACCAGCTGCAGTGTGCTGTGCAGTAGCACGCATGATTTATGTTCTAAATGTAAATATGTATAAAGTTACGTTCATACAATCCGTAACTAATAGGAAACTACGTTCTTAAAATAGGAAGAGTGACCGAGTTATTTTATGCTTACATACGTAGGACGATCAAATACATAAACAGTAAAAGAAGGACACGAGACGACCGATTTCTTCGTGAAAGATAATTATGTATTTTTGAAACATCATTATTTTAATGTCTCTCACTCAATTTAACAAAATCGGAATTTCATCATTGTGTGGTACATGCATCCCGGTAAGCGTGTTTATTGTGATACTAAAATAACGGTAGTTGAACTGCGTCGTATGTGTTGACTGCCATATCGTGCTCCACGTGTATTCGTTTCATCCTTTCTTTGTTCGTGTCTTTATGGACGCGCTTTTAGTGCCTAATTGTGACAATGGAGTTTACCTTGAGGATTAGGCCAATGTTGATATCCTGTACCTGTAAGTTGGCTGAGGGTCGATTCGGTCGTCAATCGTGGTCGTGCGTAGCTCGTAATGCCGTGGATTTATGAAGCGGCGGCGGGCGCGTGTGCGCGGCGCGGGTCAGCGCCCTGGCCCAGGACTAATTCGGGGGAGATCGACGATTCTCCGCCGTCGGGGCTTTGTCTGCGCCCGCCGCCTCCGCCGCCGCCGCTACAGTCACTCCTCGCTCCCTTGATTCGCTCACACTACTTTGTTTGTATACGCGCACCGCGATCACCTCTTACGACCTTATAACCATTATCATAATTTCTTGTCATTGACAGTAAACAAGTGCGCAAAATAACAGTCTAGGCGAGTCATTTTGACGTGTCGCACAAATAATGAACGTGTACATACCTACGTGTATTCGCCAATGAGTTTTCTGAATTTGTTGAACCTTTGAAATTTTATTGTTCAGTTCAGACAATGTCCTGTGTTTACTTTTTGAAGTTCAATGGTCGTTGAAGTTCGTTGGTACGGTCGACCTCGGGTGTTTTCACTTTCATCGGTCACATATCACATTGATCTATCTCACTTGAACATGCAATTCTTTGTGCAATATTGATGTTTCTTTAATTTATCTCTAAATTTACTTTTTGGAGCTAATCGAAATTCATAATCATGAACGACATCCTTGTTGAATTTAGCCGAGTATGTGAAAGCGATGCGGTGACTAATGAAAGATAGAGAACTTGTATTTACTGCGGACAAAATTCTATGACTCATTCTGTGTGGCGCGTTTCTCGAGAGCTTCAATTCCTGGTATGTGGTAGGTACGCCACGTATAATATAATACTAGGTTCGTATGGTCTATTTGCAACTGTGATAATGGTTTGAAGCGTGTTGTGATGGCGAGATAGCCATTTGTGCAGAGCATGTGTTTATCAGGCAGCGGGCAAGCGTTTGTTTGTGGTGGTGAGTGCGTGCGCGTGTGGAGCGTGCATGACGCTAATAGCGGCGGCGGCGGGCGGCGACCGCGCGCGGGCTGCGTGCTCGCTCGTCAGTCCGTCCTCGGCCGCCTCCCGCAGCGCGCGACACGGAGCTCGCCGACGCGAGGCCGACTCGCGTTGTTTGATATTGCGAGTTAACTTTATTGTGCGCGTATTGTTTTGCAACACAATTTCGAGTGAATTGCGACTAATGCACCTTATCTAGTCTGATAAACGTGCGTATTAGTCTGTTCGCTCTGCTCCGAGTTGACGATTTGTGATGTTGTTTGTGCTTGTGAGGCGCTTTCGAGCGTAGTTTCTACGTGGCCATGGGCTCGTGTTTCCACTCAAAGGTAATTTTAATATTTGCGGTTAAATAATTGTGGCGTGCGTGGTGCAGCGGCCGCGAGATGTTGGGAGCCGAGAGGAGTCGGGGGCAGCCAGACGAGGCTGTTTGAAGGCCGCCGCCCGACCTTGCTGCAGAAGGTCGTCGGCCTCATGTGTTTAGAACTTCATGTGCAATTTTGAATGCTGCGTCCCCGTTAGGAACCTTGTGCCGTGGTCGTGACTTATTTTCACAAAGTTTTGAAGGTGTCTGCTCAATTGTTTTTGTTTGTCTCTAGTGGGCGGAGTTTTTAATTCGGATGAAATAGAGATCCGTTTAAACTGAACTGCCATATCCATTTAGAAAATAAATGAACATGCTTGACATTACGGACACGGTTGATTGTGTATTAAAGTAAATGGGCTTCACAAGCCCATATATTTTCTCACAACAAGACCGTTGACTAGCATAGGAAAAATAATTAGATACTTATTAACTATACGTTCTCAAAGTTCGTATTAATAAACAATTTACAGGTTCCCATATTTTACCTAATATCCGAGTAGGAAAAATATATTTTTAAATTATATGTAATAATTACTTATCTGGTTAAATTGATTCAAATATTTCAAATATACTACTTCATTAATTCTCCGCTTAAACCTATTAAAAACCTACCTATACTAGAGACCTTTAGGTACTTAAAAGATGGTAAACAATCTTGACGTGTCTTTTTATTTAAATGTACACTTTATAAATCAAAATCTTTACATTTTACAATTTAGGTATGAAAAAATCATTTACTTTCATAATTGAATTGTATAGTGTAACGATTTTAATTTTTAGACTGTGTATTTCAATAAAAAGATATGTCAAGATTGTTTACCATCTTTTAAGTACCTAAAGGTCTGAAGTATAGGTACATCATTAAACTGAAAACAAGAGAAAACAAGTCGACTAATTACAACACACTTACTACCTAGGTGGTAATCTAGGCATACTTTTTGAACATTTCTTAAATCTATGCCAATCCGATAAATATTTTTGGATTTTTTGTACTATTTGTTTAAAGAATCATTTTCCGTTACAACAAATAAGTACATATCCCAAAAATTGGAACACCTCTTAACTCTCATTAAAATGGATCGAAAATCTGATAAGAATTAGGTAACATAAAATTACAGAAAATTTCAAATATTTTGAGAATAATGTTCTTGCTCTTTTACAATTTTCTAGGATGTATATAAATCGCCTCGCCTATTATAATATACATTAAGATTCATTTCTATTATTTTTTTTGATCATCAGCGAAATAAGAGATCTATAATTTTTTTAACAAGTTCCTATCAGATGAATAGGTCGCTAAAGTCGAACTTTTAGGTTGATAGACATGTCTGTTTTCTTTATTGTTTTATCTATGACATGTAAACGAGTTTTAACTTAAAGCTTAACCACATATTTGTTTGACTGACTCTAAACTTATCAAAATGTTATTTGGTGTCTTAGCACTAATTTTTTTTCTGGGTTAAATTATAGTAACAATTAAAAATATCTAATTAACTACATCCGCTTCTGCGAAATAAGTTCTGCCACGGGTTGGTGAGCATTATCGTGCCTTATAGGTATTACCCTGCAATTTATTTACATAGTCAGTCACGTTCATTAATCAGTTGATTTCGACATTCCCTAAAAACACGTTTCACGTTCTAGAAACCTAAGAATTCGGTAAGCTGTGACTAACCAACTTGCAATTAATTTGAAATATTTCAAAATTACCTATGTAATCGCTTTTTTATAGTTTATGATTTTATAAACATCATAAAATAAAATAAGTACCTATGTTTTTGTCGCTATCGAAGCTAGCACAAGTGTTACTTGGAATTATTCAAAATTTTGAAGCACAGCATTCGACCATGATACCCCTGTATCTTTTTTACTGAGACAATCTTTAGTATCTACGTAACGTACCTTCGTTTTATACTATGCCGGAATAGTAAGCAGCTATACCTACTCATTTAGTGAAAACAGTATTGCTATAGGTATGTACATACTAGTTGCTTTTAATGACAGTTACCGTAATTGCTTTTAATTTCGTGACAAACAAAGAATTTTTTTTAAATGTTGGTACATACCTACTAACACAACTAACAGAATTTTGTAAATTTTCATTACCGGTGATTATCGTTGAATTCCCAAGCAGTGTTATGTGGGTACAGCGTGGGCTTTATTTGATTGTGTTCAAACAATGATAAAGTTCGGCCTTTGTGCGCTAGCGTAGCGGCGCGGTTGAAAGAGAGAGCTATACGGATAGGCGATGCACGGTGCCGCGATGCGTGCGCGCACCGTGCGCGAGCGATCAGCTGACGCCGCGGCGGCCATCTTGCCATGCGTGCTCGATTGTCGCCGCGTCATTGTGCCCGTTCGTGACGTAGTCCTTCTTTCAAATGCTAATGTCATTGTCCTTCCCTTCCTGTCCTGGGCATGCATTGTCACTTTGACATAAACCTGTTGTCATTGAAGACCTAAATGTATTACTTTACTAGTTTCCTTGTTGCGAAACCACGCGGAAGGTTCGTTTGCTCGGATGCGAGACCCTGGCTCGTCTATTTTTGGTCAGCGTCTCATTTCCGCCGCGGAGAGACGCGTTTGCTGTGTTTTTGTTCCTGAATACCAAAATGTTGATCTGTACTTCTTGGCAATATAATAAACTTGATTACTTTAAAAAAAAAAATCTTGGTTTTAGGAATCCACCCGCTAGTTGTCCACTATAGTTGTTTCAAAATTACATAAATAGGAAGGCCCAATCAAGTAAAAAAATGGTGGCTAGTAATTTCTCAATATTATACTTGTTCATTTGCTTTGAAATTTGATGGTGCAGTTGAAATGGTTTCCATTATCCGTGATCTGGAAGGATTTCGGTGCACCGCACGATTTTTGTGCCTTTACTTTTAGGGTACCGTTACAGTTACCGTTGACCGACTGGTCGGACCAGTATTTTGTCTCAATCTTACATTTAAATTGGATAAACACGTGGGTCCATTTCATTAAGGTTTAAGTAAATGGTGTGAAGTCTAGTTTTCAAATGCTTATTGTCACGTCTGTATTATATGCAGTGATCGTAAATTTCACACACAGGAAACAGGAATTTCTTCAGATATTTTCTAAGGAAGATGATCATTGATCTGCTAAGGTTAATTATTACTTTAATGACATAATGACTCTAATTAGCTAATTACATTATTATATCAATCAGTAGTTATGCCGGTCACCTAATTTATTATGTATAGGTCAAATTTTTTTAATGTTAATTTCATGGTGCTACCAACATTGGAATCAATGACTTGTGTAACTAACTTTGATGGAATATTATTAAAATTTATATTAAGTTAGCTATTACAGCGAAAATAAGACGTTTGGATCCTTTTAACGCAACAAGGCGGCTGCACCGAAATTGCTGTAAATTTACCTACGATCATTGCTTAAAAGCATAGTCATGATTATAGGCGACCTAGAATGTAGGTCTGTCGGGACGTATAGGGTACAAATACAAACATATACATAATGCTGGTTTTTATCTGGCCTTTAGTCTAGAATTTATACCCATTAGGACCGCATATTTATCTTACAACTTGTCAAAAACATATTACTTTAAATGGGTAAATTACTTTTTAAATTATTGTACAAAAGTAAAGTTTAAGTCGAACATACTCGATGGTCGTTATAACCTTAGCGCATTTTAACTTCAAATGTTGTATCGGCTACCTGAACACGGTTACCAACCGTTTGACTGTATGCGTGTGGGATCGACCTCGTGTGTGCGCGGGGCCTTGATGCTGTTGAGAATTAATCTTACTGTCGAATGTTTTTTGTTGGCGACTTTGCTAAAATTCTCGAGACACTACGCGATTTGCTAAGATTTACGCTTTTAAGTTGGGTACTGTTCAAGGTCAATACTGTATACGAGAAGTTTGTTTTATACACAATAAACATCAAACCCTGTCTTGTGTTGTTTTATCTATTCAGAATATGATGCGTACCTACTTTAGAAAATGTGCGCAGTTTGTTAATGACTGTATTTCTTCAACAATTACAGTAAATTAAGAGATCGTTGCATTTATAAAGAATTTCCTTGATGGTTCATCTTCTAAGCGTAACATAAGAACCTTCTAAACGACTATTATTACTGTTTCCTTTTGGATGACGGGACAGAATAATGACGCAAAATTTATTCACGTTACGCAGGATATGGTTGAAGTTAGTCATTTAATTTGGTATACCTACTCGTCAACAACATTGTTTGTGCATATTATTGCTGTTAATTTTACACAATGAGCGAATCCTCATCGTGCCCAACCAGATTTTTCTGAAGTAGTCTTTGATATTATTCCAAACTAGTGGCAGGTTGCTTGATCCACTTCGTTCTTTCAAGGGAGAATTCGCTTAATCCCGTTAGCTATTTGTTGCACATGTGCGCCACAGAAGGGTGCAGCGTCGCGTCGCGGGTCGGTGTGACACGGCGGTGGCGGGTCGGCGGTGCAGAAGCAGAGCGGGTCGCGCTCGAGTTGCGTAGCGAGCACTCTGCAACTGGGTCAGCGGGCCACGGCGCATACACGACGCGGCGCTCCCCGCGCCTCCGCCGACTGTACCCGACATCACTAATGTACACCCACACGCTTATCTCGCCGTACCTTTATCTAACAAGTTAACTCTGCGATAAAAATAACATTGAAATAGCCTCTCGTTAGTTTCTATTTCGACCAACTCGGAGGTAGGTAATTGGATTCTCGTCCGAATTCACCGAATTGTCACTAGATCGATATTGTAATTGAAAATTTAAGTAATTATAAAACAAATCTATAACGTTAACTTATGGGCAGTACAGTTAATTTGGCAACTGCGACTAGTGGCTGGGCATTGCATCGCGGCCCGTATCGTAATGCTATAATTGAACATCACGTTTCCGACTAGTCGAGTAGTCACCTTGGCACAGTTATTTCGTACCAAAAGTTACAGGCCTTTTTATTTGCCAATATCTTCGGATTTACGCTCAGTTTACGTTAGATTATTTTTTTAGACTGAAGTTGTGATTAGGTAATTTTTGTTTTAATTTACGCTGAACGAACCGTACGAACACTTATGCATTACTAAATTATGTATAATGCAAGTATTGCCTATTTAATGGTTTCTAGAAACGAAATATCATTAATTAATTACTATCATTATGTAGATCTTTACATTATTACGCTACTTGACGCAAACGGATACCTCACTCTCAAAAGTGTATGCTAAAGGTGCAAATATCGATAGCGTTAAACGCGTTCAACTGGAATATAAAAATCGAAGCGACCATTCAGAGCGTGAGACGTGTCGTGATGGCCGGGCGGGCGCTGCGCTGGCGCCGCGGTTTGGAAGCGCGCAGTTTGGACCGAATGCACGTGGCAATTAGAACGTCGGTGCACGCCGGGACCACTGCACCCCTGCCGGCGGCGGTCGATGACTCGCTCCCCCGGCGCACCCGGTGCTAACGACCTCGCCGCTCCACGCTCTCCACTCGACACTCATTATTTTGCATTAATTGGTTCACGATTCTTTTGCCTTAACACTTTTTATAAGAAAGTTTATCTTTATGGTGTTTGGACACGTGATCGCTGATCAGCGAGCACAGTTGACAATTTATACGATCGAATGGCTGAATAGTCTCCACTGTTTGTCTGTATATGGGGCGTCTAATCAACGCGTCGCCAGCCACTTATTAGCTTTATGTGCTTGTGTCTCGTATCTGCAAGATATTTGATCTCGTATTCCTTTGTCTATGTGTGAGTTGTAATACTGTCTGGGTTGTGCTGATAACCATACGTGGAATACGATGTGTGCTGCGGTCTTAAAATATAACACAATTACGTAGTTGAATCGTTTGGTTTCCATGCGATTTATTTGTCTAAACACGTAAATGGGGAAATGATAATTGTAAAGACCTGGACTTTTTTTCTTTATTTGTCTAAAATGTCCTAGATATTTTAGGTAATTTATAGTGTCCGACCGAAGCTTCGGCTTCGGCTTCGGCTTCGGCCACCTTCGGCCAAAAAATCCACCTTCGGCCAAACCTTCGGCTTCGGCCAAAATTTGGCCGAAGCTTTGGCCGAAGCCGAAGGTTTGCAAATTGTGATTTGAAATTGAACGAACGATGCCAGAGCGAGACAGATAGAGCGCAGCGCTTAGCAGAACAGCGTTTCGCCGACCCGATCGCATTGCTTGCAGTTAATCTTATAAATAACTGACAACACATAACATAACAACATAAACACACTTGATTTCGAAGCGAAAACTGCGGAAAATATACTGCTGTTTTTTTTACTAGTAGCAAATTCTCTCGTTTCTTTGGGTCAACACACCTTCGGCTTCGGCTTCGGCTTCGGCCGAAGGTTTTTATGAAAGCCGATTAATCGGCTTCGGCTTCGGCTTCGGCCAAAATTGTACCTTCGGTCGGACACTAGTAATTTACAATCCGTTTAGTACGAAGGGGACTCTTCAGGAATTCCGTTCCCAGGTATTATTTAGAAGCGGGTTCTCTGAGTCATCGTTGCCCTTCTGTTACGGCTCTCATTGGTCTAAAAATACCTATCTTGATTGATAGCAACGATCCAAAGGTGATCGGCGGCGGGGCGCGACAAAGTGTCGCGATGCATTTGGTCGCGACCTTGGCGCGGGGCTCGCAGCGGCACGGGTGCCCCGTTTCGCGGGCGCGTTCCACTTTTGCCATAGCTCTCTCTTGTTACGCAAACCTGTCGTTATGCATATTATGTTTTGCCTCAAACGTTTCTGCACCTCTACACCACTTTCTACCGTTAGAACCTCTGTTGGTTGGTTGAGCGCATCGAGCTTCGTGATGAAATATACAAAACATGATTCGGAATAGAAAAGCTACACTGCGACATCTTGCTTATCTTCGATCGCGATTTGGCAATGGCCTGCACGCGGCCGGCCTACGCTGTAGTCATGCAAGGTACCAACGAAAAAGTGAAAATGCTTGTGCAGTAAATGTACGCTCTAGATGTAAAGTTGTGTTCACTCACCTGACAAGAACATAGTGTACGCATTGAACAAACCAACTGATTCTAAATTAGCTTCTGCAGGCGTTTTGCTATCAATTTGATTCATCGGATGCTTATGTTAATTGAAGCCCTATGTACGGAAGTCATACTGGTGCTTGTATAACCCTGAATATGGTGATGCCATAAGTTTTTACTGTAATTCTAGGATTCATCAACCTATCATAATGTGTCTTGCATTTTTATTGTCTCATGTTGTTAACATGTTTTTCTGTTTTGTTTGCAGGGCCCTCTGCGATCCTGACATAGCAAGAAGGACACAACGCGTTGGCAAGGGAAGCCACCTACCGAGGCTGCATCAGGCCACAAATATCCTTGCGTCTAAATTGAAACGTTTATAAATTGCACATTAATTGTGATCACTGTGAAACTCTTGACTATAAACAAGTGCAATATATACTTTAGTGCAATCGTTTTGTACTGTCGAGTGCCAGTGAAGTGATAAACTTGTTGTATATTATATTGTGGTGAAATTAATTGTGGAACAATGGAGCGTGAATCAAATCCCATGGAGGCGTTATGCCGTTCAGGGTGTGGGTTCTATGGAAACCCTTCCACAGATGGACTCTGCTCAGTATGTTTTAAGGTGAGTTTGTTTTTAGACACTTATGATAATATAAAAGCTTTTCAAGTTAGCATTAGAACCAAATATCATCATCAGACATTAGAATTATACCGAGATAGTGCTTAAACATGCTATACATATAAAAAAAACTGTTGATCCAAACAAAACAAATGCTGACCGTCGTCGCTGCTAGAAGTCCTTGACATTTATAGTTTGAATGACATTGACCCATAGTGCAATTTCTTGGTTGATAACTTTATTGTTAATACTCAGCAACAAAATTATGCACCCGCCCTATTTCTTCACTTTTACCTATTATGAAAAAGTGACCTTTTAACATTATTTAAAAATGTGGGGTGGGTGAAAAATGTTGCCTTTGTTGGGTCTTGTATAGTTTCAATAATTTCTTTGAACAGCCATGTAATAAACTAGCAATTTTCACATATTGCAAATATTGCAATACTCTTTATTGTGATTGTACCTAAAGTAAATTAGGAAATGCAGATGGACTGAGCTGATAAATAAAATAACAAAGTCTGCCCTTAGACTTACAGACGGAGGAAATACCTATCGATCGAAATAAGTACAAAATTTGAACTCCTTGGTAGCCGTTCTCTGTCTCTCTATCTCTAGTTGATTTCTTTTGCAGTTGGCAAAATTATACCTAACTAAGGCCGGTCACATACATTCGGAATTTTTCCGTTCGGAATCCCGAATCAGACTTTCCGAACGCAGTCAATCCATACAAAATCAATGGACCGCCACACACATTCGGAAAAATTCCGTTCGGAATTCCGAACGGAAAGCTTACGAATGTGTGTGGCGGTCCATAGATTTTGTATGGATTGACTGCGTTCGATTTTCCGATTCGGGATTCCGAATCAGAAAAATTCCGTATGTATGTGGCCGGCCTAATAAGTGGACAGTGAACATTTTTTTTCGTTAACTAATTGGAGCTTTCAATTTATTTCTACTCTTATCACAAGAACGTTTAAACTCTTGTGCTCTGTGGAAGGTCACGTGGGAGAGGAGAGCTAAGTTATATTTAATTATTAGTTTGTTTGAAGGTTAGTCGGTATGTAAATGAGAAGAATGAACAAGTTAGGCGAATAGATGTGATTCCGGTTGATATGATTACGTTCTCTTGGTTGTTTGTTGAAATATGATTATTTTGTTTACATCGGCGTTGAGTTTTACGCATGACAATTTTTCTGTGTACGTATATGTCATTGACGTACAATAAACAACTAGACTCCCAATAGTTTAACAAAATTCCTCAAAAAACGTCCGAGCGGCGTTGTTTGTGTGTGTATGTACCATCGAACCAATTGATTCCTGACCCACCATAGAACCTATTCACAATGAACGTCATTGGCTTGACAAAGGAAAAGTTTATGACGTTTATTGTGACAACGTTCTGCGGTGGGTCAGGAATCAGTTGGTTCGATAGTACATCATCACATACAAATAAATAACATGAACAGTATTCATTCAAATTAACACCTTATTTTGTAGCAGTAATATTTTAATGACAATTTTATTGTATACGACCGTTAGAAGTAGTGACATAACGTCACGCGCGTTGAAAGACGACTGAACCAAAAGACCAAAACTCTGCACAGTTGACGCGTGTGCAGACTTTTGCTTCCGACATTTTTTGAGCTTGATTAGGAGTCTAGTTGGTTATTGTACGTCAATGGTTTATTTATGTGTAAAAAGGTGAGAGAGGAAGGAAATGTAAGAGGCTGTGTATTTGTTTGCAAACATAGTGTACCCATTTAGTGCAAAATGGTTTTCCATTATAGGTAACTTTTATATCGTAAAACTTCGTATTTGTCGTACTCGGTCAGTCAATCTAAGTAGCATAGATTAAGGTAAATGTACCAATGGTCGAAGCCTCAACGCCCAGTAGATGACACAAATCTGTCACCCGTCTTTCTATGTCATAAGGTTGCAAGTGCCATGTATTGGGTCAGTGTCGAGCACAGGGACGTTTACCTTTTGGAAGTAGTATGCAGTGTTTTCCCGATGGAAATACATAATGCACTTTATCTGTATTGGCCGATTCAAATGCGTTTTTAATACCTTTTTACATTTTATTGAAGTTTGATCTACTGTTTTTAAGATAGGTACGGTCGGCAATTAAAGTCCATTACAAGTACACACTTAGACTTAGACTTTATTACATTTGTTACTTACTATGTATCGTTGGACAAATAATAATTAATTGATATTGCACCTTAATGCATTGCAAATAGGTATAGTGATTTTCTGATTAACGAAAATTATCAAAATAATAATAGGGTTTTTGAACATTTTTGAATGCAAGTAAACAAAGGCACCACACAAAGAAGCTGTCAAAATTGTCATGTCAAATTATCAATATCCACTTTGACCACAGATACCTTTCATGGTATGTGACGTCATCAATCAATCGCAAGCGTTTCAGTCACAGATACATTATTAACGAATATTAGAAATTAATAGAACAAAATGCTCTAAAAATGCTTAATATTTTGAACAAAAGAAAGTGAAATATGTTTAATTTTCCTATAATCTGTTAGGATGGCCACAAATTATAGTTTATTTTTACTGTTGTCAAAGACCCTATTACAGGTAATTTAATGTTATATATTCAATGTGCATGTGCTATTATGAAAGGCATGTTGTTTTCTATTAGTTTCTTAACTACCTATGTACAGTCGTATACATAATTTTGTCAACATCAATATAATAATTTTGAAAAATAAAATACGACGGCAATATTTAATTCCACTGACAATTGCGCATCGACGCATACACTGCCACCAGCCACGCCGACCGCGTGTTCAATTTAGGAATAATATGTTTTATTCTGTGAATCATCAATCATCTGTTTTGAGATTTTAGAAAATTCATGTATTTATCGTATCCATATCGATTTTGTAATGTAAACAATGCTTCCACAGGATTCAGGTTTCTTAATGCAGGACATTGCTTATTGCGTCTATAGTAGAGACGTTACGATTTGGATGTACTTATGTAGATAAAAAATATTTTTTAAAGGTTAAACATGGTAACTATTGCACACGTGTAATAATTGCCCCACTTTATACAGGGTGTCCCAAAGTTATGGGACATGAAGGGGAAGTACCTTAAATATCATAGATAGTGTAATGAGCTCAAAGAAGACTATCTTATTTTTAAAAGTTAATTACTAACTTTTAAAAATAAGATAAATTCTTCTTTGAGCAAAATGCACTAACTACGATATTTAAGGTACTTCCCCTTCATGTCCTATAACTTTGGGACACCCTGTATAAATTAGCTGCCGATTTTGATGTCGTTTTTGATTATTTTTTAGAGTTCCTATTTCTCTAATAGATAACTAAACAACTGTCTAACAATAAGGATTTCACAGAAATGTGTCCAGATGAATGAGGCGGTTGAAACGCTCGACCAAACCCCTTCAAATAAAACATAGGCAGATGTCAGCTTTGTATCATTGTAGTTGAATAAAATTGATAGATAGATGCAGTAAGTATTGCCGTTAATTGAAAATTGTTGACTGCTCGTTTTCTTGTACTCCTAGCAAATACGTAATAAAAATGCGTAGCTCGTATCGCAGCCCGACGCGGTCTAATATGGTTTGCTAAGTCTGTTAAAAACATTCGTCTGAATCAAAATATTTACTTTTCTACATCGTAGCACAAATTAAATACACTGTTGTGTGTAGTCACAAGTCAAGGAAAATAGGTTTGGGTTTTGCTATTCTGATCATTCTTGAACAATATCATGGTGTTTTTTTGTATTAAATAAATGAAAATATCATACTTAAATGTACCCACTTTTTTTGATTGATTCCTTTTTCGGCACATTCCTTTTTGGACATATTCCGTTTTCGGCATATTCTTGTTTCGGCACATTTTAATAAATTAGTTATACTACGAAATACTTGTGACTTTGGTTGCGTAATAAAATAAAATAATATTTATTAGTAAAAATATATATTTTAATCAATAAAATAAAAGACAAAAGACAAGTATTTCATAGTATAACTTATTTATTAAAACAGAATATGTCCAAAAAGGGATGTGCCGAAAAAGGAATCAATCCTTTTTTTCGAATATTGGCATAACGTCGCGATACATTATAAAGTACATATATAGAAACTTGGTCACCCTGGTCTTTCATGTCTCTGGTTCCGCATGGCCTTTGACTTGTCAGGGTATTCTGATCGATAATGACGATCTATATTAATTACATGTCGTTTGAATGATGAATTAAACTGTCTATTAATTAATTTCATTGAAACTTTGCCTTCTGAAGGTAGTAGTAGTATTTAATCCTGCTCAGATGTACTCGTCGTGGGAAGCTATACACTTAACTGACTTAACGCTAAGCAAAATATTGCTGGTGAAAGAATATTTGATACAATACAAACATTATCAGTGTTAGTTTATTATTGTATCCTTGGCTTGATACATACCACATATGGAACTTTATTATTCTGTGGTAAGTGACAAAAATTTAGTTCTGAGGCTGATTGAGAAATCGCGATTAATACGAAGTTTTCTGACCAATGTGCGATGATAACATTTTGCGCTGTATCCGTCCGTACCACAGGACCAACGGACCACATCACACCCTCGGATTGTTTATTCAGCCTCCACTGTCCGTCTGTGCGTTAATCCGCCGTAATTTGAGACGAAAGCAAAATAAGATATACCTCCAGCTAGGTGATTAGGTTGATGAGGCCTTTTGCCTTTGTTTTATCTTAGCAGCGTTAATACATCTCGACTCGAGAACTAAGGTCGGATGAGTGATTTATAATTGTATCAAAAAGTCATTAAAACTGATCTAATGCATACTGAAAAAGATGCAAATATCCACTTGGACAAGACTGACTTCAGTGTGACAGATAAAAATAAGGAATTTCACCGAAATGTTAATTAGTTAATTTTGGGCGGAACTTCATATCCGACCTGCATTAAGTCTCGACTAAAGTCGAGAAATATCTATCAGATACATGGAAGTTTCCGTTACAATGGTACATCTGAAAAACAACAAAAACCTATGTAAACGCTCCTAATAAAATCGTTCAATGTCCGTAGTGGTAGGTGTGATTCTTCCTTGTGGCCCCTTGGCCGCAGTTAGTTTCCAAGTCTATTGTGAAGCCCAATGTGGCTACAGCCCCGGAAGCCTATTCCTAAAACCTTCCTAAGCGTCTGTCCGGACCGCTGCCACTGTCTCCCCCGTTAATCCTGCATTGTCAGCACTGTCGAACACTGTTGTGTTCCGGCGTAGAGGATAAGACACAGCGAGTTACAATTACGGGCTCTAGAGACATAAATATGAGCCTTTCTAGTTTTGCAACATATTTGCAATCAGTCTAGTATGTGTATATCTATGGGTTATGGTGATCTGATCTCACTCATACCAAATCTGACCTATTTGCACGTTTTACTTCTTAGTATTAAAAAGTTTGAAGATGCCCTGGGTCGAGTTTTTAATGTTAAATTTACAATGTCAGACCTTACTTACATAGTTTCCATCGAGATTGAAAAACAGAAGCATTTGCACAATACCACCAAGGCTGCAGTCGACCTTTACGTGTCATTTTATCTTTGACGCAACACGCTATGCGTGGACTTTGCATGCAAATACATGGCAACCTGTCATTGAAATTCCATCATTTAAATATTAATGGAAATAAATAAGAATATTTTTACAGATTTCCTATCCCAATATTCACGTGAAACTTAATATTGCACTCTGCCATTCTATCCTGAGACTTTGTTTGATAATGGAATTATTAACGTTGAAATTGTGCGATCCAAATGTATCTTAATGTCCCCTGAATAGATTAAATCATAGCGTTCGATTAGTAAGTAACACGTTGTACAAAATGTGTCACATTTTTGAACTTGAATTATGAATCTTTTGCTGCGTCGTTGATAACATGATAAGATACATTTGGGATTGGAAATCGATTTAAGTGCGTTGCTCTTTGTGTAATAACATAAATATTTACCTACTTTTTAACAACAACATAAACAAGACAACCCACGGATAGCTTCCAAGGCTTTGTGGAGGAATACGTTGCATTGATTCTTTAAAACGCCCAAACGCAAACGTTTCGGAACAAACAACTAAATTAGTTAGAAGCACACTCCTGTTATAAATAAATATTATTGCACTATTCACACGAATTGATCTAGTCCCAAACTAGACCAAGCCTGTAGGGTAGTCACCAGCGTCAATATCTGACACAGTAAGGTTGCATAAATATCTGATATACGACTATCACTAGGGGCAAGTAGGACGTGTCAGATATTTTAGCTAGCAGATATTATTAATGCTGGGAAAGATAAATTAAATACACGTTTTAGATAAACGTGCAAGATTCGAGTCGAGAATAAAATTAAATCGTATGTAGATATAATACAAATTATACAAACATCTGCCCCTACCGGAATTTGATCTTGGTACTCGAAGCTTCATAGTCAGTCAGGTTCTCTAACCCACTGCATGGGCTATCTATTCGAACATAACTTCTATGCTCATTCTGTTGCTATTGAACCAAGAAAACGTGTTTAAGAGGAAATGGACCGGTCATATTTTGTATGGAAACGTAGTCCCCTGATTCCTCGCTGGATATTACCCGTAGAACAATGATTTTTCACATCAACAATCTAATGATATATTAGCATGTTCCTATGTTTTCCTTTTTTTCTTTATTGAATTATTAAAGGAGATATTAACCTTCAAAAACATGAAAAATTGGTAAGTTTTTTCCGTTGTGTTCAAACCTCTAGAAATCAATTTTAACACAATTATATCAAAATATAAGAACATAGAAACACAGTTATGACGTTTTTTAAACATTTAAAGAAAAAACATATTTAATCGGTTAAGTTTTGGAGAAGAAATCAGGGGACTACGAAACGTTGTTTTTGAATAATTTTCATAGGTATTTTCGGTCCGAGCTGTAGTTGTTCTTATCGCACTCGACGTCGTCTGGGCAGGTCACGGCGCGACAGCAATAGATTTAGCAAATACCTATGTTTCAATTCCCTCGACCGGCATATTTCCTCTTAACGCCTTTATAGTGAACGCTACGTAACTCTTCTAATTTACGATAAGTTGCGGAAATTTGTTAAATCCTGACACTATTCAGCATAAAACTTGGCAAGATTTTAGAGAGACTAATTTTACGCATCGCTTTTTTCAGGTAAAAGCGATGTCCGAATTAGCGATGCCTTAGCACAGCAAGACGCGAGTAGAGATACGCGCCAGATAGACTATACCCCTCACTGTCTAATTAGAGACGTCAGAAAATGACAGGTAGAATATCCCGCGCGCGAGGCGACTAGAGCGTGTTACTGTGCTAAGCATACTGTGATGGCTTTGGACAGTGTAAGGTCTCGCGCTCGAATTAACTCGCGCCTTGCCTTGCTAAGCAGGGAAACTACGGCAAATGCTTGAACATGACATTGTAACGTTCCAGGAGGCTCTAAAAAAGAAACAGCAGCCGCCCGCGACGACGCCGTCGCCGGTGGCGGCGCCGTACGTGCCGGCGGCGCCCGCGCCCGCGCCCGCCACGCCGCTGGCCGCCGCCGCGCCCACCGTGCCCAGCCTCTCCGTGCAGCCGCAGGCGCTTGCAGACGTGAGGCCACACTCTTGCTTTTAATCCCATCGCTCATATACTCAGCGACACAATTTTAGCTCAGTTTCCATAGGACCTATTTCTTCATACTTAAGTTTCATACTGATTATTATGGACGCGCGGCAGATTTGACTGTCGCGAGCTTCAGCCGCGCGCGACTGTCGCATCGGCCGCTAGCCTCGAAAGTAGCTTTACGAAGGTCTTTGCCGCTGTGTGTATGGGTGTGATCCTCCTGTATACATTATAGGTACAACTGCGGAGCAATTTTATGTTGTGACAAGATGCCAATCCGCGCTAGACTTGCTTGGGAGCTACAGTCGGAGTCCTCTTATGCCGCTCATTGTGAGGATGGGTCTGTCCTGTACCCAGGTGTGGGACGTATAATGCTGGATTATAAAATATAGTTTCGATACTGGATGTAGTTGTTGACTGGACCAGAATGGTTATTCTAACAACCAGCCCGACACCTGGAAGTAGATCTTACCTTAACAAAGAAACAAATAAACATAGGAGTGAATAGAAAAGTATTTTATCAATTTTTATCCACCCAAAATCAATCATTTGTAACTGAAATTTTATTGAAGCCATGTTGGCCACGGTACGAGTTTTATTAATTCAGATACAATGCACTAGGCTGACGAATAAAATTCGTGCCTGTAAGTCGTAATAACTTAATGCACCTTTTTATTTTATTGTGACACGTTTACAACCTTGCGTCGTTGTTAGTGATACCTAGCTATACCACAGAAGCGCACTTTCTAGACTAGATTATGATTTTGATTATGACACATTAATCTTACGATAATAAAGATAGTTTATTAACATTTAATTTTAGTTAACTTAGATTGATGATCATGGCGTAGGTCAATTCATTGAAAAATGAACGATCGTAAGATTTGATTTTTTTTCTTGTACACTTAAATAGTTCTTTATTTTTAATTCCTGAGACGTACGGATTTCAATTTGTGTTGCAATTATTTTTTTATCAGTTAGTAAATAATGTAGCAAGCCAGATAAAAATGCTTAATGATATAGCACATTTATTACAATATAATTTAATTGTAGCCGACCGTATACTCGTTGTCTCACCGCCACCCAGAGGGCGTGAGCCGTCCGACCGCAGAACCAGATATATCTTATCGTATTCTAATCACTTTTGGCAGTTCTTTTGTGAATTGGGCAAAATCTTGGAAACTTGGCATTTTAACTGGTTATTATACGTATGTGGGTGTCTCTCGCAGACTTATTAGCTTCACCAACTTATGTACTACATACAAGCTACGAAAAATGGGGATTAATCTTTAGCTATTGTTGTATTGAAAACACTGATGGACATTACGGAATTGTATGTTTTTTTAAGTCTATTTGCTATAGTCCCCGGCAAGCTAGACGACACGATTTTACATACATACATACATACATACATACCGTCACGCCTCTTTCCCACAGGGGTAGGCAGAGACCACTTTGTTCCACTCGCTACGATCCTGACATACCTCTTTTGCTTCATCCACATTCATTAGTTTCTTCATACATGCTCGTCGATTTCGGGTACTCTTGACCTGACCTGTTTCTAAAACGTCCGCGATTTGGTCACGGAACGTCCGTCTAGGTCTTCCCCTCCCAACACATCCATTCACACTTCCAGCATAGATCTGTTTAGTCAATCTTCTTTCATCCATCCTCTCTACATGACCAAACCAGCTAAGCATACTTCTTTCTATTCTAGTCACTACATCTACTTTCACGCCAACTCTTTCCCTTATCACACTATTTCGTATTCTGTCTTTACAGAATTTTAAACGAGACACGATTTTAGAGAGAGTAAATTCGCGCACCGCTTTTATCTAGAAAAAGCGCTTCGCTAACTTATCCTCTCTCTCTAAAATCATGCAAAGGTGTTTGCTGGATAGTATACATCTTTGGTGTACGCCAGGTAAGTGTTTATGTAGATTTTGTAAGGTTTAAAATAAAATATGCGCCAAAATATTCTCTCCTTGCAGTCGGTTAAAGGTGAAATCAGACCATAATTTTTTTGTTCATTTTCGTTTTAATTCTGCATCTTTTAGGCAAAGTGACACATTTGAATACGAAGTGAAGCAAAAGTAAAATGAAATTAAAGAAAAAAGCCCATTTCTTTAGGGAACGGTCAACCATACGAACTCCAAATTCAACAAAAAAATAGGAACGAACCTTTTCGTGAAATGAAATGGTACATGGCCTTCAAGAAAAACTTATTTTAAATTGGAATCGTCCTGTCAAAGTGACAAGTTTACAAGACCAACACACGCCTAGAGAAAATCAAAAAATATTTTTAACGTTTATTTCTAAATAATAATATACTGTAACAAATTAAATAAGTTATATATTTTAGAATACATATTTCAATAAAATGTAACAGTTTAAATAGTTCTCTTCTCAAGTCCAGTGACTTGAGACATGAGGGGCTATTTTCTATCATAACACGGTAATGTTGAGCAAGTTTTAGTCAGTGAAGCTTTGACATATCACGCGTTTCCCTTGAATTTGTACTAAACAATTTATATTTCAGTCCAAAATGTCCAACCTGAAACAAATAGAAAAACCCAATAATGGAAAATGACCCCAATAAAAAAGAGTCGAAGGGTAAACGGTTACTGAAGAAAGCGTTACGTCGCAGTAGTAAATCTAGCAACGGTAGTCAGGGCTCGGAGCAAAACACGACGGTCTCTCGTTCGAAAAGCTTCGAGAACAAGCAGCAGTCTATCGAGATAAACGACAGCGCGCCGCTGCCGAGCCCCGATGGCAGCCGGCCCGGCGCCGCGCCGCCGCCCGCCTTCCCGCCGCGCCGCATGCTCGACATACAGGAGAGCCGCAACGAGCTCTACGAGGACGCCGCCGACCACTCCAAGAGCGACGCCGCCGTCGCCGCCGTAAAGCATGACTTTACCGTGCGCCACTCGGAAGCCGAAACTAGTAAAAAAAGCCTCAAAAGGGTTCGTTGTCTGATTACCACTACGACTCCTCCGATACGCGCGTTCTCGACGGCTAGGAACTTTCTTCGAATAGTTTGAATGCAGTACATAATGTTAACTTGATTAATGTAATTTAAACGTTGACGTAAGAGTGCCATTAGCGAAGCGAAGCGAAGTCGTCATGACTGTGGTTCGTTCGAACACGAGGCAGTTAGCTCATTGTTCGTGCGTGCAAGTGCTACTTAATCATTGAGTGGAATTCCAATTTCATGTTAGAAACGTACAGGAAAGATTACGACGGTTTTAGCTATCAGCATGTGTATACGCACACTACTGCAGTAGCGCGTCACGCGCCTATGGGTTTCAGAGTGACCGCGCTCTTTGAGATCTTATTTCATTTTAAGGACTTATTGACGTTATCCACGGGTGTAAAGTTTATCCGTCCTTAACGTTTTTTATAGATGAATCGATGACGCTGACGATGCATTGGAAGTGATGTGTAAATGTGTGTCTGTAGCCGTGTGCGTTGTTTGCAGAAGTTGGAGGAGGAGAGCGGCGCCGGCACGAGCGGCGCGAGCACGACGTCCGACACAGACGCCGACGACAAGGACCCCAGCAAGGACAAGAAGAAGAAGAACAGATGCGCCGTCTGCCGCAAGAAGGTTGGACTTACAGGTAAATGTCGCGCAACTCTACTTCTTACTGGATATCAGTTACTTCATTCATGACGTTACCAATTTAGCATTGGCTTTAAGGAATTCAAATTTCGAAATGTACGTTCAAACTGTCTTTGTTTCCATTGATTTGAAGCAGTGGTTGGTAAATACTAGCTTTGTTAAAGCGAGAGGCGAGCGTTTTAAATGAAAAACCGAGTAAGACCAGTGAGATAAATTCGACAAGGGGGTGTCGCGTTTTACAATGTGTGTTACAACAGCTTTTGGCGCTACAGTACGACAGTTCTATCATTAGACAACGGTGACTGTTGTTGTAGGTCGCTTTGTTTAAAAGATCCTCCTTCTTTTGAAGTCTGTTAATAAAGGCGTCATATCCCTGCAATTGCTTTTATCTCAGCTGACATCATCAAGTCATAGTTCTACTTCGGCGATTATTGGTTAAAAGTGATAAACGAATATCGGTTATCGCGCGCGCCGCGTGGCGGCGGGCCACTGGGCGGCGTCGAAGTCTCTGGCGCGATGCGCCGCCTAATGCCGTCACCGTTCTCTGCGAAGTTCTTTTGTTACGCGATAAACTGAAGGATGTCCGCGTGATATAATGATACTTAAAGCGCATACTTGGACAGATAATACTTACCTCTGTTTTCATTTAAAACGCTTATCGAAAACATTTAAATTTGAAATGTCTTATCGCGCTGTGGCCCTGTGCCATTCACGGCGGATTTTACGTACCAAAGATGAGCAAAGCCTTGTATATTTTTACGTTAAAGCGCTGTCGGTACTCATAACAGCAAGGTTAACAATTGCTTCATATCTTGTAAAAGTTGATCTAATGGTGGCACGTGTTATGGACATGTATATAGCCACTAGTTTGATTGCGAAGTCGTGGTCTTGGCTCGTGATATTTATTCAAGAATAATTATGCGTTTTACGAAACAAAGACATTTGCAAGAGCAATAAAATCCATTACAATTATAATATAAGTTGAACGTTCATTTCTTAATATAAAAAAATGTATAGTTTTGCTTTAGTTCGACTCTGACCTTTGTTCAGTTTTCTTAAAAAAAAAAACTTAATTTTAATTGACATTTGGCGATATTTTGTGGTCTATTATGGCAGTTAGTAGTAGCCAGTAGTCCCAGTGCCGTGCGTGGTCTCAGGATGGGTGTGTTGCAGGGTTCGAGTGCCGCTGCGGCGGGCTGTTCTGCGCCGTGCACCGGTACAGCGACAAGCACGAGTGCTCGTTCGACTACCGGGAGCTGGGCGCGCAGGAGATCCGCCGCAACAACCCCGTCGTCGTCTCGCAGAAGATACACAAGATATGAGCGACCCCACACCGACATAACCCTTATCGTTTACTCTAAATAAACATTAGATCGAGTTTGGGTCTCTCATTTACGTAGTTGATTGACTTGCGAAAAGCGATGCGACGCCTCGGCTCGTATTTAGATTATAGAACTGACTCTTCGAAGGAGTTCGACTGTGCTTTGATTTTGACGCTCTTCGAGACAGAAATTATTGTAAATGTTTTTGGTAAATCGGACGCGCAGACTCGATCCATCAAAATTTAGACTTATTCGTGTCGAGAGTTTACTTTTAAATTTTTATTAAAAGTTGTAGATAGATTTCATTTCGGGTAGGAACTTCAGGATTAATTTCGAGATAACGAGTAGAGTTTTGAATATTGTCCATTCACCTCCATTGTAAATATTAGATATAATTAATTATAGAAACAAATCCTATATATTGTAAAAAAAATTAAACTCCAAAAAAAGCTACATTGTTATGATCACAACGGAGAGCATGCCGTGCTTAACATTTACGAGGTGACATTGCTAGCTGCCAGCCGCCGCGCCAGCCGCGCCGGGTTAACATCATCTTCAAGCTGTTAGTACTGTAATTTGGTTTGGGAGTCGTGGCTTTCTTATTGTCTAACATTCGGCTAAGTGATAGTGTAGCGAGCCCGCGGCGCGAGGCGTCGGCGCGGGCCGGACCGCCGCGCGGGCGCCGGCCTCCGCGCCGCTCTTTGTGTGAAAATTTTAAGTAAGCGTATGGATAGTTATACATATTATAAGTAGTCGACACTTTATATTATTACACATTATATAAGTAGGAAAAGAATTATTTAGCTTTTTTCTTTTAATCACAATATTATTCAAAATTGTATGTTTTATTATGTAACTTGTTCATTTAGTGGTGATGTTGGATCAATAATACTTACGTATCTATTGTTTCGGTCGTTCGTCCGCCGTAGACTTACTAATTGGTTGGACTTAATTATTTAATGACTTTTGTTGTATATTTTGTTAGGTCATTGATTAATTTGGTCTTTTTGCTTGAACATAATCAGATAAAAA
This sequence comes from Adoxophyes honmai, assembly GCA_005406045.1. Lineage (NCBI taxonomy): Eukaryota > Metazoa > Arthropoda > Insecta > Lepidoptera > Tortricidae > Adoxophyes > Adoxophyes honmai. The sequence continues at coordinate 86,125 of BHDV01065377.1, forward strand.
GATGATGTTAATAATAATGAATGATTTTTCTTCTAACTTGCTGTTTTAATTTAGTTATTCTTCTATTAAAGTCATTAAATTTTCAGGAACATGATTTGCTATTGTTATTTTCTAAATTTTCCTCCCAACTCAATTAACTAACAATGTTAGAATCGAATTTTATAGTTATAAAACAAACGCAGTTTTCATTACAAAATATTTTATTTTTACGAAAGTATGTAGAGCAGCTAACAACTAAGTTCACAACCATTCAACAACTGTTGCTACTAGTCAAATTCTACATTGATTGACTTACAAGTAAAGTCTTAAGAACTAAAATGGCCCTAAACTCAACCAAAATTGAGCACTAGATTTAGAATGTTACTTCAGAGAAAATTATCTGGCAGTTATATAAACAGACAAACGTGTATGGAAATAGTCGGCAACAAAGAAATCGACTCATTCTATACCAAAAAGAGTTTACAAACAAACTTGTCAAAATTCGATACATTCGTTGCCGACTAGTACATAAGTAGCGATAAATGCACAATTTATCATAATTTTCAAGTAAATAGCGTTCGAGAAAGATTGCACTGCCTGCAAGAGAGTTAAGAACCTACCGAACGATACTTAGCGCTTTTTTCCAACGGGCCATGTCAGGTTTATTTTAATTTTGAACGTGGATTATGATATTGAGTAGACCTAGCTATTTACGTTAAACCGATTTGATTGGTTTGTGTCTAACCATTCAACTACGATTTTGGAGGAGGATGCTTGGAGCTCTAATGTAATTAATGTGACTTGTCGAAGAGACAAAAACCTCAATTATTATCATTATACTACGATGGCACTGACAAAGTACAGTAATTACACTGCAATCTGCAATTTATACCTTACCTAGTGGATTATTTTATGTAAGTACCTTAACGTAAGTAACTTATAAATTTTGTCAAATCGCTGTGTCAGTATACTTAATGCATATTGTATAAGCGTAGAGCGTAGACTAATCAATGAAAAAGGTACTGCCTGTTCAACGGACTGTGATGGTTTGTGCTGTTTTACGTGCCTACTGCGCGGCCAGGCCCAGCGACAACTTCGTGGCCAACTGTCCGAAATCATAAAACTAAAGCTTAATCTTTGGCATCTCACAATATCTACTTCAAGATTCTATATCCGATAAGATCACCTTCTATTGGATTGAAAAAAAAAATGTTCGTAATTTACGTGGCTTCATTTTTTACTTGCTGTTGCCACGGTCACATGTTATCACTTGCTTGGATCTTGTTCACAGCGAAAGCAATATGTCTGATAATCCGGGTCGCGTTAGGCCTAGGAGTAGACCAGTGCTTTGTTTACTTCGACGATTTGCTTGTTCCTTTTAATATTAAATTGCTATTTATGTCTCAAATTAGTAAGAGCAAGAGACAGTTGCATTCTTATACTTGGCGATATAAACGGATCACAGCTAAAGTAATTAGTTAATTAAGTACCCTACATAACACATTAAGTACTAGAAGAGTTTAGTTCACAATTAAAATTTGCATCTTGACTTACACGAGAATACAGTCTCCGGCATTTGACTTGGCAAAATTTTAAGTAGGTAGTAGAGGTAAGTTCCCTTTTCGCTTTACTATGGAATAAGTTGTGCACGAACTTACCTCTACTAAGTATTTAAAACCTTGCCAAATCCGATGCCGGGGACTAAAATAATTAAATACAAATAACTAAGTGCATAGGTTTTAGATAACAACACGTGTACGAGACTAGACGCACGCATACTTATGTAAGTCATGGCCATGGCCAAGCTAAAACATCTCTATCAACTACTGCGCGAAATACACTTAAATTAATTACACAACAACAATTAATTGTTGGTGATTTCATCGACAAGTTCTAGACAAAGCTTTCACTGTCGCGTCGTAGCCGTAGGATCGACGAATGCGCAGTTCCGCAGGGGATCGTTAGATGCCAGTGACGCGCTTGATCCAGGGTCTCGCGGCGGCGACGCGCGAGAAGACGACTCTCGCGCCGGGCCGGCACTCATGCGCATCATCTTCCACCCACGAGGCCACGCCCACCAGCCGACGCGGCCCGCCGTCGTCCGACACCAGCCCGCTGCCGCTGTCACCCTGGTCACAAAAAACAATCAGTTTCACTTTCTCAAGCGAATGAGGTCTTAACACCGCAATGGCACGGCAATTTGTAATAGATATTACTAAATAGTCAGTGTCGTTTGCACAAGATCCGGATTCGAAGCAACTATTAGCTTGGTAAAGGCTCGCACTTGAGAACGTGCGTCGCACTGTGCAAGCGTGAGGGCAATATTACTGCACGCGTGCGACAGAGATAGATAGCAGCGGGTCAACGCTCGAATTTCGCGACCGGTCTTTATACTATAAACTACGAGTATAATACCAAGCTAATAGTTGCTTTGATAGCATAAGTAGCAGGGTGACGAACAGGTCAACGTGGGAATCCTCTCCATTGCCCCTTTAAAGTTTAGCCAGTACTGTACGTGTAGTGTGTTCAAAACGATCACGCAGTCGATAACGATTTCGTTTGCGAGTTAAAATTGTATGGAAACTGAGACAGCGCAGTCAGCGAAACGTTTGCACAACTGCCGCGGTCGACACGTCTCCATACAATTTTGCGATAATTCGCAAACGAAATCGATATAGGATCCATTGTCATTTTGAATACACTAGACGTACTGAGCATCCAGTGTAATGAAGTCGATCAAGAATCGGTCGAATTCGTTCGCGTATTAACGCGAATTGTATGGAAACTATGTGGACCGTGGCAGTTTGACCGACTTCTTTACACAAGCCGCTTTGTAATAGATTTATTACTAAATAGGTACTCAGTGCTGTTTGCACAAGATCCGAATTCTTTGTGAACCATTTATTTAAAGTGAACGACTATTTTTTACAAGCAACTAATAGTTATAAGCAACTTTTAGCTTGGTAAACTAATAGCAAGCTAATAAGTAGTTGCTTTGATAGCATAGCAGGGTGACGAAAGGGTCAACGTGGGAATGGCCTCGATTGTCCCTTTAGCCAGTACTGCTTAGCTAACGCATCGCCTTACGTTGCAAGCGGAGTCCCTGGTTTCCGTGCGCCCCTCGGCACACAGCATGTCCTGCGCGTCGTACTGCTCCAGCTCCGCGCAGGTCTCGTCCGAAAGCGTGCGCAGTGCCATCGCGTGCATCGCCGGCCGCATCACTCCCTGCCACATGGTAAATATTATAAACAATGTGTTGGCCACCGTAAGAAAAACAAGTAGGAACAGATTGTGTCCTGACTCACCGTAGACTATTTACAGGAAACTTCACAGTGGCATTGCATTACTCAGCAAAGGAAACATACATTTTAATTTATTGTGATAACGTTTTGCGGTCAATCAATTGGTTCGACTGTATGAGCATGATTAGGTGGATCAGTAGGCTAAGCACGGAAACATTTTCTAGGTATTTTGTTAGACAGTGATGCATTGACGTATACTAAGGCGGCAGATATAAATAAAAAGGAGACTACGAGTCATCTGACAGTAAATTGTTGCCTATTGCTCAGCGTGGTCTGTCTACCGTGTTTTTACTTTTACAAGTGTCAGTAAGCACATGCCGAGTTATTGCGGTGTGGATACTGTGTAGAACTGGCATTGTGTGCACCAACCTCTCACCCTTGCAGATGACAGAATATTAGTCAGCTGGGAGTTCTGGTTTATCAGAGAATTTTAACACTATCAGCGCTCTGGACGCTATGCGCTATGGCGCCTCCCAAGTAAAAGCGATAGATACAAAAGGGGTACATGTGGCGTCCCTTTTACCCGGCGCCCTTTAGGCTTAGCACGGCAACACTGTCTAGACGGCTCGCACGGGATAGTCTACCTGACATTTTCTGACGTCTCTAGTTAGACAATGACAGATATAGTCTATCTCGCGCGTATCTCTGCTCGCGCCCTGTCATGCTAAGGCGGCTGGGTGGTCGCCCAATCGCGCCCTACCCTAACACCCATACTGAAATACTGAGTCGGCCTTTATCTCTTAGAGAATATGAGAGGAAGAGCCCGATTGAACTGTCAACTCACGCCGTGGTGGTCGGCGCCATAGCCGGCGTAGCCGACGGGCGCGCCCGCTGGCAGCGGCTCGCCGTCCAGCGCGACCGCCGCTATGTTCACGCCGTCCAGCTCCAGCGGCGTGACGAGCTCCGCCAGCATGAAGTGTCAACTCACGCCATGGTGGTCGGCGCCGTAGCCGGCGTAGCCGACGGGCGCGCCCGCGGGCAGCGGCTCGCCGTCCAGCGCGACCGCCGCCATGTTCACGCCGTCCAGCTCCAGCGGCGTGACGAGCTCCGCCAGCATGAAGTCCCAGTGGGCAGCGATCTGTCACACAAACATATGGTTTCGTCATTATCATTAAAGACCGGTTGCGGAGCACAGCGAAATTTGAACGTTGCATTAGTTCAAATTGTTAAATTAGCCAGATAAAATTTTGGATTTTATTATACTTAGGTGAAACGAAATCACAACCTCAATGTACCTACGTATACGTACCCTTCAATTAAGACTATTTTTAACACATTAATCATTAAACTACCGTGAGACTCACTCATGTTGAAAAATTGTTCGGATAACTCACGTTAATAAAATCGAGTTTAGCTCGACATGTTTCGGACTAATTCGTGGCCCTTCATCTAGGAGCCGCGGCAGCTGCTGCTGCCAAACGCGAACTGCGCGCCTCGGCTCTATTCGCGCGTTTGGGAGCAGCAGCTGCCGCGGCTCCTACATGAAGGGCTACGAATTAGTCCGAAACATGTCGAGCTAAACTCGATTTTATTAACGTGAGTTATCCGAACAATTTTTCAACATATTTTTAACACAATTGAGTTAGTGCATTCCATTGTCCAGCCAGCATTAGCTGAGTGAGAAACACTTATTTTGTATCACAATTTGGATTTCACCGTGTTTAGGTAGGTACGACGCACGTGAGGATCCATTATGTAGTACTTAGCTACCAGCAGCAGCCTGGGTACAAACAAGCCAAGTGGACGTCATTAGTAAATAAATACATAATGCAGTTGGCATGCGGGCTCGAATAATTACCTAGTCATATAAAGTAGGATTTTTATTCCGATTTAGTCATCGGGTTTTACCCGTCACCCCGTCAGTCATGTTTACGGCGAAGGTGACCAATTGCATTTAAGTTGTTCACACATGTTTTATTTCCTGGTCTAAGGAAGTAGTTTTTCGTGGGAGGAATTTTATGAATAGCTATTATAATGTTCTAGCTAGGTTGACTATTAATTGTTAAATGACTGCCTGAATACGCAATAGATTAGGAACAACACAAAATTTGATTAAGGTTTACCTAAAAATAAGATCTTGATCGCGGTGTCTTCGCATCGTAAGATAGACGTGTCCCTTTTTAACTGACTTAAAAACAATATCTCAGAAGGTTCTTTAAACTGTTTTTATGTAGGAACGTTATTACTTGTTGAACTTGCGTCACGGTTTTCCCCGCGACAAATTACTTTAGCTTTGATAGGTAGGTACCTTCGTAATCAAGTTGCCCTACATTTAAGTAGGTATATATATTCGCGATTTTCTTTTAAGTAGAACGTTTGCCATCGTAAAAATGTAGATAAGACATCTCAACATTTGCATTACTAAAAAAAAGAGCGAATGATCGAAATAATGTGCCGCTTCATAGCTATACCTATGTATCTACCCACCTCTCTCCTCGTAATATACATACTTATGATACCTATGCCATATTTATCTTATCGATATAGAAGTAGACTCTGCAGTCGTGTCTGCACACTGCAGTAGTTGCGTATGTATACACGCGTAGAATCTTTAGCCCTTTTGAATCAATACCTACCTCACTGATAATGAAATAAACACCCACGGATAGCTGCCTATCTATATATATAATTAAGCATGTGGCAGTAAATGTACAGAGCGTCTGCCCAAGTAGCACAGATAGCTCACTTTTAACTCACATTTAGTGACATTTGACACCCTGAGCGTAAACCCTTTTTAAGACTACACTGGTGATCCTACGGCTGCATAATAGCTTTCAGTGGTTACTTAAACAGCGTAAGTGGGTTAAGAGCTGCATTAAGATCTACAAAACCACCGTTAATACGCTAAGAGTGTCATAATGGTATATTTTCACCGACTCTATTCAGCTTCTAGCGTTTTCTACCGCCTTAGTCGTAATAAGGGTTGTTTAGTGGGTAAATTTACGCCAATTGATGTATAACAAGGTATTTGTGAACTCCTATTACACTGACTCATTAAGGGAACACATGTGAACTATTATGAAGTAATTAGCTGTATAATAGATAAAATGTGGCCCTTATTACAGCTTATTGCTGAGCAGGTATACCGCTATTCAGCTTTTATAGCGCCATTGATAGTGTCTGCATTAGGGTGGTTCAAAAAAATTTTTTTTCAATTTTTCAACGGGGCACCCCCTAAATATTTTCCAATAACCAAATTATGAAACCATAAAAAAATTCAAGTACCTACGATAACTCTAAGCCGGTGCTCAATGACCCCCAAGATTTTACTTTAGTGGGTTTAGCTAGTGAATTGCACATTGCAAGGTGACTCTATAAAATATTATGTTTTGGTGTTTTTGAATTTCTTACTTGTCAAGCAGTGTAATATTAAAGTATTTTATAGTAAAATACTGTTTAAGTTGCTTAAAAAGTTATTGTAAGGATCACTTAAGGGCTGTTAAATGTAGTGATAAAAATGGCTTCAAATGGTCTCTTTTTATTGGGAGTGCGAGATTTAGACCCTCTTGCAAATTCGAATCAGCTTCCTTCAATGCTTATAAGATTCCATCATCATATTAATGCTTTAAAATCAGTGCGAAAAGCTGCTCAAATAACGGTAGAAGAGCTTTTCGTAGTTCGGAACAAAGCTGTACCGAGTGAAACACTGCCTCGAAAAACTCTAAAAAAATCATTCAAGCTGGTTATTGCTAAAAAAGAACAAATCCATGTTTTTACTGCTCAGCAAAAAAGAGAAAAGGTTTTTTACACAAGATTTTGGTAAATTATTTGACATTTTCTCATTCATAATATTTCCTTATAATAATTAAAAAAAAATATTAACTATACACTGTGGAAACTTGACAAATTATTTCGAAATTGCGTCAATAATCGACTGCTTAGAAATGTCAGTCGATACGGTTTTTCTATTTACTTCCACAACCTGTAAAAGAATTGTTTTCTTCTTCGTATGTCAGCAGGTTCTTGAATTCGTCGAACAATTTGACTCCTCGTTCAACAGTAGCATTCACTACTTTCAGCTTTGAAACATGCTCTTTTCCTTCGATATAATTTTGATCATTGTTCCATTTTTGCGTTGGTAATGACAAGAATTGCTCTACGTGATGAAAATGTATTTCATTCGCGATCAGAAAGATACATTCAAGCTAACTAAACGAGAGTTGGCTTAGCTGTAGCGAGTTGTAACGTTCGTAGTACATTTATATACAAAAACGTGGACACAAGCTCCTCTTGTAACAGAAACTTCAAACTGTTGAACCTTGATAAATATAGTAATGTCGATTCCGAAATATTCAAGTGAGCCAAACAGGTCCTATAGCGTCACTTGTGGTACCTATCTGATAAATTGGTCGGAGTCGCTTTTTTTACGACATGGTATCGCACAAAGTAAAGAAAAAGGTCGTGAAGGGGATGTCAAAAGTCTGCAGTACTCGATTGGTAAGAGGTAATGCATCCCTTCTGTAAAAATATGTTACTCTTGGTGACTTTGTCACTAACCGTACGCGAAACTTGCTTCAGTCGTTAAATATTGAAGACTCGTTACCCTCACAGAAAATGGAATAATGATCAAAATTATATCAAAGGAAAAGAGCGTGTTTCAAAGCTTGGAAATGATGAATGCTACTGAACGAGGACTCAAATTGTTCTACGACTTCAAGAACCTGCTGATATTATGACGAAGAAGTCAAAAAATTCCTTTACAGGTTGTGGAAACAAATAGAAAAACCGAATTGACTGACATTTTTAAACAGTCGATTTCTGACGCAATTTCGAAATAATTTGTCAAGTTTTCCCAGTGTATACTTATAATTTTCTTTGATAATTAGAAGGAAATATTATTTTAAATTATTTGTGCTTATCAATAAACGTATTTTGATGTCCTAATTCTCTAATGAAGTTTATTTTGTGTATATCTGAAAATGACGAAATATTTGCAATTTTACGAAACTTTAGGCTCGATGAGCACCCCCTATCTCTTATGATAGAGATTTGAAATTTAAGTACGATATTTAAATAAGCAAGTGTAAAAAAAGTAAGGGGTGCCCCGTGAAAAAAACGAAAATTTTTTTTTTTTCATACATTGGTGAACCACCCTAGTCTGCATACCTGGCTTATTACTAGTTCACTAGTGAGTTATTAATCATTCTTTAGCTGAATATAAAAGTTTTAAGCGTTCACGTCGCTGTTTAAAGTGAACCACCATTTTGTTGTAATAACCTATAAATACTTTGAACTATTTTTCAACTTTTATGATGTTTTACGAATTAATTAGCAACCTATTACAGTAGTGTTTACCTGATAATATTATAATAATAACTTGGTACTTCGTAAATGTTATAAAAACACTAAAAATTGTTAAGTCAAGTTTTTATTACGGTTTATTTATTTCACAAAACTAATTTAAAACAGAATATTATCGTGGCGCACAAAAATTTTCTTAGATAACATGCATATATATTGGCAGTAAAATTTAATTCCCAATAATTTTCTCTTATATTTAGTATGTAAAACATTTAGTAAGTAACCAGGATAAATGCTGAATATCTTTCCGCCATATGCAATCAATAGTTTCCTTCACGAAACGTAAAGTGTTTGTCATGACAGAACTGGACCATTAACTTAAACTAGCACTTGCGTTGCTAACTTCAGACTCAATTTTAAGCGTCTTATTTCCCGATTAGAGCGTACTTGTGACATATTTTCTGAATAAATAGTAACATGTCACCCCTTAGTCAGCCGATATTCAGCTCAGAGTAGTGCCGTTACCCTTTATAACACTGTTAAATTGCTGCTATTCAGCTGTGAACCCTTATAACACCGTTAAATCGCTGTTATGCAGCTCTTAACCAGCTATGTGAACTTTTAGCTGAATAATTTGTGCCCATTTAAGCGTTATAAGAGCTATTTACACCCATATACAGCTCTTATAACTCTTAAATGTGAATTATTATTCAACCTTAAGCGTTATGGGAATCCGTTATTCAGCTGATAAGCAGCTATCTGTGCTACTTGGGTGGCTAGTGTAACGAAGTCAGTCAAAAAACGCGACGATTTCGTTTGCGTATTATCGCGAAGAATTGTATAGAAACTATGTCGACCGCGCTAATTGTGAACACTTGCCGCTTGGAGGCGCTGTCTCAGTTTCCATACAATTCTTCGCGTTAATATGCGTTTGAAATCGACGTGTTTCTTGACCGAATTACTTCTCTAGACGCTCTGCTTCTTTTGGTGCGAGGTTCGTTGAGGCTCTCAACTTAACGGCCAAATCGTAGTCGAACATGAAATCCAACCTGTTTAAAGTTGAACCTCGCCGCGTTGAGCCAGTAGGGCCCGACAGAGAACAGCGGGTGTAGGTGCAGCTTCTTGACGCGCACAGAGACCCCTTCGCCGGACTCCGAGTTGCTCGTGCCGACCAGCACGGAGCGCCCGCCCGTGAACAGCGTACTGGAAGTTAAAGATAGCATTACCATTTAAATTTGTCATCGACAGCCGGAAAACAATTACGTTGCATAAAAACCGTGCTCTTTTCAGCGACCTTGACTGTCGACCCTGAATGTGGTTGACTGTCCGTCCGTCCGTCTGTCACCAGGCTGTATTTTCTGAACCGTGCTAAGTGCTAACTACACTGTTAATTACTCTATTAATTACCTAACTAACTAACAATTACCTATAAAAATAAAATAAAACCGTCGAGCGTGTATGACGAGAGTGATGAATGTTAGTGAAGCGAAAGAAGTATGTCAAAATAGAAGCGAATGGCGCTCTGTTGTCTCTGCCTACCCCGCAGGGAATAAGGCGTGACGGTTATGTATGTATGTATGTAATAAAATAAAATAGTTATTTATGAGGGGATCCCACACAACAAACGTGATTTTTTTGCAGTTTTTGGTTCGGAACCCTACGAGCGCAAATCCGACTCGTATTTGACCGGTTTTACTTGTCTGCTACAGTCTACACGTTGTATACCTAGGTACTCCATAGAGCTGAGGCAATTTTATTTGTGTTGTGATATTAAATGAGCCATTTAATTTGAAGATCAATTGACCATTTTATTATATTGTTGACAACATACATTGTAGTTTTCGGTTTCGGGATGCGGTTGGATGCACAAGCGATTTAGGTCACGGAAATCCCGTTTGCAACCGGATGTAGAGACGGAACTGGAATTAAGTACCTAGCTGATCTATTAAATACTTGGTTTATATCTATACTACATAGAGTTCTATTTGTTTACCTAAGGTAAATTATTCTTAATAGGTACTCAACTTGGAAAATTTTAGCCAAAAAATAATTATTTGCAATTAATTGAACATGCCAATGTCGCGTTATCGCAGGGTCAAGGAGGCTGATAGTACTTGTTGCCGTGGCCTAAGTTGTTTCTACGACACGAGAAGTGCGCAATAAGTATATTTGGACCTTTCGACTGTAGTCAGTCAAGTCTACATTCTACCCTCAAACGTAACCATCCTGATATAGGTAGGTGCAGGTATTTTAATAATAGGTATAATGTAGGCATTTTTTTTATAAAAGAGCATCAGAAATTCTGCATGTTTAATTTGTAATTAAAACATTTACAGTTACCAACTCTAAGGGTTACCAACTTGAAGTTAGTTACCGTGTGCGCTTTACTGTTTTTATTGCTTTACTATTAAGCGTACCAACCGGATCGACCACTTCGACCAGGAAGCAGAGTATTTTGGTTTTTTACTGCCGATGCTGCGTATGTTACCTGTACAGACCTACGCTATTCTATTTCAGTAAAATAAAATACATTCATACACACGTACCTACAATCAATGTGTTCCCAAATGGGGTAGGTAGAGTCCACGAAACGTGTCATAGAAAAAAACATGATTATAAATATTTCACGATTCGCAGCCACTTCTAGGATACTTTTAGGTTTGAAAAAAGATGAAGAGGTATAATAGTGACAGGTTACTAGCACGTCACCAGCAATAAAATAAAATGCAATAAACAGTGACGCAAGCATCGTTCGGATGCAGTCATCGATGATTTCACGGCAACCAACAATACCTTTATATCTTGGGTCGAGGAGAAGTTGATAACGGTTCGACTTATAATTACGAGGAAAATGCCAGTCAACGATGGATAATGTTGTGTCGCAAGGCTTTGTTTATTAAGAGTAGCTCAACGAATATCCTTGCTTCGGCATCTGGTGTCTTGCAAGGACCTTAGAAGTTACATTTGTAATTATAACAGATCGCATTGGATCATTATAAATTGGTTATTTCAATATTTTATGGGTACAGTACATAATTAATTTAGTAAGTACTTAGTTAAAAAAAAACCTACTATCACCAAATGTTTCAAAGTCTAATAGTGATTTCAGATTTACAGCCCTGCTGGTTCAGTCTTTCGAGCTTCATTATCTTGTCAACGCATAACGCCGTGCATGCCATGAACCATGAACGACGCTTGACGTCTTGTCAACGCCCGTTTTGCGATGCCGTAAACTCTTCGATTAGTAAGCAAAAAAGTAAAAAACTTCTCTCTTCCAGTCAACCCTTCGATTAGCGCAGCGTGCGGCTGTCAACTTTTTCATGGTATTATGACATCAAAAGAGTATAGATATGTCTACTTCAGTGTGTTCGGAGCCTAAAGCAATCGCGTAAAGCTAAGCGTCCACAGGTCCGCATCGCACGCATCGGACGCATCGGATTCAATCAGATGTATGGCGAAATGCGATGCGTACGATGCGGACAGGTGGACGCACTTGTATGAGTTTCTATACAAAGAATGCTACAATCCGTTGCGTGCGATACGTCCGATGCGTACGATACCGACAAGTGGACGCTTGGCTTAAGTAGGCTACGAGTTGTCGAAGGCCAATTGTTCAACTACGAGTTTTGGCCATTTTGGACTTATTTATTTTTGCGATATTTATAATTTAACTGGTTTTACTTCAACATAAAAGGAGTTGATTGTATGCATAATATGTTCAATACACCAGCTCACGCTAGTGTCGCCGCTACTGTTGCACTTTTAATACATTAGACATTACCTAAATAATAAACATAATTAGGGATGTCGACTAAGTTCAAAATATGTAATTGTAATTAGTCCGTTAGTTAAATTATGGGAAAATATGATACACGTGTTTTTTGGTTTATCAAAGAACTAAATATCGACAAAGTTATATGTGTATCAAACTTCTAGAGTGGGTGGTTGTGACGTTTGACGTTACGCCTAGGTAAAAATTGCATCATATAGTGATGTCACGCGAAACTTTTCAGCGCTGTCATTTTGGCGCAGCGCAGACGACAGGTGTTTTGTGCGATCGAGTCTGTGGACCAATAAATTCTCTGAATGGCGCGCTGACAGTTTCCAGGAATTTCCATTCAGAGTTTCGTGGAAACTGTCAGCGCGCCATTCAGAGAATTTGTTGCTGCGCAGACTCGATCGCACAAAACACTGTCGTCTGCGCTGCGCCTTTATGTTCGTAAAATAAAATAAAATTCTTACTTTTTGTGGTAATCTATTTTTTTTTTTAGTCGTCTACTGTCTACCCTAGTAGCACAGTTGAATGAATGTCTATCAGGGTGCTGCCGTTCTGAAATTATGCGCCGACGCAACTTTAGTAAGCACTAACTGATTCTTATTCACCTGTCTACTCGTAGTAGATTCACGTCACGCATCCCGGATGCTTACCAGTGGCCCGCGGTCAGCACCCAGCGGTCGCCGATGACGCTGCCGCCGCAGGTGCCGCCGAACAGCGCGGCGTGCGGGAACCGCCGGTGCACCGGCGCGGGCGCAGGCGGCGCGCTCGTCTCGGCTTCGGGCGCAGTTATGTCTGAAAGTTAGCGCATTGCAATTACAATGTGTGCAATTTCTTACAGCGACTGCTCAGTTAATTTTGACACACGAAATTTAACACGAAAATATTAATTTCAAGCATAACATAACACATGATTATTGTAAGTGACAGATGGTTCATGTAGAGATATAATTCATTTCAGAGACAGTACTTAGTAGGTAGGCCATACGGGTTTTTTTCTAAGAATGTCTAAAATTTTAATTTTTCCACTCACGACTTTATTACGATACAAAAACTTTATTAGGCGTTACTTACCTACTGCATAGAAAATAATGCTTGAAAAATTAAATCGTCTATATTGGACACAACTGAATCAGCGCACAGTAGAATGAAAAGCAATACCTACTAGTAAGAGCATGAGCAAGAGAATAAAAAAACACACTAACAAATTGGCAAATGAATGAATGGAGAAGCAAAACAATTTTAGAAGATTGAAGAGGAGAGTACCTCAAGATCTGAACAAATGAATAAAAAAATAAAGGCCTATAGAAACAGGCGGGTCGTCGCTGGACGTTCACCGTTCAAGACACAAGACATCGCACACTCTTAACCTGGTGCTGATAGTCCCCCAGAGACAGATTGCAGTTATAGTAACTATAAAAAAAAGTAAGGACGTACGCTTTTATTTTTCAATCTGAGAATTGTAAATTTTTGTCTATACTTAGTTACCACATCACACATGGCATCAAATAAATGTTTACTTTTTTTTTAAAGTATGGAAATTTATTAGACTAGTGGTATAAGAACCTGTTCCGTAGTGCATGGTAAATACTTGTTTTTACATTTTTAGATAAGTATTTGAATATTCTAAACAAACTCAAACACGTGGCTTGGAATTAAACTTATTGCATTAAATTTGATTTGCTGGTTTATAATTGATTATTAACGTATAATTGAATTTACTAATGTAGGTGCAGAATGAGGTTTTATACAGTATACGTAATATATTTATACTACGTCAATAAGTAGAACAAAATTTCGAATTTGACAAGCATTATAAGTTATAAGCAATTAAAAAAATGCAACACGCCATTATTTCGACCCAACAATACGAGTAGCACATTTTACTAATGTTGCAGGTGAGTGAGTTTCAAAAAAATTGTACATAAATTAAGGGTTAATAAAAACAAAATCACGATCGCGTCTTTTGTGTAACGAAAATTACCTATACAAAATGTATGGGTAATTGTCGTTACACAAAAGAATCAATTAACTTTTGTTTTTATTAAAGCCCTTAACTATGTACAATTTTTTTGAAACTCACTCAGGTACCAGGTACCCAACTATTTTCATGACAAAATGCGCGACACACACTTAACACAACCCTTTTAAATCACCTTACCCTTCGATAAACAAACGTCATCTGCTTTTTCTCGGTTGAAAAAGGAATACAAATCTGAAAATTACAAAAAAAATCGATTTGCTATATTTTACTCCCCTGGCGGCTTGGCACATTGGCGCGAGTAGAGATGCGCGCGAGATAGACTATACCTGTCACTGTCTAACTAGAGACGTCAGAAAATGACGGGTAGTCTTTCGCGTGAGCTGGGTTAATTGTTAATGCTCACCACGCAGTTGGTAGGGAAATACTACTTAGTCAATAGAACCTACTGGGTAATTACACTGTAAATAGTTCCGCTTGTCGATACCTTACGTATAATTGACCTGTTAATGACACTTTAACCGTGCGCAATAGTGGCAATTGGCATTCTCGTGAGAATTTACAAATTATTGTTATCGGCACAAAAGCAGCGTGTTTCCCCATGGCCACTGCGCAGGTATTCGGTATTTCCGAAACACCTCACCAATTCGACACAGACGACTGCAGTGGAACAGATACGGGCGGAGGTTAGGTCAAATCGTATTTACATTTTCATTAACTATAACATATTTTATATTGAGACATGACATTGGTTTAAATGCGATATGATTTTAATATGTCTTCAACAACTATCATTGAGTTGGTTTACTTATTATACCCTCAAAATAAATAACAATGTACCTATATTCGTTCGCACTTAGTACTTATTAGTTATTATACTTAGAATCAGTACGTTAGTTAAGCATACCATATTGTGGCGGAGCATTATACGACATATGAGAAATTCTGACATTTGTATTCTGTATAACATCTGTATAATAATGTTCTTGCAAATAAATATAATTTCATTTCATTTCATTAATTGTATGTAAATTTAGCCAACCAATCTGGCTGAAATTTCTTGAATATTGGTTTAATTATAAATATTTTGTATTTGAGGGTAGTCACGTAACGTGATCAAGTATAATTCACAAACACTGTTACTCGTTTAATTTATTATTACTTCATTATCGCTGAAGATAAACCGGCACCCAAAACATTGATAATGATAACACTACGCGTGCTTGTCAACACATTATCGGCCGCTTAAGACACACAAATCACAATTTTCAAAAGATTCACAAACACTGGCGCATCCTCTCCTTGACTCTTGCATCACAGTAAGTAAACAAAATACACAAGGGTCTTCGGACTCACTGTTGGGGATCCAAGACTGGACGTTCACCGACGCGTCGGGGCGCGCGTGCGCGGCGGCGGCGAGCGCGAGCAACAGCGCGGCTGCGAACATGGCGAGTGGCGACAGAGTCCCGGCGCGGCGCCGGCGCCGCCGTATTTAAGCGGCCTGCGCGCGCGGCGCGTCATCAGACCCTGAGATAAAGATACTGTTACACATGCTCGTAAATAACATGCTAAAAAGCGTATAGGGTATGCTCAATGCGAGCATGCTTATAAGCAGTTTACATTTGCTAGTTTTTAGTATTTTCCCAGTACTCCCGAATACACATGCCTTTTCATAGTGTGCTCTCTCGCTCACTGTCTGTTGAAACAAAGCAGTGGAATCCTTTTGCTGGCGATGCAATGTATCCAGAAGCTTATATCAGCTCGGCAAAAAAGGAAAAGAAAATGAAAGATTTGGGTCCCTGATCGATCCCTAGATTGCTAATAAGCAAACCTGTTCACACGAGCTAAAAGCACACCTCCCTCAAAAATAGCATGACTGCTGATTTTATAGTAAACTCAAAATGAGAATGCTCTTTTTTAGCAATGTTTCGATACACTTTTACTACTAAGGGGGCGTCCATAAATTACGTGAGGTGTTTTAGGGGGGGAGGGGGTCGAGTCAAATCTCATGTAATCTCACGTTGGGGGGAGGGGGGGTCACGTCACGGCAAATACCACGCAATTAATCCAGATGCCTAAGGTCTTAAAAATCGAAGTGAGGATGTGGATGGCGCTTTACATTTGGCACTTCATGAGTGTATCCGAACGAAGAAAAATTAAAGTTTTTTTTTAAGTTAAGTCATTCACTTTACTCTATCTTTTCAAATAAATAATATGTTTTTTTCTTTTTACAATTTTGAAAAATCTCACGTGAGATTTGGGAGGTGGGGGAGGGGGTTCAATAAAATCTCACGACATCTTACCAGAGGGGGGAGGGAGGATCAGAAAATTGTAAAAAACACCTCACGTAATTTATGGACGCCCCCTAAGTAGCTCAATTGTGGCATGCTTTCGTGTTAGTAATCAGCATGCAGCCTCGGATCTAGGGGGGGGGG
>BHDV01065377.1:102848-123821 GCA_005406045.1 Adoxophyes honmai
CGGGGCACCTGCCCCGGGCAGCAGTTTCAGGGGGCGCCAAAATGCCACCCATTATATTAGTGTTAATCAAACGTTCACGAGAGGGGGCGCTATATCAAGTTCTTGCACCGGTTCGAAAAAATTTGCCCCGGTTCGAAAAAATCGTAGATCCGGCGCTGTCAGCATGTTTGTGTAAAAGTAGCTTAAAGATGGCTAATCCACCTACTTCGCAGACGTTAAAACCTTTTCTCGTAATTTAATTTTGGGAATATCCGTCATGAATGTACGCGCTCACTGCATGTTCAGTTATTTTTTGCTGTTAAAAAACGGACGACCTTTCCGTCCAGAATTAAAGCTAAATAATATTTTTGTGTCTTCATAAAAAACCGGTGTCTGAACTGGGACAAGTCCGTGAAAACGGATATTAAAGACTGTCGATCGAAGAGTAAATACTTAAATACTGAATGTTTTAAATTGTATGCGTTTACAATCGATCTAGTTAATTATATGTATGTTGTCGATAAACAGGTACTTGGGTGTGGGGATAACCCACGCCTCGTCTATACTTTACGCATGAGATTACAAGCAAAGCGTATCAGGTAGGTACCACATAAGTGGCACAATTCTACTCAATATTACAATAGGTACGTAGCAGGTGTCGGAGCCCGAAATTTCGGACTGGGTCACTAATAATCACAAAATAATGCTTTTCATTTTGCAAATTTTTAGAACGATTTTAAAGCTTGATGGGTTCTTGTTCTGATAGGGTATGTTTACGTGGGTAAATTGTGAAATATAAGACATAAAGTGGGTAACGCTAAAAGTGGCCACGAAGTGTGAAATAGTCATAATCTTGGTTATGTCTATTTCACGTTTCGGGTGCTCTGCCTACCCCATTTGGGAACATAAGCGTGATATGTGTGTAAACTAGGTAAAACACTGGCCGCAATGACCTGAAAAGCGATGAAACAAACATTTGTCTCCCACATGAAAATGAATTAAATTATACTAAATAAAACATAGGTACCTACCTACTCACGTAAGGTGCCTTTTTAACCGACTTCAAAAAAGGAGGAGGTTCTCAATTCGACCTCTTTTTTTTACATCATAATACAGCGAAGTAATAGCCACAGGAAGGCTTACGTTTATTTACTAAGATAATATATAATTATATACGTTTATACTTAGGTATATATTTTACAGGGGTTTTCAGACGCATATACCCGACTACTGGTTTTAAGATATTTACGGTCCGTTTCCAGCCACCCTGTATAAAATTAAATGTGTTGGCTTCCAGGTTCTCCTTTAGCGTCCAACCCCGAGGTCGGCTCGATAACAGCTTCCTTTGGCACGCCCAGCAATAATCACTGAGCTGTTCTTCCCGCGGCTCATCTCTCTCCAGTACCTAAGCCGTAAAACCACTCAAGTACATAACATACATAATATCACGCCTGTATTTCCAATTGGGGTAGGCAGAGCACCAAAACGCTACATAGACAAAACGATGAAAACATTCACGTTTCGTGGCCACTTCTAACATATTTTTTTTGGTTTCAAGGTGGCAGGTACAATAGTGACAGGTTGTTACTTAGTCGCCTCTTACGACATCCACGGAAGAAATGGAGAGTTGTTATTATAATCCCGACCCTACACGGGAAACCACTCAAGTCTCTCCACTTAATACATTGGTTAGTTTAGCCCTAACTCATATCGTAAGGATATTTAATGAGAACAAATATAATAATATTTCTCGTCAATCTGATTTGGAGCGTAGAACCATCAAGACGATGTTTTCTTTAGCCACTAAACCTCCCAATAAAAGCAAGCTGCAATAAACCATAAAAAATATCTATCTTACCTAAGTAATCTTTTCACTTCAGAAGTTATTTATTTCAATACTAAATTATATTTTCGGTTGATTGAATCGGCAATTGGTCAATAATTTGTAATGTTTTCCAATTAGGCCACACATTTGTAAAAGTAATTCATTTCGTAATTATAGGTATGACGCATAAATTTATTTTTGTGGACATGCAACAATGCAATATTCGCGATGCAGTTGTTTTTGTTACCAACTTATACCTTATCCCAGGGGTTCCCAATCTTTTTCAGCCCGCGGCGCACCCACAAGTTAAGAATTCTTTCACGGCGACCTACCATGTGTAACTATTTGAAAAAAAAAACAGAACAAAAGGCTCACATAATGGTAGTATTTAGGTTCAGAGGAATAAAAATATGTAAGTATGTGTAAAAATATGAAAATGGTTTCGGATAGTGATAGGTAAATAATCGACTCACCGCGGCGGCCCTCTATACCTTCTGCGGCGCCCCAGGGCGCCGCGGCACACAGTTTGGGAACCCCTGCCTTATCCGTTAGGTACTTAAATCAATGTAAACAAAATGGACAGGTCTTTTTATTGGAAAGTACTTTTTTATACACTGGACCAGCAGTTCTTAACCTTTTTGCCTGGCGACCCAAAATACAAAAATATTAGAAGCCCGCGACCCAATCAACCATTAAAAACAAATGAAATGCAATGATTGTGGTTTGTTTTGAAAAAGTACCGCGGGTCCGGCGACCCATCTCGATATGGCCCGCGACCCAAATTCGGGTCGCGACCCGAGGTTAAGAAACGATGCACTAGACAATTTAATTATGAACTTCTTTACAATTTAACTATTAAATTAAATTATACAGTTTTGTAGCGACCCTAGTGCCACCTATCGTCGTGTAGTGCAACTTCAACGACACACGTCATCTGTCATCAGTTGTCAAAAACTGAAGAAAGTGGCGCTATAAGTTTCGAAAATCGGTTGTATAAATAAAGTTGCAACTTTTGCTCTGTGGGCTTCGGTCCCCAGGCATAACAACTGCCTGGAGAGAGATCTGACTGTTGGAGACTTTCCCACAGTATTTCCATTATTAAATTGTAAAGAAAAATTTTAAAAATTAAGATTTTTTAAGTATGTACATATTTAAATAGGAAAATACATAAATATTGTTTACATTGTTTTAAGTACCTAAACAAATACGGTATAAGTTTGTCATAATCTGGTGCTATGTATTCAATGACCTTAAGTGATAAATACACACGTTAAGCGCTATAATTATGATGTCCCCTACAGTATAAGGCTCTCGTCACAATCACAATGCCAGCACTGGACAAGGTAAATTATGAATAAACATCTCCACAAGAAATATTATTATAATTTATAATACACTTGGTTGCGGAAAGGTTCCATAAGGACCTAGCGAACCGAAGTTGGTTCGTGAGTCGTGTCTCGTGTCCGAATCTTTTTTAGATTTACTAATGGCAAATTATGTAGGATGTACTGGATGTAGGTATCCCTCTTGGGCGTCTGCGCAGTGCGTGAGCAACGCTTCAATGCTAGTCCGTTAAAATAAAACGAAAACTTTCTATTTTTTTGTTTATTTTAGTTTTTGTACAAATTAGTAAAATTTTCAAAAGACATTTATAGATTCGGAGTCGTGTTTGCCGATGGCTTGTGGATATCGTAATCATGCAGCAATGCCAGCGTTTTGTTGGTCTTGAAAAATTAGGTTGGCCGGCGAACAGAACTGATTTATATCCCAGTGACTTCTTTAATCCACTCGCGCGCAGCGGCGACGCGCGAGAAGACGACTCTCGCGCCGGGCCGGCACTCGCGCGCGTCGTCCTCCACCCACGAGGCCACGCCCACCATCCGCCGCGGCCCGCCGTCGTCCGACACCAGCCCGCTGCCGCTGTCACCCTGGAAGACCCCAATAAATAAGGTTTTCTCGTAAGTAAGTTTTTATACTCGTATCGAGATTAGCTCGACATGTTTCCTTCCAATTCGTGACCCATGGTACGTGGCGGATAGACGCGCACTCCGTGACGCATAGCTCAATAGATGATGGGTCACGAATTGGCCCGATGCATGTCGTGCTATAAAAATAGAAACTCTATAAAAACATGAGTAGATCTGTTATTTTTCACTATGAGTGAGTCGCTCGGTAATTTTATTTTTATAGTACCTACTTACTCGTAATATACTTAGTCCCCGACATAAAACCTGGCGAAATTTTAAGTCAGCGAACTTACCACCGCTACTGAAATTCTTAGGTAGACAGGTTAGTTAGTAATGATTTTTTATGTGCTTTTCCAACATGATTTGCATAAAATTCCTTGTAATTTCAACTTGTTTGTTACTGCAGGCTGTGAGTTCATTTTCCTGTGAATGAGTTCATAATTAGATAAGTACTATGTTAAATCCCAACTTACGTTGCAGGCCGAGTCAAAGTTCGGCGCGTGCCCCTGCGCACAGAACATGTCCTCCGAGGAGTACTGCTCCAACGACGCGCATTCTTCGTCAGGGAGAGTGTGCAGCGACATTGCATGCATCTCCGTCCGCATGAATTCCTGCCGGAATTATTCATCTTAATAGGGTACGAGTCTATACAAAACTGTCATTAATTTTAAAACAACGCTACCACATTTGGACTGTTTACCAATCTTAGTTACCACCATCGCTCTTTAACGTTTTACGAGTGAATACGAGCCAACCTTACTGGTGAAAGTTTCTTTTTTGTCATCGTTGGGTCCCTTGTAACTTTTTTCGTTAAAATAGGTACTTACACTAGCAACCTGTCACTATTATACTACCTCTTACATCTGTTTTCAAACCCAAAATGATGTTAGAAGTGGCTGCGAAGCGTGAAATGGTCATAAAGTCATATATAATCATGGATATGCCTATTTCACGTTTTGTGTGCTCTGCCTACCCAATTTGGGAACATAGGCGTGATATTAATTATGTGTTATTATTATGTAGGTACTTACACCGAGGTTAGCAGCGCCGTAGCCCGCGTACCCGACAGGCGTGTACTCCTGCAGGTACGGGTCGTCGTCCAGCGCCGCCGCGGCTATGGCCGCGCCGTCCAGCGGCAGGGGCGTCTCCAGCTCCGCGAGCAGGAAGTCCCAGCGGGCCGCCACCTGCAGCATGGCCAACAGTTGCAGTCAAAGAACGGTAGATGTTTAAGAGGCTGATAACAACTAACTAAATAAATAGACCCGCAAACTCGTAGGGCCTACGGCCACTTAGCGTCTTTCGAGCGTCGTCGACTCGTGAACGCCTGCGCAGCGCCGACGCAACGTTAAGTTAGTGGCGTCTTTCGTCTTTCGAACGTCGGTCGGCGCCTAGCTAGACGCCGGCATCTGACAATCAACTACTGACGTCGAGGCAGCACTGTGGGGGTGCTGCTCCGACGCTCCACAGGTGTTGACGAGACGGTTTTATAGCACTTTAGTAATTTTTTTTTTTCAAACCCGAGCCTTGAAATTTTCCGTGGGATTCGTGTAGCTCAAATTCTTCCCAAGCTGCATGGCGTTGCTCAAGCGCCAGCCTATCCTAGATAGACATCGCCCAATTCTTAATATTCAGCCAGCTTGGTTAGAGAACCTGACTTTGAAGCTTAAGGTTCCGGGTTCCATCCCCGGTCGGGGCAGATGTTTGTATGACGAATACGAATGTTTGCTCTCGAGTCTTGGATGTTTATCTGTATATAAGTAAGTTTATCCGTTGTCTAGTACCCATAACACAGGCATTAAATTGCCTAATTTGGGACTAGGTGATTGTTGAAAGATATTGTCTAATGATACAGGGTGATACAGGGTGAGCTAACTGTGGTCACCTGTGAGATGTTGTAGCTCTTAGCGTGGAGCCAGTAGGGCCCGACGCTGAAGCGCGGGTGGACGACGACGCGGGCCACTCGCCGGGTCTCGCCGCTGTCGTCGTCGCTCCTGCTCGTACCCGCTGTCACGTAGTCCGAGACCGAAGAGATCGTGCTGCCAAAGATTGGAAGATTTACACACTCGTATACACTCGTGTACCTAAATATATTGGACGTCTAATTCACAATCATTGCAAAAATAACACATACATACTTAAAAAACAAGTTTCTACAGCAGAAATAGCGTAAATGAGTACTCAATAGGCACAGTTGCTAAAATGTTTTGTACCATTGCCACATTAACACATTTTTTCTTGACCTGAGACTGCGCAACGCCACTTTTTTAGATACGTCACTCTACACAGTCGATACTTTCAAAAAGCAATTCAATCGAAGTGCAACTTTGCTTAACAGATAATGAAGGATTACCATATCATTGTATAAAAGGCAACGTGCCTTTAGTGCACATTGGGTATTAGCAGGTAGGTATATATCTATAGTAATGATTAGAGATGCGCCGAGACTTTTGCCGAGTAACGAGTACCGAGTTTTACTCGGTTCAATTTTTTTTCAACCGAGTACTCGGCCGAGTAACTCGGTTCAATCAAATTCGTATTTCGCGCGCGTAAACAAGTACAAACAGGTTTGCGCCGGTCAAGACGTCGGCTCGCGTTGATACACCCCTCACCCCGCCATAGCCAAGCAGTATTGAAATAGGTACTATGAAACTGGTGCCATAAAAAATTAAATGACCAAATTTACCCTGGGAATTGGGTAGATGACTAAAAAAAACTATTTAGCCCGTCAGATAGATCACCAAAAAATACTGTACACATATTTTTTCTTTTATTTGACACACGAAAAATGATGATAATACAGAGCCTAAAAGTTTCGCGTGATGTCACGTTTGAGTACAATTTTACTCAAACGTGACGTCACGAGCCCCCGCTCAGGAAGTTTGATGATCTGTAACTTTGTCGATTTGATAAACTAAAAAATATGTGTCTCATTTTTTTTCCATAGGTAATCTAACTTACGGACTAATTGGAATGATATATTTTTAACCCTGTCATCATCCCTATTGTCGGAAAATGAAAAGGAAATCCGATTTTGTGGCTCACCATTTTTATACGGCATCAGTTTCATACTGTTTTAATACTGCTTCCAATACATTATTTCGCAACGCCGTACAAAAAACATGCCAATATTGACAAGAGGAAATAATCGAGGGTTGTACTTTTGATTTCTCACCTGAATTCAGTTGGACAGCTTACAAGTGCCGTCATAGTGCTGAATCTTATTATTTTATGCCATTATATTGTTCTAGCTAGGTCTCCTGGTGGTTCAGTTGACCCATATTTTTTCAACATGGGCCAGTAGTCTAATACTCGTTACTCGTTATCAAAATAACCGAGTACCGAGCCGAGTACGAGTATCAAAAAACCCGCCGAGTACGCCGAGTACCGAGTATCAAACGAGTACTCGGCCCATCTCTAGTAATGATGCATTTTTTTTGTTACGACGACAATTAAGTACCTACCTACTTAATAAATATAATACAGTTGTTTCTCTGTGTCTAAAGTAGGTAGGTATGTAGAGGCTTAAATTATCGAAATAACAAATACACAATCCAACAAGTCTACTCAATGGTAATAAGTATGTGCGAAGATTGCAATCTGCCAGTTTAGCACAGCAATGAGTGGGTAAAGATGCGTGCGAGATAGACTATACCTACCATGTCATTGTCTTAGTCAATAGTTTTATAACCATCGGAGGGACCACCTCTATAACATAATCTATCCTAGTAAAATTATTGGTGTCCCCGTGTCCATTTCTTCTGTGGATTTCGCAAAAAGCGACAAAAGAAATAGGTTGAGGAATGTTTTAGGGACAGGCCAGTACCTTGTCACTATGGTACTTCTTGCATCTACATTTGAATGTGGTTACGTGTTGTGAAATAGTCAGTTTCGCTTATGTAACGTTTCACAGGCGTGGTGATGATTGGGCGATGTTTAAATTAATTGGGTATAAACCCTTAAATTATGTCATGTCCGCAGTAGAGACACGAAGTACCTAACAGTCGTGGTTGACCAGAGAGAGGGATTGAGCGGCTCACCAGTGCGCGGCGCTGAGCACCCAGCGGTCGCTAATGACGCTGCCGCCGCAGGTGCCGCCGAACAGCGCGGCGTGTGGGAACCGCCGGTGCACCGGTGCGGGCGCGGCGGCCGCTCCCGGCGCCCCGCCCACTCCAGCTGTAATACGGGTTATGGCCGGCCACATACATTCGGAATTTTTCCGTTCGGAATCCCGAATCGGAAAATCGAACGCAGTCAATCCATACAAAATCTATGGACCGCCACACACATTCGGAAAAATTCCGAATGTATGTGGCCGGCCTATATCCATACGACATCTATGGATCAGCCACACACATTCGGAAAAATTCCGTTCGGAATTCCGAACGGAAAGCTTCCGTCTGTATGTGGCTGGTCCATAGGTTCGTATGGATTGACTGCGTTCGATTTTCCGATTCGAGATTCCGAAATGGAATTTTTCCGAATGTATGTGGCCGGCCTTGGTTTCTATTTCTACTGAGTAACTCAAGTTTAATTTTTCTGATTACTGAGTCAATTTCCTAAACGAGCTTTGTATTCAATTAAGCTTTGATAATTACGGAATTCTATTAATAATACTTAATAAAACATTTGCATTTTGTTTCAATTAAAAATCAATAAGCACCTAACTACAGGTGATAGATAAACAGGTAGGAAAGATGTCGTTACATTGGTATCTACATATTTCGGAGAGAAGGGGGTTTAATGATAAATTCAAACTTCGAGGCCAACAAACCAAACGATACCTACAATCGTTTCTGCCGCAAAATTTCGTCACTCACAAGGCAATCAAAACCTATACCTTGCCATGAACTTAAAATCTTGAAATTTGCTACGAACCAACGTTTTATAAATGTGCATAAAAAAAGCTTTTGCGTTCTTTGTTGATTTATGGGGAAAACCAAGAGGACGACGGTAAACTTTAATTTATCAAAATTCAAAAACTTTATTTTATGCAAATAGGCTCCCAAGAGCATTTTTTCACGCCATTTTTGAGTCTATCAGCGCTTCGGAAATACCATCATTGTCAAGAAGAATGCGCCGCAAGAATCTTGGCAAGAAGTAATTTTCAATCCGTATCCTTGATAATGTGTTATTGTTTGATAATGATAACAATAAAATTATACAAAGAAATTTTCCTATCTGTCAGTTATGAACCGACTCCCAATAATGCTAAACAAAAAAAAAACGACTTCAAAGTAGCAATATTTTGAAAGTATTCTGTTTACTGAATGTAAAATCTTAACTTCATCAACAAATTACCGAAAACGCCGTACATCCCATTAAAATTTGAAGAGTTCCCTCGATTTCTCCAAGATTTCATCATCAGGTCCTGGTTTCGTGCCAATGAGACCAATTTCGAGTTATACCCTTTCGATTAAAAAAAATATTTTGAAATTCGGTCCACGGGTCTCCGAGATATCGAATAACATACACAAAAAAAAAAAATTGGTCGAATTGAGAACCTCCTCCTTTTTTTCAAGTCGGTTAAAAAAGAGATTCTCAATTCTACTGTGTGTTTTATTTTATTTAAATGTGACCGATGAGGGTTAAATAAAATGTAACTAGTGGTTACTCACCCTCCGTGCCCGGGCGCGCCAGGCAGGCGCAGACGCCCGCCGCCACTAACACCACACGAGCCAACAGATGCATCTTCACGCCAGCTTCTAAACCTACTAAACGTTGCTGCATCTTCTTTGCTTTTATAATCGTAGAAATGCATTATCACTTATTAGGTTTTCAATTAATTATCAATTTTATTGATTGTTTACTGAGTAACAAACCTATTAAACCTACTCTTAAACACTACCTATTTATTAGCTGTGACCAGCAACCGATTTAGCAGAAGATAATGAAAATTATATTTCCTTTAGACACATACATAATGGTCTTTGACCTAGAAATTGATTGCGTTGTACGGAGACAACCTGGATGGCCGCCAGCCAGCCAAGTGGATGCCAGCAAGGATGGCTACCTGGAGAAGCTGGTCTTTGTTGGCAACACCGAGGGCAAGAGAACTCGCGGAAGGTCACCAACACGATGGTCTTACCAAGTCAGAGGCCACCTCCTCGTCAAATTTTTGTCAGACGGTGAGGGCTACTTCGGACCGGAATTGTTGCAAACAGATAGTCCGTTCGCTATCGAATGAAGGGGTTCCGGTGACCACGATCCTCAGTGATGAGGGACCGATTGAAGAAAAACTACGGCGACATAGCGACTACGAACTACGAAGCATGAAATAGTCATAATCATGCTTTTGTCTATGTTGCGTTTCGTGTGTTCTACTTATCCCATTTGGGTAAACAGGCGTGATTGTATGTATGTATGTAAGTATGAATGTATTTCCTAAGTATTTCTTAGTTTGATTGAATAGAAGATTTTCTCTTTACTTCACTGAAAAAATTCAAGAAGCCTCCTGCGTTTTCCCGTGTGGACTTGGGTCACATCTCCATTTCTTCCGTTTATATTGGAAGCAGCGACAGAGATATGTACACTATATCACGTTTCGTGTGTTCTGTCTACCCCATTTGGGATCAAAAGAAGGTTCTGCCACCGTCTTCAAGATTTTTTGAGCTATGTAAGCGCCAGCCCTAGAGCCATCTGATGCCAGAACCAGCTTTTTGCGTAGGTTTTTTATGAAGGCCAAGGTGTCTGACGAACAAGGTCCGATAGTTTAGAAAACAATTGCCGCAAACTTTGCGGCGTTTGCTTATCTAGGCCTGCTCTACAGCCGCCCCGGCTTCCAGAGCAGTGTTTTTTATGTGAGACACAGCCAGTGTATGCAAAAAATTCACATCCCCTAGCAAAGACCGCCCCTTTTTCTACGACACTAAGGCAACACCATGGCCTCTATCCGTCGTCCCTCTACAAACCGCACACTTCCAATGTTGCCGGAACCGATGCAGAAATGAGTGCCGGAAAAGGCGGCCTTTCCTTTTGACACATCTGACTTTCCGCTCTGAGACCAGTGGGGCTTGCAAGTTCTGGCCCCCAGACGCAAACAAATAGAAAGCTAAAGCTGAAAAAAAAAACAAGTTGAATAGCGCACCTTTGAATCCTATACACCTGTATGGGGTCCATTAATGTCCCGAAGTATGCTGAAGGCAGTGCCTGACTACTTTTCACTGACTGCAAGAAATCGTCTGCGGCATCTGTGGACTGATTGATGAGATCGTGGTATTTGTGGTGCATTAGTTTTACGAGTAGTATTGGGATTGGGATGCCCCACAAACGTTGAACGCCCACATTAGAGACTATTGCCTGGCATATATTCTCTCCTTGACATAGGGTATGCCAGGCTTCCTTAGCCTTGTCCAAACTCGGTCTCACTGCATCAAAAGAGCTAGAAAGATCAAGAATCTTTCCGATGAGTGGAACCGAACTACTGACGAAGGATAAGAAGGCCAGCAGTGCTGTGCTTGAGATGGTGCTTATATGAAGCCCAGTCGTCTCTATCCGGTAGACTTTGATAGTCCCCAGGCCCCAGGCAATCAAGCTTCTTTATACTGCTTTAGTTAAGAGCAAACTTTGGTGTAAAAGACACGTGCGTGGAACAAAAGTACGTGTCTATTTTTGTTTAATATACGATTTCGGATTTAAATGAGCTGGAGTGGCGTCTTCAAAGATGGACGCACCGAGAACGCTGTGGGATTTTCGAAGTTTTAGGGCAGAGCACGCGAAAGTTATACTTAATTCGATGGGGTACAAGGCAAGGTAATAATAATAAATAAAAGAGCACTGTGAGTTCAAATAAAATTTAATTATTATGGTTACCTTCTTGTCAATGTCTACAGCTTGAATTTACAGAATTTGATCATTGATCATTATAACTAGTTCTCGCATCCGAGCCACGAGCAAGTCGTGTTACAACGTTACAAACGTTCATGTGAACACAACCAAATTAAGTAAATGATAGGTAAATTTATTCGCTAAATACTGTTATATTGCTCTTGAATATCACTCTACTGTTTCTATTTCGCGTAACCTATTCAAAAATATTCTCCGACGCCGCACGCGCGGCGGCGGCGCGTGCGGCGAGTACGCTACTGTCAATCTCAATCTAAAACAATTTTATTGGATTCTACAAGAATTACCTACTTATAAAAAGGTGGATTACGTTAATGATATTTTAATACTCGTGTAAATAATTGATACTTAGGCAAGATAATATAAAAATTACAATAATAAGTTTTTAATATTCAACAACTTAAATAATAGCTTTCCAAAAATGTTACTTTACACTCCATGAATGGATTTTATTTAAAGATAACGGTAGGTTCCTTTACAAAAAATAAGTTCTATATGTAAATACGTAGCTGGGAAATAGCTTTCCAAAAATATAAGTAGTGGTAGGTGAATACAAATAATGGTAGGTAGACGCGGGGCCGGGAGGGGCGCGGTCCCGTCGGCATTGGAATAATTATAAGATCTAGTAAAAAACCTCAAGTACACTTTTCGATTTTTGTAACACTACTTCCTTCATATTAAATCAATAATTAAAACAACTGAATTTTGACAAAAGTAAAGTTCGACTATCAAAAGCCTAGATAAAAAATTTCAACAATTGCTGTGTAAAAATTCTTTAAGTATCCCTATCATTTTTGTTTCGCGACTTACTTTTGTCAAATTTCTCAACAATAATTGTCGTCTATTACTTATTTATTGCTTGTAATGCTACCTATCTACTCGTCCTACTGTACTGCTATGACTAGTTCATTGAATAAAAACTATCAAACTAGCAAAGGTTAGTTTGGAGATCAACCGCGATGCTTCCGTACAGTTAAAGCTGCGAAGCAGACGACACCGAGATTATAAAAATATACCGTTTATTGGTCACTGAACGAAGCGGGCTCCACACTGGGCTTGGGTGCCACGACGTGCGTGAGAACTGTAGAGTTTTAGCACACCACCAGGCGCAAATCGACTGTCGCATGGGATAGAATACCTGACATTTTTTGACGTCTCTTGTTAGATAATGACAATGATGATAATGGCAAGTCTATCTCGCTTGCAACTCGATTCGCATCTTGTCGTGCCATGCCGGCTGGACGTGTCCATCTCGGGATTCCGTTTCCGCCCCAGTGTGGCGGCCCCCTTCGTCCGTGAGCACTGTGCCGCTGGTGCTGCGCAACGTCTGCGGGTGGTTCAGACTTGCCGTCATGCGCGGAACCCTAAAGCTTTATCATTCAAGTATTGAAATTTATTTATAAATGTAGGTACTATTCAAAGAAAACAAATTACTATCAAAGTGAAGGAACAGCAAGATCAATGGTGCCTCTGGCACTGGAAAAGGGTACTCTAAAGCTATCTCATAGAAAGGACAGATCGATTTAATGAAATTTATGAATTTATTGTAATAACCCTTAAATAGTAATTAACTATTATAAGCAGTCTACTAGACTGCATGCGTCGTAATAGACAGGCGTGGATCCACGAGGGGGTTGAAGAGTACAATATTGCTGTCTTGAATTCAACTTAACTACCTATTCACACTATTGAAGTCATAGTAAATTAGCGACATTACTAGACCAAGGATGTCAAATGAGCTAAATTTGACTTTTCGTCTGCCAAATCAGCTCTTGAGATGTGTGAAGACAATTCACAAAAAAAAGACGGATCACAATTTTAATTGCCTGACTGGCAATTTTGATAAATGCGTGCTAGAAGTACAATAAATGTTCTTACTGACAATCATAAAAAAATATTCTCGTGAGATTAATACGCCAGTCTAAATGTGCATCAAAAGCAGTAAAGTCACTATCTAGTTTTAACTGTCAAGGTTGTTACCGATGCCCTACAGAAGGGTTAACTTTTGCGAAGGATTGTCAAGATTGTCTATCAGAGCTCTGGGACATTAGTCTCTAGTTTAGTTAGATATCGTTTACTTTGAGACTAAATTTGCAGAACTTTTTTAAACATTCCACGATATCTGTACACGAGAGTCATATTTATCGATACTGTATCGTAAAACAAGTGTTCTTAACGTCTTACACATTATCACATCACATTTCATTTTAGTTTTTGGTGAAAAACTCTCAAGCTTTTTAACGTAATCCGAAATCATATCCAGTACACGTGAACTAGCACGACGGAGAAGTACAAATGGTAGTATAATAGAGCAATCATCTTTTTCAAACAAGCTTTGTTTTAAAGAGAAGTTGAATATTATTATCGCCTTAATCGCAGTTGTGATAAGAACGATAATAATCTATTGAGATTGTAAAACAGCGATGTTGGTTTGTCATAATGAAATGACAGTGGAGACTACTCTTAGGTCGAAGGTTCGGCCGGCGTTCGGCCGCACCGCCCGCGCTGTGAGGCTGGCGGGCAGGTCCTCATCGTTTATTTTCGGAATGTTACCACTAATTAGCTATTAATGACGAAACACTATCTACTTTAAAGACCTAGTTATTGTAAAAAGTGGCTTCATAACTCGGCACGGTACGCACGGTGAGGTACTCTTCGTAAAACAATGTCTAGTAACGAGGCAATCTATACTCTATATTTAATTCGTAGGCCGTGATATTGTCTACTACAATATTTATTTATACGTCACAGATTGCTTCTCGTGTCCTAGTAAACGCTTTTTACAACCAATTATTTCTTTCTTTCAAAGTATTTTTAATTTTCTTAACTTTACAAAAGAGGGATACCGCGTAGTTTATGATTCATGACAAATAGCGTATCTCGTATTCTAGTGTCAAGGAGATATTAAACGCTACTCAATCCAGCTAAGGCAACCGCTTGTGGCGATAATTTGCACTAAGTAGTATTCTTATTGTTTGGTGTAAATGTATACAGCAAAGACGAACGTTTGTACATAGGCTGAGAGCGGATATGTTTCATGAGTACGTATTCATATTCAGTGAGAGCAAAATTAAAGTTTTAGGAAGAAACGGGCGTAACAATTTCAATACAAAAAACAAGGGCTGTCTCATTTTTCTTATATGTTTATGTAATGTTAATACTTAGTTAAATGTTTTTTTAAGTAAGAAATATGGTACAATTGGGAACATTTGATTTAAGGTGGTTTCTGGTTTGTTATTTAACACTTAGTGTTGGTACTTATCAGCAAAAAACACGTACATATTAAATTAATTAACAATAATTATTAAACAAAATGTTCCTGTTTATTGACCTTGAATTTAATAATATAAATGGAATTCCCTGAAATATTTACCTAACCACGTAGAAGAGCTACACAAGCGGTCGACCGCATAAATAGTGTAAGGGAAATAAGGATAATGATAACATTATTATTATTTTTTCGTGAGGCACTTCTTACACAGATTAAGACTGAAAAGCTTAGCTAGGGGCGATTCTGTTTCATAAAAAAACTTTGCCAAGATTACACTAAGAACTACCAAAGAAGCATCATCGTAGGTATGTGTCTGTCTCACCACCAGACTGTCAAACAGTTTCGAAAGGCAATCCACATGAGACGACTGTAGCATACTGTAGTCACGAGTCGTGACACGACATAAACCCATCGCCGTCCAGTGCTGTAACTAGACGTTCATGCGCTCGGTGCGAGCTTTCAAAACTGCGCCCCTGATACACTAGATACAACCATCGTCAACTTCTGCACTTTATGAGCACCTCCGTTTTTAATTACGAGTTGGTTACATTGTATCATACGACCACATTATGAGCTCTTATTGGTAATCGGACCAGGTGTTGATCACACAATAGTCAAATGAGGCAGCCCTTCTAGAACAAGTTTAAATGGCGAGCATCCGTGACAGAGCGGTGAGGTGGAGGGCAGGGCGGGGGCGCGGGGCGGCCGGGCTGCGCGGGGGCCGTCAGAGCTGGCGCAGCGGCGCGCGGCAGTCCACGCGCGACATCCACGCCAAGTCGCGAGTTGTCACCTGGAACGTATGAACTAAACTTAGACCAATAGACTTAGCGTTTGCTTGGCGCGTATTTCTACTCGCGCCTTGCTGTGCTAAGCCGGCTGTAGGCTTAGCACAGCAACACGCTCTAGTCTGTCTTTTTTTGACGTCTCTAATTTGACAGTGACAGATATAGTCTGACTCGCGGGAGAATTGGTAGCGATGGCCGAGTAGCTTAGCAGCTTAGTAGAGACAAAGACTGTGCGTGATACTCAGTAAAACCCTATTTAAATCAATATTTGCCGCACTTATCACTATACCTAGTCATATTTCAATAGGGTTTAGAATAACACCTCTCCATTTCTTCCGTGGATGTCGTAAGGGGCGCCTAAGAATATAGGTTAGGGAATAGTTTGGGCGACATGCTAGCAACCTGTCACCTTTGAACCTAAAACCTAAAAAATATACAAGAAGCGGCTACGAAACGTGAAATAGCCATTTATCTGTCCTTGTAGCGTTTTGTGTGCTCTGCTTACCCCAATTGGGAAAACGTGTGTTTTTGCGGTACATGGTCTTGACAACAACTTTATTAGTCTCTCCAGGTGCATCATTTTATCATTATAATTAGGGTTAGGATTTTTGGATGCTCGCCGTGGTTCTAGAATCCATGGAGTCTCTTTTATGTTAACACTAGCTTTCCGCCCGCGGCTCCGCCCGCGGCTCCGCCCGCGTGGAACTCGGTTATATTGCGGTATAAAGCACAACTATAAGAAAACTTCTCGTTTCAAACGACACACGGCGCCATCGATCTATCATCTATCGATCGGTTATCGATTGATATCGATCTATCATCGATCGATATCGATCTATCAAGCAAACTATATTTTTGTTTTCCCTCGGGAACATCAATTTTTTCCAGGATAAAAAGTAGCCTATGTCACTCTCCGTGCCCTAAACTATCTCTACCTAAAAAATCACGTCAATCCATCGCTCCGTTTAGCCGTGAAAGACGGACAAACAAACAAACAAACAAACACACTTTCACATTTATATATTGGTACGGATTTTATTAAGATTTTTATCGAAGTCCAAAAAATAGTAAAGTAAACAGTTAATACTTGTCAGTAGTCTGTTACATTCACAACAGTAGTACCTATTAAAGAGGATGCATATCGATGAAGTAAATCATACTCGTATAATTATAATATTTTTATCGCGTCACCTGTAAACTGTAACTTGTGTAGAGTTATTATAAAATTAATTAATAACTGATATATCCGCATAAATCATGACATTTATTTTTTTACACTTTGATTTGTCAGCTAAAAAATATTTAAGATAATGGCGACTCCATGGATTCTCTAGAACCACGGCGAGCATCTAAAAGTCCTAAGACTAATTATAATGGTAGATAAATTCACTGTATTTTGGATTAGTCTGTTAGGTGGACTCGTGAAAAACATTTATTGATCGGTTGAGATTCCAATGGTTATAGGTTATAGCAGTAAACGAGCCTTTGGGGAAAACCATAGAAGTCATAAGATTAATATCTATTCCATCAACAATCGTGACCATTGTATCAAGTCATCAACAATTCGTGATGCTCGACGCACGGAAGGGAATAATTTTGACGCAGTTTGCTTTTGAAGAAGGAAAACCAGTTTGTTGGTAGGTATAGTAGAGTACAATTCTAATGTTAGAATTATACCAATATGTATACCATACTGCGACATATCGTATTCCCAAATGGGGTACGCGGGACATACGAAACGTTGTATGGACAATACAATGACTATTTTATTTCGTAACCACTTTTCATAATTTCAATTTTAATGTCACATAAAAGTTGTATAATTTGTAGTGTCCGATTACAATTTTGGCCGAAGCCGAAGCCGAAGGTGTGTTGACCCCATGTTGACCCTAAGAAATACGAGAATTTGCTAATAGTAAAAAAAATACGGCAGTAAATTATGCGCAGTTTTCGTTTCTAAATCAAATGTGACTATGTTGTTATGTTATGTGTTGTCAGTAATTTATATAATTAACTGCAAGTAATGCGATCGGGCCGGCGAACTCGCTCTGGCATCGTTTGTTCAATTTCAAATCACGATTTGCAAACCTTCGGCTTCGGCCAAAGCTTCGGCCAAATTTTGGCCGAAGCCGAAGGTTTGGCCGAAGGTGGTTTTTTTGGCCGAAGGTGGCCGAAGCCGAAGCCGAAGCCGAAGCTTCGGTCGGACACTAATAATTTGCGTAATAGAGGTGTAACTAAGTGTATCAGATGCGCCACGAGAAGCTAGACGTAGCTAGTAGTCGAAAAAGTAGTCGAAATGCGCATCAGCCACCGGCATCAACCGCGTGCGGCGGGTCCGTATAAAGCCGGGTACTCACTAGCGAGCCGTAACCGTAACCGTTGCATGTACTGTAACCAAAAAAACATAGTGTGTACGTGGTTCGCAAACCTGCTGCGAGCGGTACGTTTACAACGTACTCATTTCTGAACCCGTAACGTTGCACGTAACTGTAACCGTTACTGTTCCCAAAAACATAATGTGGACGTGGTTCGCGAGCCTGCGACGAGCGGCTCGCAGCGAGCCGACGATTGTCGGTTTTTGCCGCGAACCAAAGGGCGCTCGCAGGTTACAGTTACAGTTCGCTAAAAGAGTACGCTCGGTGTAAGCGTTCCGGAGACAGCGGGAGCCGTAACTGTAACACGCGTACTCACTAGAACTTCGTTACTGTATCACGCATGTTACAGTTACGGCTCGCAGGTGAGTACCCGGTTTAAAATGCATAAAAACTGCTGGAAATATGGCGGAGGCGGCGTTTCGTGATTGTGGCCGGTGGCCCACGGGGACCAAGGTTACCTGGTGCATGGAGTAGACGGCGAGCACGACGAGCACGTGCATGATGTTGTGCGAGTTGAGGCAGCGGTCCACCGCGCCGGGGAACCACTTCTCGGGGATGTGCATGGCGCCGATCACGCCGCCGCCCAGCGACACTGCGTCCTGTAACGGGAAACAGGGTTTATGGGATATTTTTCGATGAGGGATGTATTTATCTTTATAGGATATCTTTTGATGAGGGATGTCTTTATAGTAGTGTTTTTCATCCTGTGAGTCGCGATCACCTAGGGGGACGTGAAACCTCTGCAAGGGGGTCGCTAGGGTTTCAAAGTTTCAATTATGCATATTGTATTCTAAATCGAAAAACCGTAGAGTACCTAAGGGGGTCGTCATTTTTTTTACCTACAAAGGGGGTCGCACCATGAAAAGGTCGATAAACACTTCTAGAAAGGATGTATTTCGATGAGGGATGTCTTTATACTCGTAGATGTCCTTCTGGCTAATCTTTCTCTACTGTGGGCCCAATATCAACGTGCCTGGGGAAGAAAATGGGTGTCACCAATTAAACGGTGTTCTTCAGCGAGATCGAGCGAGAGATCCGAGACTCAACGCGTGGACGTAAAGTTTTCGGTGGGGAAACGTGCACTTAATACCAAATAAGGGTAAGCACAAGTTACGTATTTCCAAGCGTATTCCATACAAAATGATCTAAATTTTGCTTCATTTAAAACAAAAAATGAACATTGACTTTGCAGCATACGGGTGTATAACGATAAAGAATAACGTAAATTCGAACACAGATACATAAATCGAGCATTAAAATAAGAAAGAAAGACATTTATTAAAGTAGGGGTATAAAAAAGACAGTCTACGAATCATTCAAGTTCTAGAATCTTAGGATCTTTAGAAATGATAACCGAATTAAACGAAGTCCCTTTTCGTACGCTTCGACTGTCTCTATAGTATATCGCGCAGTACAGAATATTGCGGGCACCGAACAGCGTACAGTCGAGTTCACTAATATGCTGAGCTGAGCAAAACTGGGAGTTCAAAAATATCTGTACACCTTTATGACATTGACAATAAGGTGCAAAAGTTTACATATTATTTGGCATTTGTCTGCTCATATATTTATGAACTCGACTGTACCTGTGATAGTTTATGTATGTAGGTACGTACAATATTTACAGTTGTACATATGTGTGGGTTTGTGTTCAAGTTTATTGGTTATTCAGTCCCTTTAGACCTTCGATTAAGTTAAAAGGGTGATTCATATTCATATTATTGACGAAATAAATGACGACAAGAACAGACAAGGA
This sequence comes from Adoxophyes honmai, assembly GCA_005406045.1. Classification (NCBI taxonomy): domain Eukaryota; kingdom Metazoa; phylum Arthropoda; class Insecta; order Lepidoptera; family Tortricidae; genus Adoxophyes; species Adoxophyes honmai. Next base: position 122,649 of record BHDV01065377.1, read on the forward strand.
CGCCCGTGGATATAGGTGACGTGGTGTATTGGTACATATTTAACACGTTCTTCTGGATATTTTAGTGTTTACAGTTTTAATTATGTATGCTTATGCTTATGCCAATACTACTTACTGTTATGTTAATGCCAGGGTAATGTTAGGCATTTATAACTGCTCACCATACCAGTACACCCACCTACATAAGTAGGTACCCACTTAGAATTATATCTGAATGCTGTACTACCTACATGTTAACATAATGTACCAACTACCTTTACCTACATAGAGGTATTGTTACAGTGTTCTCGGTGCTCGTACCGCACCGTTCGTTTTAAATTTCGCTGCTCTTATAAATTGATGTTTAAAGCTGGGTTTTGTGTAACTTCGTAATTTATGCATCCCGCCCAAGTCCTGTTGGTACCACACGCGTAAGGGCGCGGTCGAGTTATACCTCTCCTATATAATAATTTAGTCGCATTACAAAGCTAGGTAATTAAATTTGAAACATCCTTTGTTATTAATGTAAAGGAAGTATTAAACTATTAAGCCGTGTGGTGTCGGGTATAAAATAAAATTACAGCACTCTTTTTCTTCCATGGATGTCGTAAGTTGCGACCAAGGAAAAAGGTTCAGATATATTTTAGGCGATATCAAGCTAGCAACCTGTTACTATTTTACCTCTTAACGTAAAACCTATAGTATACACGGTGATTTTTAATCCGTGATCAGGAACCCGAAAATATTAACATATACCCTAAATTGAACTTATTAAGCGAGGTCTCACGCAATTCCTTCTATGTTTAATTAATTAAAAGTTAAAACTTAATTGAAAATAATTACCACTGAATACACATAGTCATCCCACATGAACATGACGACGTCATGTGCCATCGCATCGCTAAGGCGGGAAATTTGACGGATCTTAAAGTTGCGACCACACCAATGCTTAAAAAACGGCGAGCATGCGTCGAAAACAGAGAGGTCACTGCGAATTCGTACCGTCATCGCTTTTTAAGTATTGGTGTGGTCGCAACTTTATACGTCTTTGTTTATGCAATATGACAATGACAGTTACAAGTTATTACTCATAAATTATCAATTGCCAGTGTAAGAGAAACAACTGGGGCTTTGGGAACTCTTCTATATTATTAATATGAGTATCAAATCTACATCGATATCACCATTCCTGAA
>BHDV01065377.1:125708-146455 GCA_005406045.1 Adoxophyes honmai
TTACGGTAGCTCGTGCCGGACGGAGGGAAACTTTCTACCAACTCACGAGCGTTTGAGTCTTCCTTCATGGCTTGAACCAGGTACTCATACTTGTCATCATCGCTTAGGTCAGTGTCTTCGTCAATTTTTCTAAACTGACCCCAGAATCCAATCCAATTTTTGGGGTCGTCGTCAAATTTACGCAGTTCTAACTTGGGTGGCTTCAGATTCTTACAACTGCGTGTTGTCCTGACTGACCCCGCCTGCGACTGTCGGTCTTCTTGAGCGGCCGCACTTTCAAATCGGTAACGTAGCGCCATCCACCGTTTTTTATAACTCTCCGCCTCGTCGAAAAGCTTCTCGAATTCTTCTTCCTCATAATCTTCTTTTGACTCAAGCGTGAGGTTTTGAATTGCGCTATCGTTCATGAACATTCTTTCGGCCACATCACCAAGATACTCATATTCCGTTTTTAGCTCCCACGGCAACGTCACTCCATTTTTATATTTCTTCAACTTCGTTTCGAGTGAGTTGGCGTTTATGGTAAACTTCCGCCGCAGCTGCTTTCTTTGTCGAAGATGCTTCTCCATTTCACAGTCACGGTCGCCACAATGTAAGAGAAACAACTGGGGCTTTGGGAACTCTTCTATATTATTAATATGAGTATCAAATCTACATCGATATCACCATTCCTGAAGTTACATCTTTGACATACGACATTTACATTTGTATTCTATTCTTCTACTTTACTTTTCAAATACCTATACGGCGGCTAGCTGCCAGTCCGCAACAGCCAGTAAATTTGTAAAAAGGTTATAAGCTTTTAGATACAAATTAGTAGAGTGACAAGGATTTTAGGATAAAAATTATCTCAAAATTAAAATAAGTTTGAAAAAAAAACAAGTTCTTTTCATGTAATTACGAGTTCAGCGTGATCGCCATCAATTACTGAGTTAGAAAAAAATGGTACCTGATCACGGATTAGAAGTCACCGTGTATAGTAGAAGGGGCTACGTAACGTGAAGTAGTCACGGCTTTGACTATGTAAGTATGTACATAGCGTTTCGCTTGCGCTGCCTACCTCATTTGGGAATACAGGCTTGATGTATGTCAGTATGCATGTATGCATGAAATTATTAAATTTTAATGTTATTTGAAAAAAATCTATACAGGGTTACTTGTAACTCGACGTATTCGTGGTAGGACTTGATAGAGGAGCTAAAATGCAATATTTGAAGCCCTCATAGTATGTATGGCCGAAAATTAACGGTTCTTGAGTTATTGATTTTTTAAGTATTTTCTAGAATTTCCCAAAATTTTACATTAAAAAAATTGTAAAAAAATATTATTATTAAATAATAATAATATTATTACCTAATACTAAATTGTAAAAAAATATTATTATTAAATAATAATAATATTATTACCTAATACTAAACTTTTGTCAAATTAAAACAAGTACAAAAACCCTAACAAAACAAATAAAGTCTTCGAAATCAGCGAAAACATTATTTATGTTTTATTAAATCTGTGCTTGTTGTTACATACTAAACTATTGCTCTAGTCAAAAAAAATATATGACATCTAGCATACAAATTAAGTATTAGAATAACATCTACGTTTCACCAGCTTTCTGAAAAGGTATCATAATCTATAATAATATTTAAGAACTTTTCACAAAACTGCCTTAAATGAACGATTTCGTTTGCGAGTTATCGCAAAATAGTATGGAAACTGAGACAGCCAGCGGAACGTTTGCACAACTGCCGCGGTCAACACATCTCCATAGAATTCCGCGATAACTCCTCGATAACCGCAATAAATAATATTGCATTTGAGCTCCTCTATCAAATCCTACCAGTAACCCTGAATAATGAAATGTAACTATCCAATCTGTCGAATGGGGAGTCAGAGCCTACGAAACGATACGTAGACAAAACCATGACAATTTCCTGCTTAAATTTATATTTAATTCCGGAAATATCTGATACTCATTGGGATAGATAACTAGTATACCCATGTAAGTATTCGTATCCTACACAGGCATAGGCAACTAACCCTGCGTTTGCTTTTCACTGAGACTCAGATCTTATAAAACTAGCATACGGGTAAAGCTCGACATTAGACACGCGTTAGTGACGACCGGGCGATAAAAATAAAACATGAAATGTTGATGGGTCGGGAGGTCAGCTGCATTGCAGATCTGGCGACCTTATTCAGCGCCCCGCGGGTGCAGATGCAGCGGCCAACTAAACAGCGACACTTTCACGGCGAGCAAGACGACTGAGTAAAACGTTTCTTTTCTCGTAACTATGGCAATCAAACTGAATATTTAAAATGGAAATAAGAGCATAGCACAATATATTCTAGAACTCAGTTTAGCTACAAGCTAGTTAGCTTAATTTGGTCTCATCCAAGTGAATGATGGATTAAACGCTCGATTGTTGAAGACAAATTTTAAGACAACATCTACGTTTTGACCTGAAGCCTTATTTAGTCTGTTATAATATCCGAAAATGGTTTGCCTTTTTACTGCTAAACCGTAGCTTAACCGTATCTCAAGAGAAGAATGAATAATCCTTTCTCATAGTTGTATCTAAATCCGTACCAATATATCCGTACCAATATACCTATAAATGTGAAAGTGTGTTTGTTTGTTTGTTTGTCCGTCTTTCACGGCTAAACGGAGCGATGGATTGACGTGATTTTTTAGGTAGAGATAGTTTAGGGCATGGAGAGTGACATAGGCTACATTTTGTCTCTTCAAAACCCCCCATTTCCCTAAAGTGAGGGGTGGAAGTTTTCAATGTAGAAAGCTATAAAATTGGTATGTGTGCTATCTCTTCTGTGATACCCCGAATTTAACGCGAGCGGAGCCGCGGGCAAAAGCTAGTACAAAGATAAAGATAAAACTGTCCCAAAATGTCCTTTTTCCCTCAAAACGGGACTTTGGCACGAAGGTTTCGCGCAGCTAGTTATTAAGGGTAAGTGGGATAAGCGGACTACAAAGAGGATTGAAGGATCAACATCGTTATTAACAGCTCAGTTTGCTGACCATCACCTTAAGACGGTCACTCACCCGAACAAGCCCGGAGAAAATATTTTACGTAGAGTAAACTTTTGTATCGGAAGGTTTCAAATCGTGCAGCCAGGATTTAACTGAGAACTGAGAAGGTTAAGGTTTATTTACTTTCACTCAGTGTTTTTGGGACAGCGAGCAAACTAGGAACAAGGCGGAGAATGCGAGAATGTAATAACAACCGTTTTACAACAATAAAGTAGGTACTACTTTTTAAAGTATTACCCATACTTACAATGTTTTTCTTCTAGCTTTCCCTTAATAGTAGAGGGTTGATGATTGATAACATTGATATGTAATGTTTTAAACTTTCGCGATTCTTAAATAAAATCGTGATTAAGTCCCGCGTACATGTAAACATTGATATGTCTCCGAATACTTATCTCGTTCAAAACATTTTCGACCGACTTAAGTATAACTACATAATTTATAAGTTATAACTGACAGGGATAGGTTAAAGTTACGTTTATTGCGGGCAATAAGCAAGCGATTTACTTAAAATTGGTAAAGGTTCCCGGAAAGCGTAGATGTTGTGTTGGATTTATTTTCTGTATCTATCTAATCTACCTAATGCTTTGGCAACCACCTTTGCTCATCTCATACCTACAGGCCCCCTTTGATTGTATATTTAAGATAACGGCAAGTATACGCATAGTATTAATACTGTAAACGTATCTAACTTGGGACGTCCAAAGTTTCGTCGCGGGCGGGCCGTAATGGCAAACTTCCCTGCCCTTGCGGGGGCGGCTAACCGAAGCCTTGCGACCGCTAGTTTCTACTCAGACGCTCTTAATCTACTTATATTTATCCTATTATAAGAAATCATACACAAAGATCAATTGTCGGATAAGCTCCAGTTGTAAATATGTAGTTCATAAGTTTATGCCAATAATTCTTCCCTCGGAAATTGGCCATATCAAAACGTTCAGAAGGATGCGTTTTGGATCATGATCTTCGGTGTAATTTACAAAGTTTAAACTGACGACGGTCGAATATGATGTCAAGGACATGTATCCCTGAAATCGGGACAACTCTATCCTCCAGCTCGGTCAGCCTGTGGCCGACGGACGGCCCTTCCATTTCAAACTATTAAGATAAAGCTGTCCGAACTTATTGTAATAGAACTACCCTCGTTACGCGACTATATCATCTCGTCGTGAAAGGGTCGAGCGCCGGCGATGTGGTTCAACATTCTTGACCGGGTAATGGAATCGTTTGGTTTTGACGTAGATTGATCCGTTATTTATTTTGGATGACCCTGTCGCTACAAACTTTAAAAACCAGCTAAAAATACAGCTTCCCGATCCTGTTCGGGGATAAATAAATGCGTTACACGAAAATAATCGAAAATTATAGTTTGAGATTTAGACACGACGCGCCGCAAGAAAAATCCTATATTCGGAGACAATTTCAGGGCAATTCTTACAGGCAGGCACTCCTAAATGATTTGTGGTAGCAAATTTAGGAATAAACGCCAGATTATCGGTCGCCGGACCACTGTCGCTACACAAGAAACTCATCGGTGCGCGGCGGCTCAGCGAACCGCTTTTGATTAATTACTAATACGCTTCCTTCGGTAATGTACAAACCAATCTGCGGCTCGATTACCGGCCGAGTCGCTGCGATAAATGGGACCAATCGACTGGCTCGTATTCTGGCTCACTAGTTCCCGTAAAAGGAAGTATTTTCAGTTACAGTTAACCCAGAGAAAATACGACCAAGTTGCGGAAAATTCATCTACTCGCTGCGCACTTACAAAGCGTTTTAGAATTATAGCCCGGTTATAAAATGCAGCTGCTCAATTCGGAAACAAGGTTTCGGTTTAATGCGAAATTATTACACAATTTTACTACTCAGTTTAGGTACTAAATGTAATAAAAACGATTCAGCTCGCATTACGTAATAGCTGGTGCGCGTTGGAGCGGAAACGAACATTGTTTCCAAATGGCTTTGTTTACGGCGGCGTAAGTTCTTTCCGAAAATTCATAGAAGGTAGGTAGTACGGAGGAAAACAAGAGAACGCTTCGAAGGTCAGCGGCAAGTTCGTTTAGTTTAGTTTTATTGTCGGAATAGCCCCATTGGCGGCCTGCCAACTAGGTAGCTAGTGGTTGCAGGCCACATTTCACCCGGTTATTGCCTCGCTGACTTACTACAGTTAACTACAGCTGACAGTTACACTTATTTGCCGAGAACGCAACTCATTCTAGTCTCTATATCTTTTTCAGAGGAACAATGAAGGTAAGGGGTTTAAGAATTTCGCAGGAACATTAAAATTATGGCTTAACTTCCGTTGTGGTAAGTGTGCATTTTTATTTTTACTAATTTTAGACTCTGTGTGCTACAAAAATAAAAAATAACCCTGACTTGCACTTTGAATTCACTTAGGAACCCACAAAACATAAAACACAGCTGAAAACATTTTACGATTCATCGTTCATGCATAAATTTTGGGACAGACGAGCCTGGCCGGGGTCGGCTACCTTTAAACAACAAACTACCTAGCGGTATTTACTCTGCCCTCAAGTTATATATCTACATAGTATGATGCTTTATAGACAAGAACGCATAAAATTTTAAAGGTTTCTGTTAGGTAAAAGTTGTAAACGTAAGTTGTAACGAGTAATGTAAGCAACTATTATCTGATTGTGACCATTTATAACCTTGTATTTCAATGTTTTTTTCTGGTGGGAAAGTAGAGATAGTCACCAGGATAAAAAAAGTTTGCTCACTTGGTTTATTATTCATACAGTGAGGATGGATGAAAGAAGATTTACTAAACAGAATAAGAGGAATGTGGATGGGTGTGTTGGGAGAAGAAAGCCTTAAACGGACGTAGCGTGACCAAATCGGGGACGCTTTAGAAAAGTCTTAGGTTGAGAGTACTCGAAACCGACGAACATTTATGAAGAAAATGTGTGTTGTTGAATGAAGCAAAAGGGGTTCACCAGGATCGTAGCAAGTCGAACAAAGTGGTATCTGCCTCGGGTTTTCAATTCAAGCGTTTCAACCGTCTTATTAATCTCTTTTGTCTAAATGAAAGAATATTGATATACTCGTACGTCGTTTAGTTATCTATTAGAGGAACAGGAACTCTAACAAATAGCTGAAAAGTCTGCAGCAGATTCGTATAAAATGTGGCCAGGTGAATAAGACGGTTGAACGCCCGCCCTGTGGGAAGAAGGCGTGACAATATGTTACAGTCAAACAATTTGATAAGTAACTGTGCCACTTTGCACCTTTTTACAAGACATCTGAGTGACATACCATACTAAGTATCTACTAATCAAAGCAATGTGAAACTCATTATAAAAAGGTTCAAAATTTACAATTTTCTTGACTGTATGTGTGGGAAAGTCTCCATGTCGGGGTCACCAAAGTGGGTAAGTTTCCAATAGAGAGATATCTCTCCAGGAAGATGTTATGTTTGTCACGGCGACGACCGACTAACGGAACGAATTCGTTAGCGCGATGTAGGGTCGTTTAGTTCGGTTGTTCGACGAAAGTGGCGCTGGGGTGCTTCATATATGTAATGTGTAGGTCACTCGCCTGCAGGAACACGTGCAGGATGGCGTGCGGGTCGCCGCCGCCGAGCCGCGCGGCGCGCGCGCCGGCCAGCAGCACGCGCATGCAGAACGGCGCCGCGAAGCACAGCCGCCGCTCCCACGGGGACCACGCGCGCATCGCCTGCGCACACACGTCAAACGCTCATTAACCGTAGGCTTAGCATCACGATCCAGTCGCCTCTCGGGATAGTCTACCTGTCTTTTTCTAACGTCTCTAGTTAGACAGTGACAGGTATAGTCTATCTCACACCATGCTGTACTAAGCCGGCTGCATATGTTTAGGCTGAGAGCTCTCAGGCTCCTCTAGTGAGTAGTCTCTTAGTGAGGAAAACTTAACTATCAATCGATTAATAGTTCACTGCTTAATTTAAAATAATACGGATTTTTTATAAATACTTTTGAGTAACTATTCGCTTGTAGTCATGAAACTTTAAATGAACGAAAATCGTGTTGTAATTATGATTAGGTACCAAACATACAGGAATAACAGAGAAGCATTACATTGTAAATAAAGAATTACAGAATACTCTCTATGTATATTTAGCGGATAGACGTCTATCTGCTGCCGCGACGCGTAGCTCCAGATGATGGGTCACAAATTATCCCAAAACATTTCGAGCCCATCACTATACATATATGAATATGAGTAGATGCCTTTTATTTCACCATGAGTGAGTCTCACGGTAGTTTTTTTTAAATAAAATGGGTATGCTTTGATATAAAAGCAATTTACTTAAGCTGGGTATTCTGACTAGGCCGCAATTACATGGTGCGGCCGTTGCCGATAGAGTGCGGACGACAGCGGACCGCGACGCGCTGGGTATTGGTTCCATGACAATTCACGGCGCGAGATAAGCTGCTTTGAGCGGAAACCAATATGAACCGCATGATATTAAATCCAACGCAGGACATATTCTACCAATGATGTTACATTCGTAGGATAGATCTGGGCCACGTGGTTAATTAGTAGGTACTCGACTGTAACTGTGAACAGATTACTCCGACATTTTCATTTCCAATATCGGTCTACGCCTGTGACCCACTCGTGTGTAAAGTCTTGTATAACTAAAGTCACAAGGCTACGCTAACGTCTATCAAAGAAGCCTTACGAGTCCCTGTAGTGGGTGTCACGCACAATTTAAATTAAACTAATAGAACCTAAACCATTCCACTGTGAAACGTAAAGTAAAATACACAGTGAAACGCAAGTAGGCGTAGTGTAGAATACCAATACATTGAACAAAGTTAAACACACCCACCCTTCTGTTGAATTTTACGACTTACGAAGCCATACTGCATCGATCTGGCCTGGCCTGCCAACTGGCAACGATCGCTTGAGCGCTGGATGTCGGTTGCCAGTGTACTTTCTTGTACTAACATAACATGTATGTATGTAGTCCTGTTCAAACGTGACGAACTTTTTTGCTCTACATACGCCAGAAATAAATAGCAAAAAAAATTGTAAAACACCTATCCTATCTTAGGTGTGAGGGGTAAATACGAGTAGGTATGTACATTTTAGAATACTAAAAATTAAACCCAGACTTTATTTAAGACAAGATATAACTGGAGACCGCTGAGACAAGACAAGATATAGCTGGCAGCTTCCTCGCTGAACGCATTAGCTTTGCGATGCAACGAGGAAATGCTGCCAACATCTTTGGGGCCATGCCTCCGAAGTACATAATAGTTTAGTTTTTAGGTTAGTTATAATTTTCAGATATGCGACGATAATTTCAGTTAGACGATTTTCATGCTTGCCTGTTACAGTCCACAGTTTAAAATTCGTTCAAAAACTTATAAAACCTTTCGTAGTGATGGATGTGACATCAACGGGGAGGTGGATGAAAACGCCACACTACAGTAATGTAGAGCTGTCGTTGGATAGGTTCAGTGTGTCATCCCGGCTCACCTTGTACAGGCCCAGCATGCTGCCCAGCGAGTAGACGGCGAGCACCGAGTAGCGTAGCGCACCGTGGCCGTCACCATCGGCTCAGTGTGTCATCCCGGCTCACCTTGTACAGGCCCAGCATGCTGCCCAGCGAGTAGACGGCGAGCACCGAGTAGCGCAGCAGCGCGGGCGCGCAGTGCACCGTGGCCGACACCATCGGCTCAGTGTGTCATCCCGGCTCACCTTGTACAGGCCCAGCATGCTGCCCAGCGAGTAGACGGCGAGCACCGAGTAGCGCAGCAGCGCGGGCGCGCAGTGCACCGTGGCCGTCACCATCGGGATGGCACCTGCGGCAAACAAGCGACAGTTTAAAACACGACACGTTTACACATGAGAAAATACGTTGTCTAATGCCTTGGCACATATCCTGATATCTCTGTCTAGGATAGAGCACGCTTAAAGCGTGTCACACACTAAGCAGATACTCGTACGACAAGATATCTGTATCTGAACGGATATATGTCAATATAGCTCCCTATACAATTCAATGAGCTAACACACAGAGTAGATAACTTATGTTCTACCGTCAAGTTTTCGTTGGCACCGACATATGGAAAGATGGCATTAATACGCAGATAAAATATTATCGTGTCTGCTTAGTCTGTGACACGGTTGCGGCTGGTACGCCTTAGGCTAGTATTTTTGTATAGAAGTCGTGAGTTACTTAATAACAAAGTATTTGAACTATGAAAATCGACCAAAGGCGGCCTGATTTTGCACCAAGCGCCCGCTAAGAGCACGCCACGCGAACGTCTCGCACATGTAGGCTTAAGCTCTAAAAGCACTGTCAGGGGAAGCAGAGCGACCAGATGTGGTGGCTTGACGGTATCGCTAGTAAGTAATATTCGAAATTTTAAACATAAAACTACCCTGCCTGAGACCTACTTAAAAATAGTGAAATAAACCGGATAGACGCGCATTCAACGGTGTGGATCGTAGCCCCAAATGATGGGTTACGAATTGGCTCGATAAAGAGTAGATCCCGAATAGATCCGTTTATTTCAATATTCGAATGAAGAAAAGCGCCGGACGGGAACAAAGCGTGGCGTTTATACCATTACGCAAACGCGTCGCGTCGTTCCCTTTCCGCTGTCAGTGTGTTTGGAGCTTTAATGGAGCCGGATCCCGGTCCGGCCGGGTCTGTATAATCCGGACGCACGCGAGCCGCTATCGGCCGAGCGCACGCCCGGCGACGCAATGAGGCGTATCGGCGAACGTCTAGTTCAATACCTTAATGCAGAGCTCAGAGTGTCTATATATCGTCAGTGGAAAGGAAAAAACGCTAAAGCGCCAAATTGATAAATGGCGCTTTAGCGTTTTTCTTTTCCACTGACGATATGTATATTAGGTAGTCTGCTTCAAACTTTGAACGAACCTACGGGTATTCCTCTAGAAATTTCAGGCTATTGGTTCTGTCTGTACGTGCAAAAGTACAAGTAGCGACGTATTTGGTAGATGTCCTTTTCTAGGTGCTAAAGCTAGGTGTAAACTAAATGTCAAGTGATTGAAATGAAAGGCACGAAAGTTTACCGTTTATTTATAACACAATGAAGTGCGCTATCGGCTTTCGTGCGACGTTAACTTTCAATTAAAAAAGTTATGTGTTCGCCTTGCTTCCCGAAGTTACGGTTGGTTTTGAATTAATCCACGAGGACGATGAGTTTCTCAATGATTTGGGCTAAGCCTTGCTTATCTTGCCGCATATTCTAACGTTCTCGTTGATCGAGGAGCCATTCTTTTCTTTCATGACCGATTAGAATAGGAGAGAGGATTTTAGGGAAATGAAACCGCACGCTGGAATCAAACGCGTGATTACAAAAGTTCCCAGCGAGCGAACACGCTCCGCGTGACGCTGGTGGGATACGGGCAGTCGTATTATTACGTTTGTTGGAACGGCGGGAATCGCATTACCTTTGAGTGTAACATGTTGCTTCCTTTGAAGAATTCCCGAGGCTATTTTTACCATCAGGAAATAAAATTGCCAGTGGCGTTGAATCATGTAAAAATAAATATTGGCGAATTGATCGCGTCTTGTTATTGTTTTTAATTGCCTATGGATTTGAGGTACTGAGTGTCAATAACTAATCATTTACCGGTTAGTAACGGTTAGTAAGCAAAACTAGAAAGAGCATTCAATAACAGCCTTGTGAAGACTTTGCAACACTTTTTAAAATTGCTTAAGTGCCATTCCTGTAAAATACGACATATTTAACCTACTATTAACTTTCAATCAAAAAGTAAATAGTTCCATGTAGTTAGTTCAGTGAATAAATTTTCAACGAGGCGTTTGCCCAGAGAAGAGACATTTTAACTTTTAGCAAGTTGAAATAAAAAGTACCTGCTAGAGCTGTTGTTTTCATACTGTTTTTAAAGTGAAAAATAAATATCGACTTAATTTCGTAGGGAGATTATTGCATTCAGCGAGTTTCCTACACAATCAAGTTTTCCATTACTAGTGATCGCGTCTTCGCAGCCACGGCCGACTGTTGTTTGTGCGGCGGATCGCGTTACAGACCTTTTAGGCCGGTCACATACATTCGGAATTTTTCCGTTCGGAATCCCGAATCGGACTTTCCGAACGCAGTCAATCCATACACAATCAATGGACCGCCACACACATTCGGAAAAATTCCGTTCGGAATTCCGAACGGAAAGCTTACGAATGTGTGTGGCGGTCCATAGATTTTGTATGGATTGACTGCGTTCGATTTTCCGATTCGGAATTCCGAATCAGAAAAATTCCGTATGTATGTGGCCGGCCTTAGGATCCTAAGAATAGAAATAACTTCCTTTGAAGTATAACAATTAGTTATCTTAAAGCTTTCTTTTTCAAGGAGAAAATACCGCCCGGTATTTTTAACATATACTTAGTCTTGTAGGTCAGGGAGTTTCCTCGTTAAAATTTTCCCTTGGCAACACAGATGTCTTTTATGATGTTCACTTAATTTCAGCCGACAGACCATCCCCAGTCCGACCGTTGAACCGCTCCGCGAAACGGTCAGAACGGGGTTAACGAGCCTGTTAAGATCCGGTTAAGATTATCCTTTCCTATTATGCGAAAGTGACAAGTCCACCTAAGTAAGCAAATACACGGATCTTCCGTAAAGAAATCCGTAAGAATCACATTTGATCGTCTCTTTATAGTGGACATAACAATGGTTTGCATTAAAATAAATACTTTTCAAACGGAAATAATCGGCTACTTGCACAGTTCAGAGAAATCTTAGGTACTAGCTAGATGTCTGAGAATTTGACTTTGGAAATTTTATAGTATATCTAATACGTTTGCTAGTTTTTGTTTTTTACATTGTTTGTTGATTCTTGCCTCTTTTCCTAGACTTCCAAATTACTTCAGTGCCAAAACCACAACATTGAACATACATTATTATTTTAAACATACTTTTCTTTACAGTAACCACGTCAATCGGGTATCGTAGTTTGTTTAAATTTACGGCTCTTGCATAAGGGACAATTGAATAGACAGGCCATTCCGAGGCGGTCGTAGTCCACACCCGGTCCTCAGATCCCTTCCGCGCAAAACGTAAAACAGTAGATCGAAACAAACTTGGGTTTATTATCTCTTTCTAAACAGTAAAGTACAAAAGAGACGGAAGAAGAAACGACGAGTAGTTCTGCATCTGATGTTATCGTCGAGATAGGTCGACGCTTGGCATACCTAATAGTTTAATCAAGCTTAATACTGGGATGTTAGTCTCAGGAAGGTAATAAAAGCGGGAAGATAGCGGGAGACTTGAAATAGGGGTTCCTACAAAATCAAGCGCCAGTTTGCGTCAGTTAGAGACCACGGATTTGAATTTATGCGTTTATTTCTGGGACTTAAAGACTGGTTAAAATTGAAAAATAAAAAAACATCACATGTATTTAATGGTTATTAAGAACTCAGTGTTTTTGAAATTTAAGAAATCACAGAAATTACAATAAATTTAACTCAAGTATTATTCATATTTATATGTATGAACGCGGGACTTAATCGCGAATTTTATTTACCTTCTCGACGTTAGTATTATTTCCTTCTATTGTGTTTATGTACCGTGTGGTGTCATTTAGAAAAAACACCTCTCGATGTCGTAAGAGGCGATTAAGGTAATAGGTTTAGGAGTGCTTTAAGCGGCAGGCTAGCAACCTGTCACTGTTACACTTGCCAACATAAAACCTAAAAAATATGCTAGAAGTGGCCACGAAACAGGAAATAGTTATGGTTTTATCTATGTAGCGTTTAGTGTGCTCTGCCTACCCTATTTGGACATAAAAGCGTGATGTTTATGTATGTTGCATTTCGTATACATGGTGCTCGTTAGCATTGCGAGAGATTTCAACCACGAATTCCAGAGGCTATAAGAAGTAATTAATAAATGTTATATGAACTTAGGTCGAAACACGATTTTTAACCGACTTCAAAAAAGGAGGTATTCAATTCGGCTGTATTTTTTTTTTTATTTTTTTTATTTTTTTTATTTTTTTTTTTTATGTATGTTACCTCAGAACTTCTAAACGGGTGGACCGATTTCGACGATTTTTTTTTTGTTTGATTGGAAATGGCTTCCCATTGGTCCCATTTTAATTTCATCAATATCTGTCGCGTAGTTTTTGAATTACAGGAAACACGTTTTGTATGAAAGACATCAACGAGCACTCGACGCTAGTCCGCACTTACTTTTGTACATACATACTTACCTACCTACATACAATCACGCCTGTATTCTCAAATGGGGTAGGCAGAGCACACAAAACGCTACATAGACAAAACGATGACTATTTCACGCTTCGTGGCCACTTCTAGCATATCTTTTTTTGGTTTTAAGGTGGCAAGTATAATAGTGACAGGTTGCTAGCCTGTCGCCTAAAATTTACTTTAACCTATGTCCTTAGTCGCCTCTTGGGACATCCACGGAAGAAATGGGGAGTATTTTTATGTGTTTTCGCTGATTACTCGAAGACGCCTGGACCGATTTGGAAAATTCTTTTTTTGTCTGAAAGGATATAGTTTCCAGGTGGTCCCATTGTCAGCATATTATTTTGACCTGTTGATGGAATATGAGGGAAATCGAGGGCAACCCTCAAATTTTATAGGCACAGGTAATGTTTTTAGTACATTTTTCAAAGCTACACCAGTATTTACGCTAGGCAATAAAAAAAAATTGAGCTGATGATGATAAGTCAACTCCTTAATGTTTAGGAGTTAAAGGATAATTCTTTCAATACTGAATGCACCTGCAGACTGGAAATTATAATTTCAGTAATTTCAGGCCTGCTGCTTCTCAAGCGTTGCATTTCTGCTAATGCTCGTTCATCGTGGGGTTTACTTAACAGTTTAGAGGGTTCTAAATCAGATAGAGCTATTCCTTTTAAAGCCTTGAATCTGCTGAGAGCTACGTATACCTACTTGACCTTTAGCAAATATCTACATAAACAGAAGTTTCCTTTCGGGATATAGCTAATTTGAAGTCGGTTTTTTTTTGTTTAAAATTATTATTTTTTATAATTTTCATACATAATAATTTCTAATGTTGTATAAACGTGCCTTAATAATAATAAAAAAAAATCGTGTTTCGACCTAAGTTCATATAACATTTATTACTTCTTATAGCCTCTGGAATTCGTGGTTGAAATCTCTCGCAATGCTCACGAGCACCATGTAGGTATGTATTGTATAGTGAAGTTACCCGTAGTGGACACAGCTACTGGCACCTACTGTGCATCAACTCGCCCGGTCTCGTGTAATCGCGTATTCGTGTATGTTGTTTGTTCAGGCTGTAGTGGGTAATTACGCTGGCCTTCGCGCCGTGAAACGTTGGGCAATTTTGTTTCACGTTGAGGTAACCTTTCGAAATTGCTGGGTTGGCAATTTTTGGTTAGTATATCGATAATGTTAACGAGTGTTTGGATAAACCCGATAAGTCGAGATATCGAAACTAACATTCAAAAGCAACATAGTTTCTAACTTGGTTTGGGTTTTGGTATGAGTAGGCACTTACTTACTTGAAATTTTAATAAGAAAAATTGCTTCCCAACGATTCCAAGAATTAATGTAAGATTTCGAATCCAACACTTCTAACACTTACACGTATCTCGCATTTATAACAAAGTGCATTTGGAGAAATAAAGGGAGTTAAAACGGAATCAGATCTATTTACATTAAACCCCCAAGTTCTCAAAGTTGGCACTATGTTGATATGAAGCTGATGATAAACATCCCTTGAAAATATTTTCATCAATTCACAAATAAACTGTATATCTATACCACTCCATGTTCGATGAGAAGTACCAATCCTTGTATAAGGCTTGAGTCTTGTAATCTGCGAAAGCGCAATCGGGCTTGGCAGGCTTAGGTGCAGCACAGTGCACAGACGACACACTTTTTGTGCGATCGAGTCTGCGGTGCAGAAAAAGTCTGCGTGGATTGTATGCATTGTGTGCCGGACTTTTGGCGCGTCGTGTGCTTTACGGAATATAATTTCATAGGTTCTATTTTCACAGAATAAAAAGTCCGTCGCGGATAGTCTGTCGTCTGCGCAGGGCCTTATGGTGCCAGCCGTCAGTCACGCGGAATCGTTAGCGATGGATATTGCCATCGGGTAAGTTACGGTCGCCACGACGATTTCATTAGACTAATACCTAAAGCTCATTAGCCTAGACAACGCAACGTTGTACAGATGTAGTGAGAAACTATTTTCCTTCGTAAATCTTCGGAAAAGTTCGTATTTATCGTTTTATTACTTAAAACAATTACAATTATTACTTAAAACTGGATATTTACCATATATTATACGGAATGAATTCCCTTTAAAATGGGTACCGAAGCTATTTGAGAAAAAACGATAAATACAAACTTTTCCGAAAATTTACGAAGGAAAATAGTTTCTCACTACATCTGTACCTAACACTATATTTTGGCTGTGCTACATTAGACTACTAAGTACATCAGGACTGTATTCCCAAATGAGGTAGGGCGAGCATAAGAAACGTTACATGGTCAAACCATGAATATTTCACGTATCGCAGACACTTTTAGGACATTTTCAGGATTTAAGTTAATATGTTAAATAGTGGCCTCTTACGACATCCACAGAAGAAATGTAGATGTATTATTGTAAATCCTACACCACATCGTTGCATAACATACATGTAATATTAGGCTTAAGCTTTCGCATTCATCCGTTCTCTTCATAAGGCTGCAATAGACAATAAAGCATGGCTTAAAAAACTATAAATTCATTAGGACAGCAATATCGTCGACACCTGGGCCGTTTCGGTGGAATAAGTTGACTACATGATCCAATAAATGTCGAGTGACTATAAGTAACGGATAGCGGAGGTCGAGTAACAGTTTCGCTAGGGCTACGCGTGATTTTAACAATTTCGTGGTACATAGCAAGTGTAACTAATTAATAGCCGGATGGTAAGCACTGCAGGGACGCAGTGAACAGAGAATTTGTTCCTTACGTCGTCAAGGATGGGTAGTGGCCGGTTCGGGATTGATTGCGGTGGAGCAGGGAGTCGGAAGCGGACATCCTCGGACGATGTCGAGGTGGAACCTCCGTGATATATGATATTATGTGTGTATACTGTGTGTTGTGTAATTAAGCTTGATGTCTGAAGCCTGACGTATTGCGCCTAAGCTAAAAGTTGTGGCGTAGACGTACTTTGAAATTCTTTTACAAGTTTTTTTTTTTGCGCAAATATTGTATTTGTTACGCACATAATTTGTGTCACTGCAATATCACGTTTAACCATCTGACTACCCTGAAATTGCTAAATGTTGCACTGGATTTTTGAATTCATATGCTCTGCCTACCCCTCTTGGGAATACAGGCGTGAGAATATGTATGTATGTATGTATGTATAATTTGTATGAAGTGGTGTTATTCTCTAACGTAACAAACTAAACTCGTCGACGATGTATCAAAATTACCTGTCACATTTGTATGAATACGAAAAAATATCATGAAAGAGATAATTAAGTACTTATTTTGTTAATTTTAGAAGCAAAATAATGACTTAAGACTCAAAAGTGGCAGTTAATTAAATAAACATACGGAGAAAGTAGCGAAAAAGCGCTGGATAGCTTACATTTGAAATAAGTGAGTTTTAAACGGGATTGCAGCTAACTTCTGTGACTACTACGTTTTAAACCACTACGTTCAAACTTTATCTGGGTTTCAAAGTAAAAGTTTCATCGGAAATCTTTTTCCCAACGTCACTCGTTTCCGATCCAGCTGCAATCTAAACTAATAACGGGGGAAATCAGACTTCACTTTAGCTGTGATTTTAGACATCCTGTAAGTGGAAAATGCAATTTCCGCCGTTCGCCCTGGCGCTACATTACGTGCTATCTGTCTGTGTCTTGAACCTGCTGGCACAAAGAAGTTGCTCGTGGAACGGAATGTAGGTGAGCGAGAGATATGGGGCTGCCTGTTGTCTAACAGACTAACTTGACTCTTGCAAGAACTATTTACGTTCCGTTTTGCAGCAAATTTTAGTGTCAGAACAGTAAGAGTTTAGGGGTCCTTCTCAAAAAAGTGGCAACGCAACCTGTCAGTAGGTTTCTCTTAGAACTTTTTTTTTGTCATGCACTAATCTTGTAATTAAAAAGTGTATTTAAATTAAAAGACATCTTTTACATAGTGGCCAAATGTTTTAACATAAAAATAATGTAAATTAATAGGTTAAAAAAATAATTAACACTACGTTTTGTCGTTCACTTGTCGTGTCCCAACGCGAGGGACTTATGTTTGGAGCTAAAAAACTCGTATATGTTTCCAATTTATTTTTATTTGTGTTCTATATTTCACTGACCTATATGATCAAGATTTAATATTATTGTTTCGAATAAAAGAATTGTACCTGCATAGCTAATTATTTGCAATTAAAGTTTGTCCACGGTAGTTTTTGTCGCTCACCTGTCACGACATAAACGCTATTCCTGTGCGAATTCTATTACGCCTAATCCATCTCACCCAGCATGAGACGAAAGCTGCAACTGTCTGCTAACGCTGGTGGAAGTAGCAAGTCAGCGATGTGTCGGTGAAAAAAAATACAAACAATACATTCACGCGATCTGGAGTTTGTAACGGGTAAGTTGTCTTTATTCTGTCTTTCATATTTTGTTTTCTGTATGAGCTAATTATCTGATAATAGCCTAAAATATGTAAAAGGCGGTTTACTTTCATGTGTGTAAATGCGAAATTTATCAAACAAACTTTTCGCTTAAGATTAATAATGTAACTGTAATTTTGTCCATAACGTGTACGTCGTTCACCTGTCTAAAATGGAGAAATACTAGCAAAAAAGAGAGAAAAGGAGAAACGAAGGTTAAGAAAATTAAAGATAATCTGGAATTGTATGCTGAATATAGGAAAAAAGTAAAGTACAAAAAGATTTTTGTAATATAAATACTATGAACCAACCCAACCCATCCTAAGAAGAAAATTTTTTTGTTACATTGCTACGGGAGTTTTTTTTCATAAGTTACGTAAAACGCATCAAATAAAGCAATTCATGTCAGTTTAAAATTGTTTTGATTTGCTCATCAATCATCTGCTTCCTCTTGTCGTTCACCTGTTATGAAATTTGCTTAGGTTTACGTATGATTGTCGTTAACCTGCGACCATTGTCGATAACCTGACTATGAATTGTCGTTCACCTGTACATCAAAAACTTTGAGGACCTATATCTTCTAAACTAAAGGAAATAATTTGTTCCCTCTAAGTTATTTCGGTTATTTGATTATATTTTTAGGTATTGTCTAAGAAAAATTTGAAGAAAAACACACTTTTTTAAAAAATGCAAAATTAATTCATCGTTGCCACTTTTTTGAGAAAGACTCTTAGGTACTTTTTAATGAATCTTTAAGTATAATCGTGACGTAATAATTTTGTAGAAGAGTGACTAAATGTTTTGTGCCGACCTTTTTACTTTATAATTAAATGTTTTTACTACTGTTAGGTAATGTCGAGAGACCAATTGACCTAATTCTTTTCTGGACTTCGACCACAATTCAGTCGGGCCTTGGGAGTAATATTTAAACGGACGGTGTTAAGATAAAATATCGTTTATTTTTAGCTCCAAGGCTAGCGCCGGTAACCGTGACACTTTGCACTTCCGTCCCTAACAAGAACAGTATCAAAGAGACACAATTACAGATGCGAAAAAGCACACTGCTTGTGCAATGTATGTACTTGAGTCTGTTGTAAGGCAGAGCGCGGTCTACGGGAAAAACCTGACTTTCGTTCGCTTAAACGACTCTACGGGCCACCAGCTGCCGGGTTAGCGCAGCAAGGCGCGAGTAGAGATGCGGGCGAGATAGACTATACCTGTCACTGACTAATTAGAGACGTCAGATAATGATCGGTTGTCTATCCCGCGTGTCGTCTCGCGCGTTTTGCTGTGCTAAGCTTACTGATTAGTCAGCTAAGCCGCCTTTCAGAGCACTAATGACACTGAATGGCTTAGCAGCGCGCCGAGCCACCTGATAATAAATTCATACAACGCTCGCAGAGGTATAATATCCCTAATTAAGAAGTCCTTAATTATTAAATTCGTTTGCCGGTGGAACTTTTGCAGCGGTCTGATTAACTTACTGTATATTTTATGTCTATGTTTATATTTTAACATAGCACTTTATCATTAGCAGCATAGCATTTTCAGGAAATCCAGCTGCTAGCTAGATATAACAAGAGTTAAGTACACCTAGGTGATGTCCACTATAGGAGCCGGATGTATTACCAAATCGGATGTGTTCTGCTGAAGGATCGGCAGATTATATTAGGCATCACGTAATTACACATAGTATCCTTTAAAAGACCTTTTTGATATCCATCTTAAGCAAAAGCATATTCCAATGATTTACGGAGCTGCATAAGAAAACATCTTTTTTTAACTTTGATAATGCTGAACGCAGTTCTCGCGACTACGAAAGTTTGAACTTGCAAGAAAATATGTCACAAAATCTTATTAGATTGTTTCCACACTAAAGTCAAAGGTAGATATTAAATAAATCCCCGATGTCGTCTGACGGCATATTTATTGCGTCGGTGGGCGGGTTTCCAAAATAGATTCGCAGTGGCCAGGGCACCCTTCACCTGAGCCGGGCAACGGAGCGGTACGTCCACAGGACATGCGGTTAATTGGGTCAGTTCGCAGAAATCTGAAACCATTGAGTTTGTCGATATAAACAGGCTGCATTTCAAAACGTCTCTTTAATATTAGTTTAAATAAAGTAAAGCTGTTGAATCAACGTTTTCCTTTGATAAAATATTTTCGTAAAGTTAACTAGAAAAGAAGGTATAAAGTAAATAGATTATTAAGTTCCCCCAGTCTACATTAAAAATTGCTCATAATGTATTATTGCGCATTTGTTACTACCAGACAGTTACTTACAATTATTTTAGAGAAAAAAAGGTACGCATCTATTCTAATGTTGTCCCAACTTCTTATAAAATTTTAGTGATTTAAATATTCCTCGAATCTGAATGTAATCTTAAATTTAGTAGGTATATTTCAAAGTAGCTTCTGTCGCCGTCTTCAGTTCACACGTCGAGCTAGACGAGCCTTGGCGGCCTAAACCCAATAACGCGTGCTTGCCGTTCGCCGATGATTTGTCACCGGCATGACGCGCGGTTCCACACTATTAATCAAATGGCAAATTCCCGGGACGTGAGAAAATTGAATTGGATGTCCTCGATTGTTATCGAGATGAGTTCGCCGATAACGACACTCCAGTCGCTGCTCAGTGGCTTTAAAAGTCTCAGTGGAATATTAAAGAGGATCTGCAAAGTGGTAACAGAATCAAACTAATCACGTCTTTAATTTTAAACATTGGTTTTCTCAATGGCGTTTGAGGTACTTTTAAACTTTATCCATAATTGTTTTCGTATTAGTCATACTAGCTGTACGACCGAGCTTTACTCGGATTATTCAGTAAGTAAGAAATTATATCCCGGTTTTTTTTTTCTCTAAAAATCATGTTTTCCCGGGAAAACCACTTACCTATGTAGATGAACTTAAAACTCTAATCCTTGTCTATATAAAAATTTTCATGAAAATCGTTAGAGCCGTTTCCAAAATAGATGGTATATAGAAATAAATATATAATACATATGTACAAGAATAGCTCGTTTAAAGTTATAGGATAGGATAGGATAAATAGATATTA
>BHDV01065377.1:155090-165821 GCA_005406045.1 Adoxophyes honmai
AAAAAAAAAAAAAAAAAAAAAAAAAAAAAAAAATACAGACGAATTGAATACCTCCTTTTTTGAAGTCGGTTAAAAAGGAATGCCAATTTTCATCTGCGCTCTGGAATGTTTGCGTCAGTCTAATTTAAAAAATAATCAAAAGATTTTATGGCTAATAGACAGATCTGAAAGGCTTTGGTTTCCAATACGACTCGTGTAGATTTGTGACGCTGGTTTGTGTGTTTTACGAGCGGCAAGGCTTTCGCACATGATGGGTGAGTGGAGTAACGTGACAGTAAAACGCGATTTTGAGATCGGATCCGAGTATCCGTGACATTATAATCCTGTGGAACTCAGTGCCATTCTGAACTGTCGGTGCCTAACCGACAAAATGTGGGAGAACGAATGCTTAGGAAAATTTAAGTTTGAATTTGTCATGCTTTTGACTAGTGTGAAATACTTAGGTACCAGCTCTATGAGTATGTATTTAAACGAAAAATGCAAATTATCAGTAACGGGGTTAAATAATATTTTTGCGTTGCTGAATGCAAATTGTAAATTCAAGCCTCTTGTTTACCCGGGCAAAGTTCTAGTTTGGTGCCAAGTTTTTGCTCTACATTTGCTTTTAGCTGAATCGGTAACAAGCGATGTTACATAACTTATGTAACATAAGTGAGCTTGGAAGGATTTATTGAATCTAGTAAGTGAATATTTACGTATAGAAAATTAAATAAAAACTATGTCAAATTCACGTTATTCGAGCAACTTTAACATCTTTTCAGATATCAGTAGATGCGTCCAACAAATTTTCTATGGAGTTTCAGCGCTATTTTACTCATACCAAACGGATAGTATGTACCTACCTAATAAAGTGCATGATGTTATAAAAAAAGTTTGGGATTTTTTTTAATATATAGTAGGGGATATAATTAGAAACTATAAAGATGATTTATAAAGTAGTACCTAATGTAATCAAGCAGGTAGCTATTTTTTTTATAAAGTGAAAGATACGTGGTATTTAAAATTTGGGTTTCGACGACGTTGAGATTTCATTTTAGCCTGCCCAATCACGGTAAATTTTGCAAATACACGGACGAAATTTTCTGCATTTACGACAATAATTTAAGGAATAAAGGATAACCATTTTGATCAGTTTATTAGCCGAATGAATTAAACAGCAGTAGAACAGCCGCCCTGCGCGAGGTGATCCCCGGCTCGCCGCGCGGCCGGCGGGGCTTAGCCCAAATCCCATCGCTGTACATTTTGCCTTCTTAATATAATTTCGCAAGCCGTTTATCTCATTATTATTCACTTTATGTCCACCGAAGGTTTTACGTTCTTTTTAATGGTAAAGCGGAGTCCGCCGGGCGGCCGACATGCCAAGTGAAGATACTCCTGATACTTGTTGAGTAATTGGACGGTAGGGTTAAGTAAAGGATCTGCAGGGCAGATCAAATGCCTGGATTGTTTATTCAGGAACGTAATTTATACAGGGTGTCCCGTAAGTGCCACGACAAATTTACTGAAACGTAGGTGAGTAAGTCACCTGTCAGAAATACAAAAATAACCTTTGCAAAAAGTGCTGCAATGTTAAAAAGACTGAACTCTAGTATAAATATGTTTAGTTCAAGTTTAAAGAAACGTTACCTACTCAGCGTTAGATACCATGTTTTTCAAATTTATTTTCATTAAATTATGACTGAAATTTTCGATCATTTACAGAGCGCGCGGAGCGTAGGCGGGTTCCTTTACATTATCTACTAACCTGTCTTACTGTCTTACTGGAGGATATTCCAAACTTTCAAGTGTATCGTGCCACTTACGGAACACCATGTACGTAGTATGTAGATAGTATAGTAAGGTTGATAGTTTTGGTGTCCATTGAATGCTGTTGTAATTATAACGATCCTTTACATTACGAAGGTGCTCAGTAAACTCTAATAAAAACTGAGTGTACACTTAGTATCTATAGCTAAGAATATGATACACTTAAACTAAACTCAAATGTAAAACAACCCCTATATAACGCTGGGATTTAACGAAAATGGTGAGAATAAAAGGGTGGTCACCGGGTAAAATGGGCGATCGTGCCGCCTTTTCCGCCGCGTCGTATCCGCGCCCGCAAAGTTAAAGTACACAAACAAACACAAAAATACCTCTAAGCATAATTTTTAATTAGCTCCAATTCCGCGCATCACAAAAATAGGCCTTGCTCCATCTGAGAATAATTGCCAGCGCCGCAATGTACTAATTGCCTTTGAAAATAATTCAACAGGAACGGTGGCGACTCGGGCGACGGCTGGTGGAATTAGCTCGGTGTTATGAATGGAACATTTGGTTTTCTTTGCTATTTAAATTAGTAGCGGAAGCTGAATGTTTGGGAAGATTGAGTGTTAATTAATTTAAGTATTTACTTTATACATAAAATTGCCATAAGACTCACTCGTTGTGATATAAAATGTCAGTGCGTCAAGCAGTCCCCCAGAAAGAGTAGTGGCGCGCTGCTCCCGATGGTTGGCCCGAAACATGATGACTTAATCTCGTTAAAAATACGTACTTACTTTCTGTTCCAATTTAGATTAGAATAGCCTTTTCTAGGTGATTGATGTGAATTGTAAGATATTGTAATAAAAAAAACGAATACACTCACATCTTTGTTTCGGGACTAGCTCGACAACTTTCGAGCCAGTCCATTTTATGTCATTATAAGTGTGTCACACAGTATAGTGTTGTGTCTAAAATTTATGAACAATATCCTAGGCAATTAAGTTCCCTATTGAATCTACTCTTAATCCCATTGATTATTTCCGGATCAAAGGTGCAAAACGTGAGATCCCGGAACTAACTCGAATGGCATCGCTGCACGCCGGTAATGTAATCAAAGCGTTTAATTGGGTACTACAGTCGACTCAAAGGCTTGAAAGTTAAGTGACGTACGTACCCGTGGCTTGGTGACCTAGATCCGTTAACATTCACAACCACTTTTCTTTACCCAAACCTGCAGGTCTAAAATGAACCCTGCACTTTGCACGGTAGAGTTCAACTGTTGAGCGCTCACAAAGGTGAGATGCGACTTTGGTAAAGTAACAAGTCGTTATGGCCTAGTGACATTTGTGGCTGTTCAGCTTTTGTTTCTGGACAGTGGCAAATCGGGCGAGGTCGAAAAACTCTCACTCTCGGTTCCATGAAATGAAAAGCCCTTACATTAATTAAGAGTGACCCTGAGCCGGCTTTTTATTGCATCTTTGGGATTTAATTTGCAGATTCAGTTCTAATTAAGGATGACACTTTACATTTCAAAGATAAATTAAGATCGAGCCAAGTGACCTTTAACGAGTAACTTAAAAAACGATGTTTCTTATTGTATTTGTAAGGTATTTTTGATTGGTTATTCATCTTCGAGATAACATGATAAAGGAAAGAAACGGGGGCTGACAAACAAGACTTTTTCTATTAAGTATATTAAACCCACGCGAAAAGTCACCCGGCTGATACGGTAACTACTGGCGTGGGCTTTATGTTAGGAGATTCTTACCTACCGTACAAAATATAAAAATGGACAAATAATATCATAATTTACTAACGCCAGCTCTGTGAGCGTGTGTGTGACATTTAATTTAGTCTGCCGAGTAATGACCGGCATTGCACTTGACCCGGGCGGACCGTTGCTGCAGTTACAACTGCACCTCACGGTTACTGAGTTAAACCATTTGTTTCTGTTTTACGTGCGTTATGTTATTTGTTATCTATAAAGGTAACCAGGTTAAAAGTTGGTAACAGATGACTTGTCTAATGGCATCAACTAGTTTGTAACATGTGACATTTGTGTCTAGTAAGTTACAAAGAAAGAGGACGCGGAGGACCCGCAGCCACACATATTTATATCCTCTCCTCTCAAAACTTGGGAACTTAATGTCAACCTTGTACTTACTTTTACGGGTTAAATGATGTCCCTGAAGGTAGTTAGAGACTTGGAGAATGTTGAGTGTACATTTGCAGGCCTAGTAAATACATACTTACTTCGCGACGGCGCCTGGAGTTTTACGTGCTCCGGAAATTATTGTTACCCACTCCTTTCTCTGAAGCTCACACCTTACGTCTGTGCCGCCAAGATAAACTGTGACGAGGCTGGCACTGACTGGAAGAGATAATATATACTCCTGGGAGCCCTGAGAGATTAATGAAAATAGAATTTCTACACAACAGTAGGTATATTCCAAACAGTTCTGGCGGCACAGGCACGTTTCTGACAGAGGAACTCGTACGCAGGCAATTATGTTATGCCATGTATGTACAAGCGCCGTTTATTAAAGGATTCGGAGTGAAAAATGTTACATACATGACGAAAAAAGTAATAAAACGAATGCTAGCAGCTAGCACGAAGGCGACAAAGGATTTCTAAGAGAATTGTCGTGTTACGAAAGGAAATTATACTACGAAATGTTGCGATGTTTTCGCCTCTGGGTGCGGAGAGGCGACTATAATATGTTGCACGGAGGTTAGGAATGAGATGGCATCGCTATAAAGTTTGTGAAAATTCAGTTTATCTGTGGAGTCGCGGGCTGGGTGGTGACAGAGTTGGGTAGTGTTTTATGGGGCCTAATTTATAGGTCCATATTGCGGATTTTCTGTTAGTTTTGCCGCATCAAACATCATAAAACCCCGGGTAGCGGAACGGTGCTCGCCCGGTGCGAACGGAATTGCTATCAGTTTCATAGATTGCTACGGGATGTGAGGCGGTTTTATGAGTCGATCATCCTAGATTTTTATACCGCTGGTTGGAGAAGGAAAAGAAATCTCGGCCGTTGTCGACAAGGTTATTAAGTTCGAACGTTGTTTTACAGTTCACAAACTTTTGTAAAGTCATGTTCTCAGGTTTAATTTTATATGGTTACACATACAAATAGAGCTACCCCAAAACTAGATAAAGCATTGCACTTTTAATCGCTGTAAATAAATTTTAATAAGAAAACGTATTTAATTTTACTTAATTAGTATAAGCTGATGTGTTATTCTCTAACACGAAAAAACGCGAGCAGCGTCGAGCATATCGTCGAGGTGTCAAAATTAGCTGGTATAGCATGGAAAATAAATACATTTTTAAACTGTACTCACCGGACGAGATTTATTATTAGTACCTGACGTAAGAGAATAATACCGTTGTAGTACGCAATGACAGACAAATTGGCATAATGCTCAATATGAATCAGTCGCGAATTCGTGTAACTTTTACGGGCTCGTCCGGCGCGGCGCCCCGCCCGGAGCACCCTCGCCCTCATAGCGCCACCATTAATCACTCTAAATTATTAAAACTTCGAGTGAGACATCAGACGCAACACTTAATTAACGTGTGTTATTAACGTAGTACTCCCGACGTGTGAAGCGACACAATAATTAAGTTAGCCTTTCGTATTTCACTCTTCGTAGCCACGTCTAGCACACTTTCAGGTTTAAGTTGGTTAAAAGAGGTATAACAGTGATAGATTTCTAGCTTGTCGTCTAAAACCGTCGCCTCTTACGTTAACCGTGGAGGAAATGGAGAGGTGTACCTAATTCTAAACTCGACACCACACGAAACCTCGAAAACTCGATAGGCGGAAAAATAATAAAATAATTAGGTATAGCTAGAAAATCTTACACACGGATGTAATATAGAATCAATGATTTCAAATATACCTATGGCATATTGTAATAATTTTATATTCTTGTCTATTTAAGAGTTATACTAGTAATTTAAGTATTATCTACTTAGGTCGTACTTTTTTAGCTCTAAAGAGTTAATAATGCAATTAAATTACATAATTTTATAATTTTTACTGAGGTGAAAGTCGCAAAGTTTGAAATCTTAATTAAAATAAATGACGCCTACAAACTTTTTACCTTTCTTGCTATCCGAAAAGTGACAACACCTTAAGTAGCTTAAGTATTATCCTTGACGCTCAAATATCAAGTTTACGTGGGAATAATATTCGACAAAAGAGAGGTACATAGCAGATATGGCCGACCGGGCAGGGGTACTACTGCCCCCAGACCTGTGGGTCGGCTAACTCGATAATCGAGCCGGCTTTGTTTGCAGCCCTTGAATCAATACTTACTTGGATTTGAAACAACTTGCGCTGATTCAATTTCATGGCTGATTTAGTTTGGTCACCGTGAATAATCAGGGCTCAATTGCGGACCGCCTGCTGCTATACAGTGACGGTATAACCGACACCGTGGTAACTTATGCAATTATTATGTATAGCACTCCCCCTTGCTGGCTTAGACTTGCTGGAAACTATCGGTGTGAACACACTTCCAAGTTTAATGCTTGGCGAGTAAGACTTGCATGTACTTAACATTTGTCTTGCGGTAATTTGCTCATACTTTTCCCACAAAATTGCGGGCTTTAACTTATACTCTTGCACGGGGCTACATGTACCTATAGAGATGTATCTATAGAAATGGGGACTGGTTTCTGTAAATGATTTCTCTGTGGAAATTCGAATACTCTTCCGGCTGTAATGCCTGCTCGTTTATCACTTGTATTGCATAAAAAATCAAACCTTGCATTAATTGCAAAAGTCTTTGGTGTGGATATTTCGGTTTCTCATAATCAATCTCACAAATTGAACGCGTCCCGTCTCTTTGCACCTAACTTGGTCTTTACTGGTGGAAAAAAAACACTAATTTGATTACAGTGATTATCCTAGCGATCACACATACATATCAAGGTAGGTACCAGTAAATAATATTGTTAGAAGCAACTTTACCCTAACTTTTCTAATTCCATAAAATATAGAAAGAACGAAACAATGAAAAAACCCTACACAGTGGATTTTGGCCCGGTTTTCTAACAGGAAGATTGATTCAAAGAGGAAAGTATACACGTATAATATACCTATGCATAATGCCGTAGAGACACATTGAATTATAGAGGATTCTATTGTGATGTACTTATTTTTAAAATTAGCATTGCACCCGTGCTAAACCGGGGCGGCTCACTAGTTAATTCTTTGATACATGCTGATGTATACTCAGTACTCACCTATACTCTGGCTGACCCATATCCCGAGCATGTCGAGCTGCAGCAGCCGGTGGTAGAGGCGCTCGCCGCGCGCGTGGTTCATGAACAGGTGGTAGAGGAACGAGCCGCACCAGGGGGCCAGCGCGCCCAGGAGGTGGCAGAGCGAGAGGAACCAGGCGCCGCCGCCGCCGCCCCACGGCAGCAGCCCGGGCAGCACCGCCAGTATGTACACGAGGGACACGCCTGGAAAAAAAGAGGAGGTTAAAGTAATTATAATTGCTTGCGAGTTGTGACGTCGGCATCAATTTGCTACTTCAAGTTTACTGTATATATGTATTCTAAATTGTGATATGGTCGGTTGGTAAGCCAAAAAGAAATACCCTGAAAGCATTGACACACCAGTGTTGATCCCCGGTAAAAAGCATTAGGTACACATCTCTTCTTTCACACTTGGTTTGAGCGGGACATGTTTGTAAGTAGGTAGGTGATTAAAAATGGCGTAATGATCTAGCCTCTAGCGGAATGCTTTTCGACTTTTTTCTTGATATTCTGATTACACAGAAAGAACCCTATTTTTTTTTCTCAAAGCTAGTAGCAAAATGTATATCGAATATTGTGCAATTCAATTTTATAATAGACATTATTTAAAAGTGGGGATTGATTGTCTCAATCTCAAACACAATTGTATAATTATGTATATTATGAATACCACATAAATTGTAGCATCCAAAATAACATGGATTCATCTGAACGGCATCGATTAAGCGATATCTGGGTCGGCTAGCCGGGCGCCGGCTCCAGGCTGCGCCAGACAAGTTCTCTCGCCGCTATGTGACATTCTCTCAATATGACCAATAAGGTTAACCAATAGACCCAGCAGAGTTGACTGATTCCCTGACGTGTATAGTTAGACAGTGACAGGTATACCTAGCATAACGCGCGCGATTAGCACCATGCTGTGCTAAACCGGCAAGTCGACAAACCTTTGCTTCTCCGATTATGGTCACTTGCTACAAAGAAACCATTGTTTTAAAGTCATGAAATTCCACACCAAGTTATGCATATAATATAACAAGTAATATGGTGTGTAAATCTGATCTGATCAACACTTTTGTCCTATATTCTCTAAACATGATTTTACAGACATTGAACACTAATTACCGAGAGACTCGTTCATCTTGTAAAACGTGAGTTATCCGTATTTTACAAGATGATTTTATAAAACGAAAGCCAATCAGATAAGACGCAGTAAGAACTATGACGCTCGTTTGAACTGAATGTGACCCGTATTTGGTTCAACAGGTACCTGCTGTTCACCGCGGAAATATTTACTGCTGGCATTATGGGGACCTTTGAGCCAGCCGTGGAAGGAACGACAGTTTCTTAAAGAATGAGGTCAGTAACTCAAGTGTGTTCAATTCGATCATACAGTCGTTAAGAGGAAATATGCCGGTCGAAGGAATTGTAAAATAGGTATTTGCTAAATCTATTGCTGTCGCGCCGTGACCTGCCCAGACGGCATCGAGTGCGATAAGAACAACTACAGCTCGGACCGAAAATACCTATGAAAATTATTCAAAAACAACGTTTCGTAGTCCCCTGATTTCTTCTCCAAAACTTAACCGATTAAATATGTCTTTTCATTAAATGTTTAAGAAATGTCATAACTGTGTTTCTATGTTCTTATATTTTGATATAATTGTGTTAAAATTGGTTTCTAGAGGTTTGAACACAACGGAAAAAACTTGCCAATTTTTCATGTTTTTGAAGGTTAATAGTTATCTCCTTTAATAATTCAATAAAGAAAAAAAGGAAAACATAGGAACATGCTAATATATCATTAGATTGTTGATGTAAAAAATCATTGTTCTACGGGTAATATCCAGCGAGGAATCAGGGGACTACGTTCCCATACAAAATATGACCGCTCCATTTCCTCTTAACGAATTCGTTTGCGAGTTATCGCAAAATTGTATGGAAAGCGAGACAGCGCCGCCAGCGGAACGTTTGCACAACTGCCACGGTCGACAAGTCTCCTTACATTCCGCGACAACTCGCAAACGAATTCGTTAACGACTGCACCATCGAAATGATCACACTAGACGTACAGAACTTCTCCAAGTGAGTTATTCCACCACTGACTAAAATGTGGTTCTTGAAGTTGAAGAAAAAGCTCTCAATCGTTTTATCTTTATTATCAGCTCATTTTTTTAATTACTTAAGTAGAAACTACACCTTTCTATTTCTTTCGTAGATGTCGTAAGAGGCGACTTGGGAAATAGGTTAAGGTACACTTTAGGAGACAGGCTAGCAACCTGTCACTATTATACCTGCCGACTAAAAACCTAAACAAATATGCTAGAAGTGTCATGGTTTTGTCTATGTAGCGTGTCGTGTTCTCTGCCTACCTCATTTGGAAATACAGACCATTATTGGAAATCAATGTGAAATCACGTCAGTACACGGAGCCACATGGCATTAAAATTAACTTAATTCTCGATATTCTCGAAGCAAATAGTCACGAGCCTGTACGTGCATGTTTGAGACGTGTGCAGAGATGACTTGACGGGGCTTTGACTACGTGATGAGTGTAATAACGAGCCTTTGATGTCTGCACATGGCTCCGCGTGGGACTTTGGTAACAAACCCCAAGAGCACAGTGTTCGTTGGTTAGGCTTATTTTGATGTGTGTTCGAAGAGATCAGTGTTGATTGAATTGTGCAATAGTTGTCATAGTAAGTAAGTTGACTAAATGGTTGGTTAGCTTAAACTGCTGTGGGATGTGTTTGTGATCAAGATAGATATTAAATAATATATTATTTGAATACTTATGTAGGTAGTGTTTTTTTGTTTTTATTAGAGGAATTTATTCGACCACATAATTTACGCAGTACCTACCTAAGTTGAAGCTAAACGTGTCTGTTAGTTTAGGTTTGGTTGTAGAGGTAAAAAAGCACCCTTTTGATTCCATGCACTTAGCTTAGTTTTAGAGATAATATGTATGTACCTGCCTACCTGAAAATGTTTTTCAAGAAAGACAACCGTTCAAATGTAATAAGTATTGCAGATTTACCTAATTAGTGGACACACAAACAATAGAATTAGCACTATTTGTGAGTACAACTAATCTAGTTGATAGCAAAACTTAAAGTGACAAAAGGCACTGAAACCTAGAATGTTCATGTTTGGACAAATCACACAACTTTATGTTAATAGGCTCGAAAGCGCTCGAGTGGAGTTCATTAACCTATAATTCGCGTAGGGGCGCGATGCCGCCGCCATCGCGTGCTGGCGAAAACGAAAGTCCTCCAAAATCACCAGGACAGTTCAAGGTTCCGGGCTATTTATAATTTACCTGTTCCCTCTTTTATATTATTCTCCTGGAGTTTTCCCCGTACCCTTATCATCGAGTTTTCCTTCCGACCTTTTGTCTCGACCGCGTATTGGAGTGAAGTGGCGCGGAGTTCTCTCGTCTCGATTGTTCGAATAAATTAATGGAGACTCCGATGAGCCTCATTGATATGCACCCGGGCCTTTGTACTTTTTAGAAGTTGGCTGGCCGGCCCGACCGTGCCTAGTGTGTCAAGCGCATGCTAACTAAGGTAAACGCAGGTATTAACGACCCCCTTAAGGCAATTTTGAAATCAATGGCGAATATTAAGTATACTGGCTATCTTCAGAATTCTTTTATTATTTTTATACCCTAATTATATGTCTATAGATTTTATTTACTAAGTGAATTACTA
>BHDV01065378.1:0-15430 GCA_005406045.1 Adoxophyes honmai
GATGAACGTGATATTAGGTGTTGCACCATCCTTAACTCGCGCGACCATTTCTATGAACGAATCGCGGTGGCGGAGGCGAGGTACTACAGACTACAGACGTCAGCATGGACTGTAGGAATGGCAGGGAAAACCATTGCGTGTTGCTGTGACGCGGTACCTCGCCCCTGCCACCGCCTTTGTACAATCACCTACATATTACAACTTTTTTCCACCTACTCGGCTACAATAGCTACACATTTCGTAGAGCGTCAGGTCTCGCCGTGTCAGCGTGCGATATGAAACAACTGTCCTCTAGCAATTCGCGCGAAACGAGAAGGCTCACCGTGCAATTTATTTTGTTGTTTACTGAGCCTTATAAAACTCGTCTAGAGAACCGAAATGACGCGTCTGACACGTCTATGTTTGTGACAATATCACGTGAAAAACCCGAGGAAATAAATTGGGGGACGCGATAAGCGTTCCCTTTGACGAGACTTGTCTTCGGATTAGGATGTGAAAAATGATAGCTCACACGTAACGCGCCGCGCCGCCCGTGAACGTTAAACTAGATACCTACTTTTAAATACCTTTGACATAGGATAAAATGAGAACCGCGATAACGATGTGTTCTTTTGCCGTAATCGGGCCTCCGCTTAACAATTCAAAGGCATCACTTATAACATCAATCATTTGAAAGCACAGATTTAAAA
This sequence comes from Adoxophyes honmai, assembly GCA_005406045.1. Classification (NCBI taxonomy): domain Eukaryota; kingdom Metazoa; phylum Arthropoda; class Insecta; order Lepidoptera; family Tortricidae; genus Adoxophyes; species Adoxophyes honmai. The sequence continues at coordinate 690 of BHDV01065378.1, forward strand.
CGTATTATCGTTGATGGTTCTGCTCACAATGGTTAGAGGCTGGTCCAAAAAAACAATGGAAAAAAATGTTTTACGTGAGTCGACACGCATTTAGCGGTTTTTGTTTTAACACCCTCGGCGCCGGGATGTAATGGGAAAAACAACAAATCCCGGCTAAAATCACGGCACATATGTGCGAGTGTGCCAAAAAGAACACAACACGTCACGCTTCGGTACTACTGCGTGTTAAACCGTTTAGGATCCCATGACAAATAACCATCCTTTCGCGGCAGCCGGGAAAAAAACAAATGAAAATACAGCATGCGTTACGCGAGGAAATAAAGGTCAACGTAAAGGTAAACCTCAGGGTACTTTTAATTGTATTTAATCAATTACCTCGCCTCTCCTCGATATGCCAGCGTAATTATATAATGAAAATCCTAAGTAAACAAAGTACTTAGTCACAGTTTGCTCTCAAAAGGCGGAGGCAGGGAAATGGTAATGCTAATTAACTCGTTTATCTTTACAGTCGACTGGAATTACAGGTAGCTAAGTATAATTTCTCTGTGGTATCTCGGCTCCTCGAATTCTGCAGTGTCATGAGTCAATATCGATATTGGAGAGAGCAACCTCTGCCAATATACTCTAGAAATTATTTGTTACAGATCCAACCGTGGCGTTAGGGTAAATAATCGTGCTGTAAGCGTAATAGATAAAGTCGCACATCTGTTTTCTCTCACACGGTATCTCTAGGGCTTTGCAAAGCTGCTATTAGTTACCTATAACTCCTATAAGTCTTATTTATGCGATTTATACTCACTAGAATCTTAAAAATAGTTTTTTACGTCTAAACTATACCGACAGCATGATTAATTATGTGAATGGTTTCGTAAGCTGAAGTTTGATGTAAATACTGACTTTAAGGCATAGATAAAGAACTAAAGAGTATTTTTACGAAATTCTTACAACCTTAGATTTTCGCTCGATATTGTTAAAATGTTTGAAATGGTGACACGATATGATAAGTGATAACGTATCATCTTTTACCAGCAATTTTCTTTAATTTTTTTTTGTTACTAGTTGAAAATAGCGCGGGACGAATTACCAAGGTTGTGGAACAAATCACACCTCTAAACCGATTTTATTTTTGCATTACAAATGTAAATTACAAGTGTACGAGACGATCATGGTAAAGAGTCAACAAGTGATATTGTCACCGTACCTAACTCTAACGTGGCAATTAGGTTATTGGCCTGTATCGTGGTTAGTCACGGTGGCGGTGTTTGCAAGCCCTGTATACTATGTAACACTGTATAGTGGCTGTAGTCCAGCCGCAACACATTAGTCGCAGGATGTTTACACGAGTGATTGTCACCTCTATCAGCTGGCTTGGGGAAGCGATTTGGCGACACCACGACAGCAGTTAAGTGTGAAGGTATTGTTGATATATGACGTTATGGTTAATGATTTTTAGTGAGTGCGTATATTTTGGCGAAAGAAATGCAGAAACGAACTTTGTTAAAATTAAGTTAACATATGAACAATTCTAAAAAAAAATCTTTCGATACTGAAGGATTTAACAATAGGTAAGTACAACAATTTATATTTGAATTAGCTTTTTCGAAGCGAACACATAACCTGTTTTGCAAGTAAAGAACCTATCGCCGATAAAAAAACTCGCGAGATAGCTACGCAAGTACCAGCACGAACGTAATTGAAACAATTACAAAAGTACTTACAGTTCGAATCCCTCAAAAATACAAACAGTGAGCCGATAAAACCTTTCGCTTCTCAAAGAAACTCTCCGGATCCTTTATTCATTCATAGCGATTTCCATAGGAAACAGGGTGAGACGCATTTGAATTTCTTATGGGAAATATTCTCTATTGATACGAATGTTTGTTTCCGAGTCACTGGGGATATACTTTACAAACAAGAGACCCCGTATTTACGACTCACCTCAATTCTTCACTTCAGCGCATGTGATGTGAGTACGAAGAGCTGTAAAGTTTCTATTTTGTTTTCATTGACGTGGCAAGAGGAGGTGGCAAGAATCTTTCAATAGCCAAAAAGATAAATGTAAACCACGCGTCTTATAAATTTCGGAGTAAAAATAAAACGTATAAATAACGTCGATACGTCGATTTTTTAGACTGCCGCAAAAAATTGCGCAAAATCCAGGTAGAAAATCATTGAAAGGCAGATTCGAACTGTTGCGTTGGTAATAATGACTTGTCCCAATCTTTTGTAAGGACCGGTGGGGCGGTTGCAATGGTTAAAGCCTTTTATCCTCCCTCGCTCGATGCAGCTGTTCTGTTCCATAGTTACCTTCACAAACCGAGCAGCGAGCACACATCTGTTTAAGAGCGAGCTACGTCATTGGATATGCTTCATTTGTTTTTACTTCTTTATTTTTACTCTGTTTATACAGGGTGACCTCTAAGACGTAATACAAAATTAGCGTTTCGGGCTCAGTTAATAACAGAGAATTTAATACACTAACTCATTGGTTAAGGTGAGCCTTGTTTAATTTGTGCTTATTTTCAAACAAAAAAAATAATAAAAATCTCAAAGTATGGTCACCGTACACTGCATAATCGAGTGTCACAGGTACTTGTCAAGTTTAAAAACGTTTAACACTGTGCTACAGCTATCGATCTTTTATCATTACAAGAGACACAACTAGACTCTTTAAGTACCTACTTTACTCCTTACCTACTTAAATTGAATAATACATACATACATATTCTCCCGCCTGTATTCCCAAGAGGGTTAGGGAGAGCACATGAATTCAAAAATCCATTGCCACGTTTGGAAATTTCAGGGTAACCAGATGGTTAAACGTGAATTGAACGTAAAGTTCAATTGAATAATAAGCAATGTCAATTTTAAATAAGTAAATTTATTGTTCAATCGGATAAATGCAAAAGTACATACTTAATCACACGTATTTTAGCATGTGTTCAATGTGGCCATAGTCTTCCTGTACACAAAACTCCGGCCGTCGTCTAAGGTTGTCTCTAAGTCTACCTATGTTTTCTTGTCGCACCTCTTGTAATAATAATGGCTTATGTTGTTTATCCTGAAGAAGTCTTCATACTTTAGTCCATATAAGTTTCCATCAATTAAATGCGGTCATATTAGATGATTGTTCACAATACCCGCCCAAACATTAACCGAAAACCGAGTCAGAAAAGAGTGTCTGCGAGTTGCATGAGAGTTTGCTTCACACCATAAGTGCTCATTATTAACGTTAAATAAGCCAAATCTTATAAACGTAGCTTCACCAGTCCATAAAATATTTAATTGTAGGTTTTGTAGCACCTATCGACAAAACTGAACCCTTCGGGGGTAGTCGGCTGGCACAATGTCTTGTATTTTTGGAAGTGAAATGGATGTAACCATGCTGCATTTCATAGCTTCCAAATAAAAATTGGCACGTGGTAAATCTTGCAGCTGCGTCTTTTGTACTCGCTTCTGGGTGGTGACTAAAATACCGAAAGATTTGTGTCCGGAACGCTTTTGAGTATCGCGGCTTCTAGCTTGGGCGTGCATTTGGACTGAGAAGTGTCCGTATTCCCTTAAATTTCAGATAGTTCTGTTTATTAATACACGAGTAGGGGTTGCACTGCCCGGATAACGTTCGTGAAAGAGTGTTTGCGTCTGCACTGTACTCTGAGATGTAAAATAGAACACTACCATATCCGTCCGCTGGATAGGCGTGTACAAGTAGGCATGATCACGAGGTAGGTATTTTATTATTTTACACAAATTCACGATAAATCTTATTGTTGTTTGATAACAAGACAACTAACGTCAAGAACAGTCAAAATGAGTTTTCTTCATAATTTATCTGTCAGATAATCAAAGACAATTTGGTTAATTACATAAGGACTTTTTACTGTAAACGTAATGGTAAGGTGACCACATTTAACGGAAAAAATTAGGAATAATGTAAACGTAAAAAAATAATACTAATGATCACTTTAACAACATGCGACCTAGTCAGGGGTTTTAGTACAAGGGAAACGTATTTAAAACATTGGTTTTGTATTACGTCTTAGAGGTCACCCTGTATTATTCTACCGCTAAAGGTGACTCACTGGGTAACAGGCAATCAAGACAGACCACAGATACACAGATACGCTCTATCGGTTTGATTGGATGGTGTACGTAGTGATTTCATTTGTTTACCTTTTGTTAATTATGTAGATTGCTGACGTAGTGTGCGTGCTGTCGATACACGCATCATTATTAAGCAACCTTGAGTTCTGGGTCAGCGCGAATGATGCATCTGCAAAACGTACTTGTGTTTGCTCAGTGTAAATAGGGGTAAGTATATTAGGTTGTTTATAGAGCAGTGTTTTATGCAGAGTCAGCACTTCGGGTTTATGTTGCTTTCAAGGCAGCGCTAACGCGGCTGGGTCGCGGATCCACTCTTGGGAACACTAAATGCTGCTTACGAGGGAGGGTGACTATCGTTTTAACAAAAACATATTCGTGTTTACGACAACTCTTATGAAGTTTTATTACAATAAGTAATGTGCATGATGTTTTTGTTACGTAGGAATTTGAAGCATGTTACGTTATTCGTGGACAGTTTTTTTTTAAATGTACAATTCAAAATCTAGTTCAAATTCTAGATAGGTAATACAGTCATATTGGCACTCTCAAATCTATCTTCATACGCATTGATTACCTACTCAACATAATTCGTCTACAAACATCAAAAGTATTTTAACATAAAAACATTATGTTCATATTTTTTAGAAACTACCTAAAGCACTAAATAACCCCCAGCGCGCGCACTCACTCGTGTCCGACATGATACCGCGCAAATTGTCATCATAATGACCGGCTATTGATACAGTTTTTCCTCCAGTGATATATGGTATCAAAAGGGGAGTCACGCTCCGGTAACCCAGAGATACGTTCGGCGCAAAAATGGACAGAACGTACGGTGCAAAATTCAGAGCAAATTCCGCAAAAACCAGAGATGCAAAACTGCAAATTTAACCCCGGCAGGATCGCACTCCTACTTACCCTTTAATAAATGAGAGCGTTATCCAAAAATACAAAGTACCCCAAGTACCTCATGACGCGGTTGCGGCGTAGATACCGTTTATTTATCGCTGTCGTGGTACCGTTTTTGCGGTCAGCACTGTAAAAGCTTCAGGGATGCAGACACCAATGAATTCTAATACTAGTCGTTAGGAGTTTTAAACGAAAGCATTTTTAACAATTTCAAAAAACAAAACAAAAGAGAAACTGTTGCTCATGCTTTGAAAACAAATAAACAAGAGACCATGTTATTGTAACTATGACATCCGAAAGCTAACAAGCATAAAGACTGCTACCTAATTACTATTGGTCACAGCAAAAACCTTTTTCCATTCCGAAAGAGCCCCGCAAAAAAGTCATCCTTTTATCCGGCAGCGTAGTTATCTGTAAGTAAGTTACGTATCGGTAGGACGGTCGCGGTCCGTATAAACGTCGGCAAATTGAGGGACCCTCGTCCAATGGTCCACCCTAATGCGATCCGAGTGGAAACATGTCCGCGCGACGACCACTTCGATACACTTGAATTACAAACAAATATAACATGAAAAGACTGCAATCAACAACTTATACAGCTCGTTTTGGCAACAGGTAAAGAGATAATTTTAAACAAAAAAAAACCGACTTCAAATTAGCTATATCCTGAAAGGAAACTTCTGTTTATGTACATATTTACTAAAGATCAAGTAGGTATACGTAGCTCTCAGCAGATTCAAGGCTTCAGAAGGAATAGCTCTATCTGATTTAGAACTCTCTAAACTGTTAAGTAAACCCCACGATGAACGATCATTAGCCGAAATGCAACACTTGAGAAGCAGCAGGCTTGGCTAATTACTGAAACTATAATTTCCAGTCTGGAGGTGCATTCAGTATTGAAAAAAATATCCTTTAACTCCTAAAAATTGAGGAGTTGACCTTACATCATCAGCTCAATCATTTTTTTTTACTGCCAAGCGAAAATACTGGTGTAGCTTTGAAAAATGTACTAAAAACACTACCTGTGCCTATAAAATTTGAGGGTTGCCTTCGATTTCCCTCATATTCCATCATCAGGTCAAGATATGCTGACAATCTGACTACCTGGAAACTATACCCTTTCAGACAAAAAAAGAATTTTCCAAATCGGTCCAGGTGTCTTCGAGTAATCAGCGAATACACATAAAAATACTCTCCATTTCTTCCATGGATGTCGCAAGAGGCGACTAAGGACATAGGTTTAAGTAAATTTTAGGCGACATGCTATGAGGCTAGCAACCTGTCACTATCATGCCTGCTAACTCAAAACCTACAAAAAATGAGCTAGAAGTGGCCACGAAGCGTGACATAGACATAGTTTTGTCTATGTAGCGTTTTGTGCGCTCTGCCTACCCCATTTAAGAATACAGGCGTGATTGTATGTAGGTATGTAAGTATGTACAAATGTAAGTTCGGACTAAAATTCCCGAATGCCCATACATTTTTTTTTTATTTTAAGGATAATTCAAAAACTACTAGTTAGATTTTGATGAAATTAAAATGGGACCAATGGGAAGCCATTTGCTATCGAACACAAAAAGAACCATCGAAATCGGTCCACCCGTTTAGAAGTTCTGAGGTAACATAAAAAAAAAAAAAAAAAAAAAAAAAAAAAAAAAAATACAGCCGAATTGAATACCTCCTTTTTTGAAGTCGGTTAAAAATGTGAAAACCTCAAGGAAAGCTAATCTAAAGAAATGTCTCGACGAAGTTTAAAGCATTCCTTCTTTCTTTTCGCCGGCAAACACCTGAAAATTCAATTAATCTAAATTCGTCTCGAATTTCAACACCTTCGGGATTCTTGGGTAAATTGTGTTTTTCTTTCTATAAATGTTGTGTTTTTAAAAGCTTTTGTTTAACTTGCTATATAGATATGTATAAATCTCTTGCCCTTTATATATTCGGGTGTAATATTCCACTCATTTTCGATTTCCACCTATTGCGCTGAAATTTTGTACATTTGTGTAAGTACAATAATTATGTAGATACATTGAACTACCGTGAGACTCACTCATGTTGAAAATTTTACGGATAACTCACTTTTATTAAATCAAGTTCAGCTCGACATGTTTGGCAGCAGCAGCCGCCGCGGCTCCAAGATGAAGGGTTACGAATTAACCCGAAACATGTCGAGCTAAACTCGATTTAATAAACGTGAGTTATCCGTAAAATTTTCAATACAATACAATAATTATGGTAGTAGAATTCTGGGTGGTCCAGCTAGAATCGTATCCGCGAGAGGGGATTAAAACTTAAACCGTTAACTTAAAATTTGGTACACATGTCGAATAAAATAGTAAAAGTAATGCTTAGGTCATTTGTACATTTTATCTCCGTTGGTATCTGCGTTGAGCGACACCCGGATAACGGTGGCTCGGCGGATATTCGTGGTTCTCAATTCAATTTGGCATAACGCTCCGGGGTGATGAAAAATTTCCCTTTCAAATTATGAATTTGATACCGTTGTCACGCGCTTCATCAATTTAATTATGACGAAATTTGTTTGTACCTCCAGTGAATTAGTTAGCTCGTTCCTTAGTTACGTAATGTATACTAATGAAAGTTAAACGAAAGACGACGTTACTCCTGGCGCTGTTATAATTAGGTATAACACTTTGATTAATGTACATTGTGAGGCGTGAGCTAGCTCGGCGCTTTGTGATTTTATTATTAAATACACTGTTGACAGTTGAGTGACGAAAATGGAATGTGTTCTTCACAAAATTTGAATGCGAGTTGTCGCCTCGTGAGAGAGCGGTGAGCGGAGTGTAAACGATGCACAAAGAGAGGGCGGTTCACTCTGTCGAGAGACTAATTGGTGCGGCAACTGCGGCACTACTCAGAGATTACTGCTCGGCGCCGCCGCCGATCGACTTAATTAAAGAACAAAGTGCAGTCACATCTACAAAAATACAGTCCACTCCATCTCTTATTTTGATACATCGCCACCACAATTCACAGTTAACCGATTACTAAACTACACTCTCTATTACAACGTGATAGTTTTATTCTCCTCTTTGACAATCAGATCTATGTTAACTAAATACACTGGTGCTTACGAAATTTTAGAAAAGTCAGCCAGAATTGTGGTCTACCACGCTAAAGTTGATAAACGTTTACATGCCATTAGACAATAATGCCAAATAGGCGTATCAGTCTATTGGGAAGTCCAACTTTAGATAGATAGGTATAAACTTATCGTTGCTTTTTGCATATTATTTATAGGGATATAACAGAAAAGGTTTGAATCATGAAGTTTTCCCATTTTTGACTAATTTAACGTTCAACATTGATTGATCACTTATTTGGCTGACGCTATAATGTTTTGATCTGATAAAATACTGTATAAATGTGTCATAAAACATATCCCCTAATACGAGCAAATTCCCTTTTAAGTCGCTACCATACAATTTTCCTGTATAACTTGGATAATTAAAAGCAAGTCACAGAGATCCGCCGTCGAACACGAAGGCCCGGGCATATCACCTCGCAAAGACGCGCAGGATTACCGGCGCGCTATTAATCATCGCCTGCGCTCGCGCTTCAGCCTGTAATCCGGGATTATCTGCAACTACCCGCTGATAATTATTGTATAGATCATCAAAATGGAAAAATTATGCATTATTGGAGATTAAATGAGTTTGAGATGATTTTTAGGGTTCCGTACCCAAAGGGTAAAAACGGGACCCTATTACTGAGACTTCGCTGTCTGTCTGTCTGTCTGTCTGTCCGTCCGTCCGTCCGTCCGTCTGTCTGTCACCAGGCTGTATCTCACGAACCGTGAAAGCTAGAGAGTTGAAATTTTCACAGATGATGTATTTCTGTTGCCGCTATAACAACAAATACTAAAATTAAAATAATTATAATAATTAAGGGGGCTCCCATACAAAAAACGTGTTTTTTTTTGCTATTTTGGATCTATTTAAATAACTGTAACAGATAAATACTTGAAATGCTCACAGATTATTTAATTAAATATTTACTTTAAAAGAAAATAATTAAAATAAAATAAAATTAGTATTTAAGGGGGGCTCCCATACAAAAAACCCATTTTTTTTGCAGTTTTTTTTTGCTGTTTTGGGTCTATTTAAATAATTGTAACAGCTAAATACTTGAAATGCTCACAGAATGTTTAATTAAATATCTACTTTAAAAATAAATAATTGAATAAAAATAAAATTAGTATTTAAGGGGGGCTCCCATACAAAAATTCTGATTTTTTGCATTTTTGGTACGGAACCCTTCGTGCGCGAGTCCGACTCGTACTTGGCCGGTTTATTATACTTTATCATCACTATTATTGCTACATAGTATAAAACAAAGTCGCTTCCCATTGTCTGTATCTATGTGTACTTAGACAGCTAAAACGACGCGACGAATTTTGGTGCGGTTAATTTTAATAGATAGAGTGATCCAAGAGAAAGGTTTATGTGTACAACACGTGCAAAAAATAGTCGAAAACACTTATAATTTTAGAAGTTTTTAATGTGATGCCGTTAAAACACATTCCTTGCGCTTACATTGCAAACGCTAGTAGTTGATAAAATTAAAGTTTCGTAATGCTTAATTTTTAATTTTCGTTATACCTATGTACTTGGAGCGTAAATAAAATGTCGCGTTACCTAATGAAAAAAATAGCGTTCGCAATAAAAACAGTTTTAATTTTCAACGACGTCCATAAAGAACATACTCACAAAACATCGTACCAAAGAAGTGCACCACATTCGTCACGCGCGCGGAAATCGTTACCAAAAAATCACAGCGTGGCCGCTAAGAAAAAACAAACGAAGTTGTAATGACCGCCGCACAGCGTTAATTGCGTTATCTATGCACATAAACACTGGGTCATTAAAGCACATTACGAGGCGTTACGTGAGCGACTGGACGAAACTGCTATAAAACTCGGCCACCATTAGTGTAACGAGCGCCGAACAAAGCCAGCAAATGTACGAAAACATTCCAAGATTATGGCTATCACTTTTTTGGTTACTTCCCTACTAGCGTGCACATAGTGCGCTATCACTATGTAAATGGGATTGGTGATTCGTCCAAACTGCCCCAGTCTCAGTAACACTAAAACTACCAGGGTTTGTGATTTACTGATTACTGAAACTTCTTCAATGGATCTCCTACGCATTTCCTCTGGATTTATGTAAGGGCGTAGAGTTCTGTCTTTATTAGCTAAATCTGCGTAATGCGTTAGTAAAAAGAAATCGAGAGAACTTACACCGGCTTTTAAAGTTACAAATGGTAAAGCAGTTAATTTAAACATAAACAAACCGTAGTCTCATACTTACTTAGAAATTCAATACATAGTACACGATTTTATTGTAGTTTATCTTTTATGTCCGAAACCCAAAACAAAATAATTGAGAATCATTAAAAACTAACAAGTTGCCCGCAACTCCGTCTGCGTAGAATTGATTTATCGCAATCCTATGGTGTATATTTTTGAATTTTTCCGGGAAAAAAGTAGCCTATGTACATGTTACTCCAGCGTGTCATCTTCTTGCATACCAAATTTTAATTAATATCAGAATTGCCCGTAGAGAAGTACTTAAAAAACATAGGTACTTACACATATATATTATATTCGTGTATCATGATTTTTACAAAACCATCGTAATGAATAATTAGACCGTATTTGGTTTTATCACCTCTACTTTTATATTCTAGGGATTTATTAAAGCTAATAGAAATGGAAACCTGAATACCAATAGACTCCAAAACGGGTGCGTGCTGTGCTACATTATTATACCTAGCTAAGCAAGAGGTAATTTATTGACGTTATTTCCTGAACAAAAATAGAGTACATGAAATATGGGCATGTTTGGGTACGCCACGGCGGAAACCCCGTTGCAAAATTGAACACCTACTTAATGCTTGAAGGGAAAGTTTTAGTACAAAAATACCCACAGCGGAAAGACCTAACTAAAGCAATGTGTCATGTTTACGGTTAACAAAAATAAGGCAGTATAAGGGTGGGAAGTCTGCTGAGATTAATATTGCAAAAAGTGGATCGTTCCCTTTTTTTTAAAACCCTTATATTTAAGTCCTTAGAATTTAGAGTAAACCACTACGTAACGTTGGTCTGTTACGTGCTTATAAAATAACAGAAACTTATAGACTTACAAAATGTTCCAAACTTTTGGATTCTAGGCAACACATTCCTAAACCAATGAGTTAAACCTTAAACTTCATCCTTTGCTTTTCAACAGGTAGCAAGGTAATTCGCTGGTCAGATTGCACAAAAAAAACATTATTTTATAAAGGCAATAGGTCGAACAAATAGACGCTAGAAATTCAAATCCACGTCAACATTGGTTCCAACTTTGCTGTAGAAAGAGGATCCCGCTCATCGGTCAGAACCAGTGGCCGCCAAAGCTAACATCCTGGCAACGCGGCAACGAGGGCAACACTTCCCGCCAGGTGCAGGACGTCGCCCTGACCTCAGCCAAAACCCCATAATTATAACAATGATAACCCGGTGCGTTGGGCAATGGATGTACGAGTACCTAATGCGTTTGTAATCAGCGTTCTTGATCAATTTCCGTGGCTAGTGTAGGTTATCTTTATCTACGAGCACGTCTAGGCTGCCCGAGCGGAATGAACCGAAAATTAATTCCCATTTGATTTTTACTTCTTTGCTGCGTGGTGTCGGTCTTAGAATAACATATCTCCATTTCTTGCGTGGATGTCGTAAGAACAGGCTAGCAATCTGTCACTATAGTACGGTACCTCTTCAATAAAACCTAAAAATATGCTACAAATGGCTACGAAGCGTGAAGTGAACATGGATTTTTCTATTTGTACTTGGAATATAGAGGCGTGATGTAAATTTAGTTTTTTTAGCCAATCGTAAATATTTCTTGGTCGAGTTTTTGGTTGAACCAAGTCAAAGAAAATAGGTTAAATCTTTAAAATCTATTTTACGCCATTATTCGTTTAAATGTATTCCTCAACCCTTACATACTGTGATCTAACTTACATTTGTTTATTTCCTGTGATATCCAATACATTATTCTGTCTGAATTACATAATTTCCTTTTAATACGAAGAGTGACAGAAACCTATTAAGGTGACTTCAAACCGTTTACGAATAGGGATTGCTGATACTCACAGACAGTCGGAAATAGACGTGACACGGCAACGTTACAATATTCTTGGGTTTGACAGTAAAATGATGAGGCACCACAGAACTACTTAGGAACAGATAAGAGATAAGTTTGACACGCGCAAGAAATGTTCTCGTTTGACGTTGAATTTCTCTTTATAGTAACAATTGAATATCGACAATAGCTGGTTCGGTTTGCTATGGTTTGAGCGTAGTTAATTGTTTTGTCAAACAGCCGATGCTCGTTTGTTTAAGCGCTTTATACCGCTGTGAATGGCGTCTTTGCACATGGAGCGGAAAGGCCGATAGTCTTTGTAGCATTGGCATGTGGTTGACATTTGGCCCTCAAAGAAGACAAAAGCAGTCCGTCCCAGCGGAGCTAACGATCTTGACACCGATACGCTATTGTCCGCACTCATAACGTTGTAACTACACATTGTTCGAGGGCTTCGATTTATGGCGCGGACCCGAGACGTCACATCGTCTCGGTTTAATGGGCGAGGTGGGCTCGAGTTCCCTTGATATTGATGGATCGGTAGCATTTGTTATAGGACTTTTTGCACGCACGCTATCTCTGGTCCTGTCAGTGCAGCTTCTATTCAATGTAACGATTCCCTTTCTTCTAGTTTTGTTTATCGGGATTAAATGAAAATGTATAGTACGATTTGCGATTAGAATCTGGATTTTATTTACTCATCGGAACAAAATTTCATCCAGTCTACTAAATTATCTAGTATTCGTATGGAGCGCGCCCTTTTGATATTAAGAAAGTCAGGTAACGTAAAGTAAGTATAGATTAAAACGACTAATCGAAAAACGCATCTCCAAATTTACGATACAGTAAGACATAATGAGGTCATCATAACTTAACTAAAGAAAAATAACACAAAGTACATGATTCCGTGGCGCAAACCTCATTACGAAGTTACTAAGGAAATAGGGAATTTCCTGTTAGAACTGTTCCGCCTATTGCTTAACCCACATAGATAGTTATTATCTTAATCCTTCTAAGCAGTCATGCAATTTGCAGTAAACCATTTGGAGAAAAAGATAATCGCCTTTTCTATATTAACGTAAATGAGCTGTTCATCACATTTGCTTCACGTATTTGAGCGAGCGTATTGGTAACATCAACCAAGCTTTTCCGAATTATCTCTATATGCCATCTGCTTTATATCACAGCCGACAGAAGGTATTCTTCGACATAAAATTGTGCTCCAATTCTCACGGGTTAATTGCGTTAGTTAGTGTCAATATTATAAGGAAATAAATAGAAGTTTCTCAAGCACAGGTTACCTACAATCGTCTTGCGTGTAGCATTGACCTTTGCATCGTCACGGATTCCACGGCCGCCATTGACAGTGATCTTGATTTTTTTTACTACTTCTTGCGCGACAATTTGGTCAACTGCCTTAGTTTTTATCCTTATAAAAACGGCATTAAGTAGTGTCCGAGCATGGCTTATATTGTGACGGTAATGGATAGCAAAAAACTTGATTAATGATGTCCATTCTTCACTTAGGAGACCTTATTATTTTTTGCGTTTTTTTTTTCATATTTCTTGCTTGTCACTCTTTTCATGTCCTTACGCGCGTTTTAAAACTTTGTAAACACGATACAATTTATATTTCGGTGCTTAAAAAAAGTTTTAACAACCGAAAATTCTAGGTTTAGTGCTAACTTTTATAACAGGCAAAAAGTTTGATTGGTTTTCTCGCCACTCGCGGCGCTATCGTTACGTTGCCGCATAAAAAGTCTAGGAACAAAACCACTACACGCAGTCCACGATGTTTTTTCGTGATAAAATAGCAATACGCTTAGCTACGATAGTTAGAACTGTTTAGTACGGCCCAACTTTACCTGATGAAGCTTGAGTTAATGGTACATTCCTAATGAATCGGGAACAAGAACAATAGTAAACTGGCGCCCGATCCTCGCGTGAAGACCAGAAATTGAGCGTGTGAATACTTGCGACGTAGTTAGAATTCCCATGTTACATGCTTATTTAGACGGAGCCGGAGACTTGTTTAAGAATTAAACCCGTGTGAACGACGCGGCCTTGTTGTGATTCATAGTCGTACCTGCATACTCTTTAGTATTTGATGCTAGCCTTGGGGACTTTGAATTTTTGCTGCTTAAAAAAGTTAGAAGCTAATTATCTGTCACGCCAGATTAAGTAGATGAAATCTGTTACGGTAACAGCAGAAGAGCGATAAGCCTAAAAAAAGTTTATTAAAAGTTCCTTTCCCGTTAGGCTTTTGCGATGGATAGTGGATTAAATTTCGTCGTCCAAATTATTTGGTTCGGAGGCGCTAAGTATGTCCTTTTTTTACGAGGAATCATACTGATTGGAACGACCGCACAGATCTTTTTTTAGGGTTCCGTAGCCAAATGGCAAAAAACGGAACCCTTATAGATTCGTCATGTCTGTCCGTCTGTCTGTCCGTCCGTCCGTATGTCACAGCCACTTTTTTCGGAAACTATGAGAATTATACTAATAAAACTTGGTGAGTAGATGTGTTCTGTGAACCGCATTAAGATTTTGACACAAAATTAAAAAAAAAGCAATAATTTT
>BHDV01065378.1:17337-74950 GCA_005406045.1 Adoxophyes honmai
TGTAAGCTACATCACGGATGGTTTACTTACGTATCGTTTACGGAACCCTCAGTGCGAGAGTCCGACTCGCACTTGGCCGGTTTTATGACTAGATAGCAATTCAGTGAACAGTGAAGAGGTTTTAATAGTATCGGTTTCAAATTTAGATTTTGCAATAAATTTTGTTCGGGACTATTACAATATTACCCATACCCGTTAGCAGATGGCTTGAAATAAAACGATACCGTTTCTATCGCACCAACGTAACGAAAACATGCCAAACTAATATAGAATCAGGTTATTACAGTGATTTAGGCGATGCGTGTCTGTTATGTGCGTTATTAAAATCGTACGCCGTAAATCGGCAATCATGAACCGAGCCCATATATTAGGACCTAGAAATTATGGTTTGAGGCTCAAAGTTTGAGTAGTCTGTATGCACATTTACCACGGGAATTTTAATTACGATTCATGTATGAATCAGCAGATGATCTACATTAGATGATGGATTGTTTGTTTTTCGATGCGATCTGTTGCAGTCCCGGCAGTTTTTAACAATATTTGACTGACTGTTGGAGGCATTAAAAGCCGCCGTTTTATCGCTCCAGCGCACTTTTATCGGCTATTCATAAAGGCGGTCAACTTCCTAGATCCAGTCCATTAAAAGTCAGTCCGAAAATCCCATAAAATTTATGATCGCGCATGACGCCGTAAATGCAAGCTGTATACATACGTGTGTAACTTCAGAGAAATAAACCCGATCCATAAAATTCGGGTCGACGGATATTTCTTTCACACATTACAATAAATCCTTTCTGTGATCGTTGCGATAATAACAGCTTTGGCGCAAAAACATTTTTATTGATACAGACGTTGATTTTTGCCGGGATTTAATTAATTTTATCCGGTGTCGTGCTGTTTATAGAGCTGTCCCTTGGGTGTTTCGTAATGTCGGGAGTGTTTGAAACAAAGAGTGCCCATTTCAGATCGTGGTGCCACGAGAGTATTGCGAGAAGTGGCGTGGCATTGCGACACGGTCGTGACTGCACACCGCAGGCCGATTGCTGGCTGAACAGTGTCGCTACACTGGTTGGCCGTGTTATACTCGTAACTTGCAAGAGATGCGAGTGCCTGATGATTTACAGTTAGAGTTAGGTGTGGTTAGGTACCGCAATTCACTAATCTAAGCGATAGTTTGCAAAATTGTCGGCATTTTGGATGGTTAGCTGATGAAAGTTACCTTATCATCAAACGGTTCTATCATACCAGCAAGCCAATCGATACCTGTTACACTTACAATACCACTACGTACGTACATAAGGTAATGAACTTTTAACCCATTTGTTTGAAACTCACATTTTGTAATTGTTTTGCTATAAGATTCGCCTCTCATAGAAAATATAAATAAATAATCGCTTGAACGTACAAATTGTTGACTCTCCACCGCTTCAAACACTACACTTTCAATCCGGAAAACCAACGTGCTCTATGCATAGTACTTAAATTGAACCCGAATTTCGATCCAACAAATGTAGTGTTCGATTAAACGCTTGCAGTATCTACAATTCCAATGCATAAACCAGGCTAACACAAAATACTTCTGACAGGAGAAGGCTATACGCGTTTATTTCACTTCTGCTAAAAATATGCCCAGATTATAGTACCTAATAATAGTTTAAATGTGACCACAGGACCCGAAATGTCACAACCATGTCACGTACCATCATCATGTTATGTGTATGAAATTTATCCAGCCTATAGGTAAAGTTGAATCATATTTATTTACGCCCTTTTCTTAAATAATCAGATGATGTAGAGTCGGTAGATAACTTTGCTCCAGCTAGATCAATAAAATAATACAAACTTAGTACGGTCAAGGACTTTAATTCATGAGCCACCATGGAACCTTTTCAAAGAAAAAAACATTACGATTTCCCTTGATAGTTGATGGTATGTTACTAAGTAAGTAAGTAAGTAAACACTTTATTGTACAAAAGGAAAGAACACAAAATACAAAACTCATATACAAATAAAAAGGCGAAGTACAAAGGCAGACTTATCCCTTAAGGGATCTCTTACAGTCAACCTTTGAGAATCGGAGAGAATCACTAAGACGTTTACTGTGAATTGGTTCCATGGTGACTCATGAATTAAAGTACTTGACTGTACGTAACCACGAAGGTCACAAAAGACATCACATTATACCCGGCCACCTGTATTTAGAGCTCGGCTCAGAAACTAACTGGAAAGAGTCAGAAAATAACAGGAGTTATTTTTTATTAGCCGGACTGCGTACATATACTTCGCGTCAAAGAAGGATGGCACAAAACAATTAAGACAACTCTCGTCATTAAACACTTTGAGTGTTTATAATTCAGACGCTATATAGGCCAGATTAATGATACGATATCGGTTCACGTTTCAAGCAGCCGCAACGAGATTTCGCACTCGCACGCTGACCGAGTGTGTAGATGACACATTAAATATTTAGACATTAATTACCTATGTTCCTGCATTGGGGATATTTGAGGCTCAATCGAAGGCTGTTTACATACATTTTTGCAATTTGAAGCTAGTCTTTTTCCTGCTAAAAGAAACTTTAACTTCATGGCCTACCCAAGCTATATTTTCACCAATTAAATGTGATAAAAGTACCTTAAAATAATAAAATTGGCAAAGCAATTTAATGTCATGTTTAGAAGAATAAATTAGATTACAACAACCTAAACGGTGTCTAGTCTAAGTTTAAGTTCGTAGCTTTCTGAAACAAATATCGAAAGAAGAGCAGCCAAAATCTTTATGGCTACATTTACTACGTGCCTCAATTTTTGGCACCAAAACAAGGATTAGTTATGGTTAGATCGACCGACAAATAGAATGTCATTCTGGCCTTCTCAAAATTTCCTTCCAAAACGATCGAATAGATCAAACAGGCACTTACCACCGCTAGGCTCACTTATATTACCTAATACATCTCCAAATTTTACGAGCCTCATTCATTCCACGGCTACTATAATATTCGTTTTCTTATTTTATGTTTGGTTTGGCTGCTTAACTTTCATGACACTCCATACTAAATGTAGGCATAAAAAATATCGTTACAAAATGACATTTCATTTTTGAGAAGGATATTTTTAAACTAATACAATCACCTCGTGCTCTTAAACCTGAGTAGGAAGTACCATTTTTCTAATATCAAAAAAAGAAAGCCCATTTGTAGGTATCAACGTTATAATTTATTTTTATTTTGCTCAAAATGTTGTAGCTAAAATTACTTATACGGATTAATTAAATACAGCTTGATCGTCAATCTGGTCGACAATGTAATTTGTCGACCATCAGATTGTTCATCAACGCATAATATCCACACACTGATTGCCAATCCTGCCAGACTATTTATCGAGTTGATATAGGTTTATTTATAAACTTCAAAATACACATACCTGTGTAAGTCTACAGTTAACCTAATAAAGAGCTCCTTCTTACAAAAAATACAGATCGATCGCAAATAAAAAGTAAAAAGTACAAAGAACAGCATCAGTACATACTTAAGTTCTAGAATTGTTAACTTCTTAATTTGTTTCATGATGATGGCTCAGTACCTAGTACAAAATTATCCTCCGCTCACCATAAAAGCAATGTTCTTCTTTGTCATGATAATGAAATTATACATTATGATCCGTTGACATATTTAAATGTTAAAGTTTAGTTATTATTAACATTTTTCGATGTAGGTACATGTCACGACCTGTTTTGTTCGTATTGAGAACCTTTGTTCTCCACACGCTATATCTCAATGCTTGTTAGATCTTAACAACACAAGTAAGTGTTACCTAATCCACACCTCCAGTCGGATGGTACAAATCACTGTTACTGCGTGTGTTCTTCCTGATTGTGATGCTGCACATTTGTTGCCAGGAAACGCAATACAAAGTCTCGTTAGAAATCACAAAGCCATTTCCTTTATTTACAGAGGAGAAGAAATAAATTAACGATCTTGAGATAATTCAAAGGAGACGCTTACTTTGAAAATAATGCTAGAACTAGTGCCAATTTAATCTCAAAATCAAAAAGAACAGATAGCGATACCAAATATTCAACCTTTTTTTTGGTGGCTTCTGTCTAATTTTATAAGTCTACGATTCAAAGGCAAAAATATTCACGTTTTGTCATTGTCAAGGAGAGGAAGACAGCTCTTAAGATTTACTTAACTTAAAAATAATCAGTAACATACCTATACCGTAAAGAGATACGACAGTAAATAAGGGGCGTCTCGAGTGATTACTGCAAATGTTTATAAGTCTTTCAGATTCCTTTTATATTTTGGTACTTAAAAGTCAAGATTCCTACATTCCACTATTTGATATGATAAAATAGTAGTTTACTGGGGCAATGTAACAATAACATACATACATACATACATATTCTCACGCCTGTATTCCCAAGAGGGGTAGGCAGAGCACATGAATTGAAAAATCCAGTGCCACGTTTAGCAATCACAGGGTAACGAGATGATTAAACGCGATATAGCAGTGACAGGTTGCCAGCCCATCGCCCACAATACACTAACCCTTTCCCAGAGTCGACTCTTACGACACCCACGGGAAGAAAGGGGGTAGTGCTATTCTAACCCGGCACCACACGGGAAACAATAACAAGAGACTATAAAAATATCAAATCTATTTCTAATATGCGCCTACTTGGTTTACAACTCTACACTACACAGTAAAATGGACTAGTCATTTAGAAATAGCTGCTATTTCTTTCTTACTACCAATACAACGATAAATAGGTATCATCAAGTACACTAATAACTTATTCTTCGTAACGGTATCATTAGTAATACTCGCGATAGATCTAATAACTTATTCATTACCCAGCCCTAGTCACGTTTGATATTGTGTTATGATTCCTCCGATAGAATAATAAAATAGCTATACGACCTTAACCCATAACAGAGCAGGTGTCGACAATAAACACTGGCCCGTGTTGGGATGCAGCGAGCCTTGTGCATTCTAATGTGGTTGCGATTGCGATCGGCTTCATGAATGCAGGGCAAGGATTCGATAGCTACAGATTTACAGCTCGTGTTAGCAAAGGAGATTTAGATGCGCGTGAGGAGAACAGATTACGCCGCACTTTATGCTAGTGATTGGACTAGAAAACGTGTGGCAATATCAATCTGAAACGAACTCTTATCTATTAAAGGTTGACTGTAAAGGAATCCTCAAAGGCCACTTTGGTACCTACTTCAACGCCTTGTTTTTTATTTTATTTTTTTATTTTATCGTTAAAGTGTTTACGAGTACTTACTTAAAATATTCATGGACAGTGGCAAGATTATTCTTAAATATACGTCTGTGAAATAAAAACCACGCAGACTCCAACGAGAACAGCCGTAGGTATAATCATAAAGCGTACTAATAGAAAACGTCAGACAGTTGAAAGCGTACAGGCGGAACCGTATTTAATTAGTTACTATTCGTCTCATTTGTAACTAATGTGACCTAGTTAAGTGAACAAGCATTATTTCATTTAGTGCCGGTATTAAATGTTATCAGACTCTCGATTGCAGCACAGCAATTAGTAGGAATTTCATGTTCAGCCGACATGAAACACTTATGCTCTGTTATCTGTAGGCGCACAGATTACTCTGCGTGGGCGGTATATCATGTCTAAATCAACTGCGGGCTCGCCGATCACTGGCAAAACGTACAGCCATTGTTGTTCGTTATTTATGAACGACAGATAACTGCCACTGTATTCTACCACAATCAGTTCTAATTATGAGCTCATCTAGAATAAAAGGGAGCTATTAGCTGGATTGCTCTGAGATGGTTTCGGTGTAACGAGACTCGATTGCTCGGAAGCTTCTAATTAAATATGGCCTTGGCTGTTTTTCAGTTCCAATTTGCTACATACAAGTGAGTAAATTACTACTTGTAATTAAGCGAGTAAGTCATTCATTTACTAACAGTTCATCAAGTCCGTGTGAGACTGCGCTTCTTTTGTTTCGCGGCATTCTTCACATATTTAACTAAACGTTGAAGAAAGAAGTAACTGTGGGTAAATGTGTACGAGACAATACACATCATCTCAGTATTTACTTTATGAGTTCCCTTCTAAGACTGACAATTTATTAAATACCTAAGTTTGTGAACGTCCGAACCAATTGATTTCTGACCCACCGCAAGGGGTCTATAAACTTTTTTGGCTACGGAACCCTTTCAAAGTTTCAAGGATCCCGCACAGCCAGCCATTGAGGGATAAAGAGAAGACTTAATTTCAGACCGATATTGGCACACGTTTTCCTGGTCCAGTGTCTAACTAAAGCATCTCTCACCACACAGAAAGATTGAAATATTGGTCACTAACTGATCAGACCTATACCTGGTGTAGTTTTCACCTGACCCTAAGGAAGTATCTAAATATTTATCCACAGTCCGTAACAACATATCAGAGCTGTACCTCCTAAGTCGCCGTCTAGCGGTCCATGATGAATAGGCAGGTGTTTACCTGGAACAAAAATAAAATATTTTTATTGCGTGTAATTTTAGTCGTAAAAGTAAAGCAACCACTGCAATCGTAAACGTAACGGGAGGCGAGGTTTACGTAACGATTGCTCGGGTACTTAACCGCCTCCCACAATTCCCGTATAACAAGGGTGATGGAAGACGTAAAAGTGTCTCGCATCATACGTTAACACGTGTTTGATTACAGCTAGGTACCCTCTGCTAGGATGAACCAGGAAGTGTTTTACTTGAATGGTAAATAAGGTTTATTAACAGGATGCAATTAATTGGCTGTTAATGCGCAGCGTCGTTAGCGCGCATATAAAATGAGTGATTACATCGCAAGGGCCAGCTGAGAGCTAATGAGGTGTCCCTTCACTTAATGACCTACCTACTTGCGCTTAACGCAAAGCCGCCGAGCTGTACGTTGAATAAGTAAGAATCTCTAGAGTTCGATAGTTATGCACAACAGTCAATGAAAATATCTATGAAAACTATATTATATCTGTTTTTAACCCCAAATTTATGCTAGAAGTATCTGCGTCTAGTAGTCATGGTTTTGTTTATGTAATGTTTCAAATGCTCTGCCTACCCCAATTGTGTTATGTATGAAGAATAATATAGTACTTTACAAAATATTTTGCTCCAATGTCTACAGATAAAAAACTATAATTAAAACAAGATAGGTACATACATGTACCTAACAAGAAAGTTGACAATTATATTTGTTGTGTAAGCTTTTTGCCGTCGGTTCTGAACCAAACGGTTGACTGTACTATATGTATTTAGACGAGAGTAGAGCCGTAATATACGCCAACGTTACATACACAGACGTATGTGCCTACTTAAGATTATATCTTGTCTACAGACTTGCAGTCTAGCAGTTTGATATGTTGGAATAGCTTGTTAATCCTAATTAACGAGGTACAAACAAGATATTAGATCTTAAAGCGGGTTGAGAACGTAACACAACGGGAGAACATATTTAAAGTACAAAGTATAAATTGTAGCTGCAGAGATTATAGGAGATAGTTTGTTTTGAAAGAAGTAAGAAATAGATTTAAATAAGGTACGAGTCGTTTTAAAAACCATGTCACGTAGTTAAAGGCGTACGTTTTAATTGAAAACATAATGTTCGTAACATAGAGGAAGCGATCGTGATTTTGCTTTTATTTAGACCTTAATTAAGGTTACCGCATTATTTTTACAATGGCTTGTATTTGAAAATGATAGATGGTACTGTTTTGTATGTGGGTGTACATTTCAGTTTTGTGAAAAAATAACGTACTTTTAACTAAGGTAGTTTCAGATGGATTTTTTTTGATCATATTTGTTCAAAATGACAGGTCTCAATAAATATTTAAAAAAATAAACGGAAAGTGAACATAGAAATAATGATATGAATGTAAGCAATTCCTTATGGTGATAATTCGTCGCGGTGAACTTGGCAATCTTGTAAACTGATTTCTTCGTATTTATGTATATGCATGTGAATGACAATCTTGATTATTCACACTTCTCAACCGTAACACCCATTGGATTTAACAATTACCTACATCAACATAAAATACATTTACTTAGTTTAGAAATTCCGTTCATTTAACACTTCCACGATCGTTAACTTTTATTGAAAGATGGTAGAGTGTTGATTTGCCACCAGGTTAGTGCATTTGCGTAAACTTAGTTTTGAGTTGGCAGGTATAATAGTGACAGGTTGCTAGCATGTCGCCTAAAACCTTATATTAACCTATTTCCTTAGTCGCCTCCTACGACATCCACGGAAAAAATGGAGAGGTTATTCTAAATCCCAAATCAGGATGAAACTTATCTACTTCTCTGCTTCAAATTAAAGTGATGGCCACTCAAAACCGATCGTTCAGGCTAGGCCAATAGACACATAGGCTAGAGTCCACTTAAAGTTGAAGGTTAACAACTCGCACCTTATATAAAACTAAGTACATATTGTGTCCGTCGAGGTCAATAGTAAATGGGTCATTGTCAAGCCTGCCAATTTTTTTCGCTAAAAAATGAAACACGTGATTTATAAAAATCAAAGGTATATTACGACTCTTACTCTAACTTGCAACAGAACTGAGTATCATTCAGAGATCAATTATTCGAAAAAAACGATTTAAAACGAAATAACGATATTTTGGTTCCACCGAAAAGACTAATATGTCCACCAAGTGGACTAATTATGTTAATTAATAATAAATAAACAAAACAAAAAGCGGTAAACATGTTAAATAAAAATAACGTTCATGATATATTCTCATAATCATCAACAATCAGACACGTAAATACATTCAAAAAGTATATAAAAAATATTTTGTGTCTGTCTACCGAAATGACAATTCTTTTCGGTGGACCAAATATGCCTTCGTCCTCCGAAGACTAGGAAGCCTTCAAGTCTTCAAGAAGTATGTATGAAAGTGGGGGTTTGGTGGCTCTTCCTTGTTTTAACGTTGACGTATCCAAACTTTCAGAATATACGTCCAAAAATTGTATACTTTTATGAACATTTTTTTCAATCAACAAACAGACTGCACTCACTAATTTTTAATGGTTGCTGCATTCTGAAGTCATCAACTTCTTTCTAAGTAAGTAAGTTTCTTTGCTTTCAACATTCTTCTGTTTTTCACTGCAATACGTTTACCCATTTCATGGTACTAAAATAACTAGAATCGAAGGCGGTATTTTGCGTGCGATATACTTTTAAGTTTCTTTTTCTATATGGTTTTTTTTTCTGCATCGTCGTGCATCATTCCATTTTTCCTCCAAAGCGTATTTTGTATGTTTTTGTTAAATCTTCTACAGTTTTTTTTTACCTTTACAGAATTTACGTTTAAACATGTATTCAGTCACTAGTCATTTACGGATAAAACAAAAAAGGAATCAGAAGCTAGTTTTTAAAGTTATAATAAAAAATTAAACCAAATTACAAGAAATCAATCAAAATACAATCATTTATCGTTTGGGTTTACAAAAAGTCCACCAAAAAGACGTCCACCGAATGGACTTTTTCCGCAAATATCATTCACAACACCAGCCATTTAAAGGATTATTCAAAAGGCAAGGCATATTTACAATGTTTGAATGCTTAACTAATTATTAAAAACGTTTTGTGGATTTATAGCGATGTACTTACAAAATACAGCAGTAACCGGAAAGACAATTCAACATTGACACCACCAAATATTCTTGTTAACACAACAATATCGTCTGCTGCGCACAAGTCACGGCAAAATGGCTGCTAACAGGGATAGTACGATAGTGAATGAGTCAAATTATATGTTCCAGTTTATTCATTTGACATTTCCCTAATTTTTCTAGAATTTAAAGTAATGTCCACCAAAAAGACAAAAAATGTTGTGACAAGATTCAATGATGCAAAAAATGTGTTTTATTTCCATCTAATTTTTTAAATCCTAATAATGTTGAATGGAAATCATACATTGATTAGGGAAACATGGCATTTTTGTACAATAATAAAAGAGATGTATTTTTTTAAAGCCACATTCTATTAACAGGTGGAATCCGGACAGTCCACCGAAGTGGACTTTCAGTTACATTTGTGGTGATAAACAAAACAAATAATTACATTTATAGAAAATATGATATAGTATAGTCTAGTACGTTTCCTGTACTTTATAGTTATGATGTAAATTGAATGCAATTATTAAAAATGTTTTATATAATTACAAATGGACATGTTTTTTTAGGGTTATGACAATGACCCAAATACGTCGTGTGTTATGCAACATACGCGATCAACGCACTGATGAGCTATTAACGACGTAGTGTCTGTCGATCTAGGTGTATTGAGCCGTATTCACTTCCAATAATACAATTATTAGTAATATAAATCGATGCCGTAAAACTATGAGATTAGGATGGTACTCGTAACGATATATAAAGAAGGTAATGAGATAGGACTGGTTAAAACGAGTGCATTAAGATGCGTGTGCATAAAATTTATACATAGGTACGATACGACAGGTACGTATATCAATATCACGCCTGTATAGGCAGTATTGCCGGGGTAGGCAGCACACAAAACGCTACATAGACAGAACCATGACTATTTCAGTTTTTTTTTATATATTTGACCTCTTTTATCTGCGTGAAATAGTTCACGGCTTTGTCTATGTAGCGTTTTGTGTGCTCTGCCTTCCCCGTTTAGGAATACAGGCGTGATGTATGTACCCTATGTATGATAAATTCTTCTTGTCAAACGGACGAGAAAAACTGAGATAATTTCGAATTGCAAAATTAGCACAAGCTTGCAATATTTAAGATAAAACTATTCCATATCCGATGAAGAAATACCTAGTCTTGCACCGTACGAGATTCCGCGTGCATACCCTTTGCTAATTTTCGATAAGGAATGTTTGTGTGTATGTCGAAGGCGGATTGTATAATCCGCCGTTTTACATAACGCCTAGCCGTTTTGCAAAACAGCGCCGTTTTGTAATACGGCGGCTCAACGTTTAGCCGGATTGAATGCGGCTGAACGAAAAACCGGCGAAATGAATTTGGCGCTAAACGTTATTCATTACGGCTAGGCATAATGTAATACGGCGAGAGATTAGCCGCCATTTTGTCGTTTTTAGTTCAGATTTTTAACACTCGTGGCGCTGCCTAACATAAACAGTAGAGGATTTAGAGATTATAATAGGTTAGGTTAGGTTAGATTACATTACATTAGGTTAGGTTAGGTTAGTTTATTTTATTTATATTTATTTTATTTAGCATTCTTTGTTTTGTAAGTATTGTTACCCTACAATTTTAGTAGTAGTACAATGCGGCTAAACGTGGGCCGCCTTTTTGAAGAACGTTTCGCAACTACAATCCGGCTGAACGTTGAGCCGCCGTTTTACAAAACGGCGCTGTTTTGCAAAACGGCTAGGCGTTATGTAAAACGGCGGATTATACAATCCGCCTGCGACATGTACGTGTCGTACGGAGAAATCGAGCCGGCCATGTGTTCACACGTGAAACGAGATTGCCTCACACACGTCAAACTAGCTACGTATGTATTAATAGTTAGATTATTCAGCCGACGTGACGTAAGCTGGTGCACCTGCAGATTGCAGCGCCACCGCAACCCATTTCGGATGCATTCGGTCGGAGACGTATGAATTCCTCATGTCATCATTGTCTTTATTCTGTGGAGACATTTATGTTGACGATGTGTCGGTCCTTTTACACTATCAAGTATATCACGCCTGTATTCCTATACAGGGTAGGCAGAGCACACGAAACGCTACGTAGATAAATCCATGACTATTTCTTGTTTCGCGGCCACTTCTAGCATATTTTTAGGTTTTAATTTGGAAAGAATGTGATAGGTTGCTAGCCTGTCACTTAAAGTACACCTAACCTGGTTCCTCAGTTGTCTCTTACGACATGCACGGGATAAATGGAGAAGTGTTCATTATAAAATGTAATTGGAACAACAAAGCATACTAGCTAGTTGATTTTTACTAAATCTGGAAACCGTGAGCCAAACACAAACTAAACAAATCAGGACTACATTTTGCTGCGCATTTTCATCTGGTAATGTGTTCGGTCTTTAACATTGCAAGAGGCGACCTTGCTATTATTAACGCATAGCATACGCTTATCCAGTGCGTATTTCATGCAACGCACGCACACAACCGTCCGCGGTAGGCGATCCAAACAACTGATTTAAATAATTGATATGTGCAATTGTTACCTAGCTACTTTGTTTACACTTATTACTCTCAATTTTCACCTGCAGGGAAGATTTACATACGCAGGTATCCTCTCACACAGAAACCACTTTTTTTCGTTTTGTCGTATACTTTTTAAAAGCCGACTAAAAATGAGCCGAGCAGAAAAAGTCATCAATTTCTAATACCTAATTACTTTTAATTTGGTTACTGATAGCTACGGAAATGCAGCATTTCGGTTTTGATGTTTCTATTGCGCATATTATTTCAGTTTGGTATCAATGCCACTGAAACAATATCAATAACAATTAAAAAAGTAAACACTACTTATAAACTCGCGAACAAAATAAACAGTCGGCATTTTTATCGATAAAAGACCTCGACAGCTAACGAACACATTACGTACTTACCCGAAGAAAAAACAATAAATTAATTCAACAAATGCCTCGAGCATCGCGTGTTGTAATAGAAAAGAACCCGAGCAATGACTCAAAACAAATCACGTTCATGGAAACAATTAAATGTTCCGACTTATTCGGGTCAAGTGTGCGCTGAATAAGCAACCCGATTACCGCGGCTATCGTGTTTTTCGAAACTTTTAAAAGTTTAGATAACGATAGCCTTCTTTACTCTTTGCCTCTAACTTTCTACCGCATGTAGGTCGCACGGTAATAAGGGCTTTAGTTTGCGTGGCCTTTTTGTGCCGATGCAATCATGCTGTCTCTATTTTATTATCAAACAAAGACCGACGACACTCGACGGGCGTGATTCTTTGCTGAAGTTCACGTGGACTGTGGCTGTTGCCCTAAAAGTTTCTATGGTTGTGAAGAAATGACATAGCTTTGATTTGTCGCATTCTGATCCTCGAACATCATAAACTTGTTTTTTTTTATTTATAATGTCACACAAGTGTCTAGTTTGGACTAAGAAAAGAAGGACAAAAATTACGAAACATTCCATGGATATCTATAAATCTATCATTTATATCTCAAAATATAAATGTTAAAAACGTACCATAACATTAGACATAACATTTAAATTATCATGTTACTACACAACCTGTGTGGCGTCTGGTTTAGAATAACACCTCTAAATTTTTTTTGTGAATGTCAGAAGAGGCCACTTAGGAAATAGGTTAAGGTATATTTTAGGCGACAGGCTAGCAACCTGTTACTTTAATAACTCTTAATTTGGTACCTTGAAAATATGGTAGAAGCGTACGGTTTTGTATATGTAGCGAGTGTTTCGTGAGCTCTACCTACCCCATGTATGTATTAGTAGATACACAAGCTTTCGCATTTGGCTTCGAGATACAAGTACAATACACGTTGTTCAGTATACCGTCCAATAACAGTGGAGTTCTACAATAGTAAGTAGTATTAAAACTCCAAAAAATTACGTCTTTTTAATTTATTTATTAACATCCACCTACTTAGAACAGAAGAGAAATGTTACTTCTTTGTTTCTTTACCATTTACAAAAAAAGTGAAATCAGAATATGCCGCAGCGTCACGTCTTAAGGTCGGATACGTGTCTTACGTATTATTTATTCCGTGGGGCCCCGGTGAGAGCTAATAGCAATCTTAAAAAAACAATCAGGTAAGTAAGTAACAATATAAATATTCTGTCATATTTAGGGTTCCGTATCCAAACGGTAAGGACCCTATTACTAAGGCTAAAAATAATAGCTAGTGAGTAAAAATCTTGTCACATTATTTAGGTATTTATTTTACTGCTATGCAGCTATTTTACTGCATAATATAAAAAAATAAACGTGTTTCCAATGAGTTCAACAGGACTGCAGGACTTTTATGTGACCTTGTGTGACGGGAATGATTGGTTGCATTTGCATACATATTTTATTACAAAACATGCACGGAACCCGTGCGCAAGTCCAACTCATGATTGGCCAATTTTAAGGGTGTATCATAGGTATGTAATAAATACGTGGATACAAATAATTAAATGTTTTGCTAAAGATTCGGTAAACTAAAGACCCTCGGTGTTGTTTTGATTACTTATTTGACATTATTACTGTACCTAGTCGGTAAATGGTGCACAAACAGGAAAGAGCTATCAGTAAAAAAAAAACGTTAAACATTATCCTTACAAGAGTCATATTTGTGTAACCCAGTCTGCGAGTATTCCTGCTAATGAATCACTCTCTTATTCAACATCAAACCGTATACAAAGGTACCATTTTATATGTAGGTTCTGTTCTTAAGGCGAGGTATTCCAAGGGAGACGGAATTGAAGGTTGCAAGATCTAATGTTTTACATACTTTCTTCTAAATGACAGTCTTGAAAAAAATATATGTTATACGTGAAGATATTGCCTAAGGAACGTGCTAATTGGTTACACGATAGGATGTACTTTCCTCGATCATATAAATTCTCGAACACAGGCAAAAATTAAAACTAAAACCCATTATTTGGTTTTTATTCTTTTTAATTTCTACATAATTTTTATGTGGAAATATTTGTCTTTAAGTACTACAGAGAATCTGCTAAATAATAGTTTTCAGTCGATGTTGTTTATTTTTTTAATTCATATTTATTCTAAAACTTGACCGCGTGCCCAACGTATTGACAACCTGCCGCGTCGCCCGCTACCCCGCCTTCGCCTTCTTTTGCGCGAGAGGGACGCGGGGTACAAATCTAGTAGAACCTCGCCTTAAGTAAGGAATATGTATGTTTTTAAAATAGAGGGTCTGTTATTGTCAAACTGTACTTAGTTCAGTGATTTATTGTTATTAGTTTCCGAAATATAGGGATAGAGATAGGGATTATTAGGGATAGGGAATAGTGGCGGAAGAAAGGGCAGGCCTTTGCCCATCAGTGAGATTTATTATTAAAAAAAAGTAAAAAGATAGCAGTTACAATACAAAAACATTACATTTCTACTCATATCGTGATCATTGCCATTATAACAAACATAGGTTTATATTTTATTTAAAAGAGAAATTAACAGACTTATACAATATTTTAAATGATTACAGCCAGCTTAGCACTACAGTGTGAGTAGATATGCCCGCGAGATAGACTATTTCTGTCAATGTCTAACTAGAGACGTACATAAAGTAGTGACAGATTAGTCAGAAGAGACAGTCTATTACTTTCGCAAAACGAAGCCTACCAAAGATTTCTGATGATTTCTAAAGTCCTTTGATATCTTCAACGGTTTTGCACACAGCCATCATGTACGCATAAGAAATCATCTAAATTATTGAAAGCAGCCACGAGTACATAGGTCCCTATACTACCAGTAACCATTTACGCCTAAAATTTAGTTAATATCCATCGGGTAGTCCGTCCGTTGTCGCGTCCAAAACGCCGACGCGGCCAAATTAAATAATGTAAGCGTACACCGCAGGAATTGCTGTAATACTCGTAGTGAATCTGGGTCGTGTTTCATTTCGTGGCGAATCCATTTAGGAGCGCCGTTGTCTCGGGTCCATCCGCTTCATTAAGCTGGTACAGCGGTTTAAACTTGCTAAAGAAAAACTGGATGACGGTTCAAGGAATTTGGATTAAGCCGCATTGTAAGATGAAGTGGCAGAACGGGAAATATTATTTTTGACGCATTGTCTGCTTGGTGTACCTTATCAAGTTATCAACGCCAAGCCTAGTAGGTATATAGGTACATACAGAGCATTTGTATATTTTTTTTGCCACTATGTTTCCTTGTTTTCACAGAAACTGCATGATGTCTCCTAATGTGTTAATGTAAATATTAATGTAAATTATAAGTAATAATAATAATATTAAAATAATAAGAAGGTAATATGTTAATGTAAATTCTCCTAGTGTAAATAGAAGTTAAAAAATGCTCAGAAATTTTGGGAAACTTTTTTATTCTATTGAAATAGAATGATTCTGAGTAAACAAGATAAAAATGCAGGAAAATGTCACAAAAACGTAGTGACAAATCGCTGCTTATAAACGAAAGGGCCACATTCCAAATTTTTTTTTTTTGAGGAGAGGACTTTAAAAATTTTAAAGGATTTTTTTAAATAAAACTGATTTTGCAAAATTTTGATTTGTGGCCCTTTCGTTTATAAGCAGCGAAATATTCAAAATAATGCTCAGCTAGCATGATGCTAACTGGCATACGAAACGTTGGCAGGTCACTTTCACGTTTTTTCTCTTATTGACATAGTCGTATTCGTAGATTTATTATTATATATTATTCATTATTATTATATATTATTCATTATATATTATTCGTAGATAGATTTTTTCTAAATATTACATTGATAGTTAGATCTCATAGTGTCGTAGAAGTGGTTAAAGTTGTTTAGTTTGAAAGCAACGCAAATATTTTGAATTTTCATTGTAAGATAGTGAACGAACACTAGCCAAGCACTTAAAATGTACGAAAATACCGACAAGTGCTAGTAACAACTACAAACAACCCTCGTAGCATATTCCCTTTTTCTGACTCCGTATATCTTTAGGTAGTACTTAAATCTATTGTAATTCTAAGGGTGAATACTCACGCAAGAAAAGTTTGGCAACGAACCTAACATAAAAAGTAGAACCTATTTCACATTCCCATCCACTCATCTAAAACTTCTCGTCTTTAGTCAAACTTGTAAATACTAATGTAGCACATTTTATCCAATATCACTGAGCATTTTCCTATAAATTTAGACAGAAAAACATTTTTCTATACACTTTTCACCACAAGGAAGGCAAACGAGCAAATTTTCAAGACCACCATAATCCCTCAAAGTCCAAGACTGTACCAAACGTATTGCAGAACGTTGCCGAACTAGAGACCTAAGACGTAATGTCGCTTGTGACAGCAACTGAAGTATACTTGCCTAATAGATTTCTGAAATACTTATAGGCCTATTTGTTTACCTATAATAATGTAAACTAACAGACTAACACCTAACGATGAATAAAATAATTCCAGTGCCATTTAAAGCTATCCTCGACGTAACCAGAAAAATCCAGATGCCATTTTAAGCCAGACAACTAACAACTAAGTACATCCAGTTCGAGTTCAGACGTTTCCAGTAATTGACGGAAACTGAAATTATAAAACCGTTGCAAACGGGTCTGGAGCAAAAAATATAACAAATGCGACGGTCCAAAGCGCCGACTAATAAAACGAACTAAATGTTGGCAGAGAAATAAACTACAATCATCAGCTACAAGTATACGTTAAACAGTTACAACTGCTCGGACTATCAATACTTAGTCATCATGTAATGTGTTCAGAATATCGTGTATTAAGCCCCTATCGTGTATTAAGGGCCCTTTCATTAAACGTACGTTTGTCGGATTGGTGCTCTTTTTGTTGTATTATTATCCTAAGAACTCTGTCATAAAACAATTATTAATAATGTTGATTCTAGTATATAGTAGACTATTGTAATTAATTGTTGTACCTACAGCATCTTTTCTGATCTGATCTTACAGGCAATGCTACTTAAAGAAACACAGCGTAGCGTCGCCGTCACGCGTACATTTACAAACATTATGATTTGAAGAACAGGGTATAGCTATACCAATACGAGTTGTCATTGAATGTCAAAGCATCTAATGCTTCCGTGGTTTACTAACCCACTGCTAATGTAAACATGTTTGAACGGCGTTGATGGTGATGTGATTTCTGATTAAATTTCGTAACGACTGACATGTTTGACAGCTTTGAAATTTCTAACGTAACCTCGGATGGTTGTTCTTTTAACGCCTGCAGTTAACAAGTTTTCATGCATCCCTTTTGAATGGCTTTTCCAATTTAATGTTTATTACCACGTACAAAATTGTTCATCAATAATTTAAGAAGATATTCTGTGAAATAGATGACAGTTCGATACCTATTGTAAATAGTTTTATTGTAGAAACGGATGAACAATATTTAAACTTTATCATTTGTAAAGGCCGTAAAAGTTTTCGTTTCTTTTAAAACTGTTTTTGTCACTTCAGAACTTAAATATGTCATAATAGGCATGAGTTGCTTGGATGTAGACAAAGCATGTTCTCTCCGACGCGCCGTTGGAAGTAGGGCACCGTGAGTGCGACCAACCTGATACCACACATTATAACAAAGTGCAGGCTCGGAGCTTGGTCTCGTCCCGTGTATCGTAAAATAAGTCAGACATTACTTAAACTAACTAAAGACAGCGAGTATTAGTGAGTTTAACTAAATAATAAATATAAAATAACAAAAACAGATTACCTTCGATAGTGATTACTGTGATTAGGTACATACATATACATACATATTCTCACGCCTGTATTCCCAAAAGGGGTAGGCAGAGCACATGAATTCAAAAATTCAGTGCCACGTCTAGCAATTTCAGGGTATGCAGTGTGTGCAGGGTGTGTGATTAGGTATTTAGGTAATATTAGTACATCAAGTAAGTCGAAGATTCACTGGCATAAATGCCTTTTAGAATGAGTCCGCCATTGAGCTGACCTATTCAGCACGTATTTCTATTTTTGTTCAATAAATTGTATGCTACTTCTGCTTCAAGTAAACAATCGAGCATGTATTGTGTGTTTGCCTCAAAATGTGGTCACAATAGGAAAGCTGGTATCAATTTAGTCCAAAACGATGTATTGTTAGTGTGCACATTTCAGCTCAACAATGACAATGCGATTCCGCATTGATATTGGCAAATTAATGCTATTATCTCAAAATGTAATAGTTGCAATGTCCTACATTTTGAAACAGTAATCTGCTTATAATGTCCTTTATGATCCCATGCTGCTGGACTAATCAGAAGGTTTAGTTAAAAGTTGAAGATTCCCGTGTGGTGCCGGGTGAGAATAGCACCTCCCCCTTTCTTCCCGTGGGTGTCGTAAGAGTCGACTCTGGGAAAAGGTTAGCGTGTTGTGGGCGATGGGCTAGCAACCTGTCACTGCAATGATCACGTTTAACCATCTGGTTACCCTTAATTTGCTAACCGTGGCACTGGATTTTTGAATTCATGTGCTCTGCCTACCCCTCATGGGAATACAGCCGTGAGAATATGTATGTATGTATGTATGTTAGAAGATTTCAGAGATTTTGACCCGAAACGAATTCATGTTTCCCCTGATGTAACTTTTTCGCCATCCATGCCAATACCAATAATCACAACAATGTAAACAATCCACGAATTCTCAAATATAGAAAGATAACTGTTAAATAAATATTGTCGTAAGACCATTATTGATTCTGGAACACATTTTCCAATGTTTGTTTAGGATGGTTTAAAGACTCGTATGCTGATGGCCCGCGGAACACGTGTCGGGTCAGGTCAGGATGTGCCTGTGATATGAGAAAAGGGATTAGACGAATATATTGCGGATGATGAAAGTCCACATATATTGCTAGTCATTATTGGTTCTAATCTGTTTAATCTTTGGACATAATCACTATCGCCTATTAATTTTGCTTGCCCTAAGGATTTAACCATAGAGCTACATTTCAAACATAATCTGAAAAACCAGTCAGTAAAACTGTATACATGGCGTCTACAAGACATCGCGCCATTCCGAAAAAGGGAGAAACGGACCACTTGGAACATTACATACATAGACAAATCTTTCACTATTTTACCTCTCGGGGCTAGGTACTTTTGTAGGCTGTAACATCATAAGGTTATTTTTTACCATTTGTATTTATATTATACTTATTATACATCATCTATATGCTAGAAGTGGTCACACAATGTGAAATAGTCTTCGTTTTGTCTATGTAGCGTTTTGTGTGCTCTGCCTACCCCATTTGGGAATACAGGCGTGACTATATCATCTATAAGGTGGGTGATCAATGATCAATTGATCATTAAGTCCTATACGTTTTCGTAGCATCGAAAGGCAGTAGTTACCAACAGCTTTTTTCAAAGAATGAGGTTAGTCGTACCGCAAATCGTGCAAACGAACTGCACATAAAATTAATTCCATCAATCCCCATTCGATGTGCTTTGAGTTATTCGAGTTACAAAACGCTTGAAATATCTGCAGCGCAGAAACAGTGCTGTTATTTGATGGAAGAATGTCCGTAATGCTTGTAATCGATTGGAGTGTTTTGAAATATTATAGGTACGAGGACGCAGTTTTAGTAATGTATTTACTTGGATGATGAAAAAGAGATTCAACTTGTACGTCTAATAGTCACGTCTAATAGAACGTGAAATAGTCATGGATTTGTCTAAGTGACGTTTTGTATGCTGTGCCTACCCCGTCTGGATACAAGATTATTATATTATGTATCTAATGTATGAATATACTTGAACAGCACAACTCATTGTCCAACCTATCAGCGGTTTAGCTTACTATAAATACAAAAATGTCATACAATCAACACATTATCAGTCATATTCCTACAATTAGTAAAAATCGGCTGTAAGAACACCATTCATCGTCAAAAGGACCAAAAAAGCCATTCCACAAATTGTTCTCCGACGCGAGCACTATTTCGAAGGCAAGTAGAAAGCGGTCGTGTGAGCACGGACAATTATCGGCAACAATGAGCGGACTGTCACAAGGAACACTCCTGACAACGTTCGACTTTGCTTTGCATGACTTGCCTTGTGTTATTGACTGCATCACTTGATGTGCGTGCGAGCAGCGTGAGAAAAATTATTGGAACAATTGAGAGATTCTTATCTATTTTCTAAATAGAGTTGTATTTGATTATAGATTACGCGAAACGCGGTTTGTACATATGCATCAAAATGTACATAAAAATAGACACGAAAAAATGTGTGAAATGTGTACGACACATTTATTATACCATGGCAAACAATGAGGCAAACATGCTTTAAACTTTATAAGCAAAACTTTTTTCAATATTAGATTGAGTAATTTATTAATATATTATTATTTAAAAGTAACGTGATGAGGTCCTATTTAATGGTAAACGTTGTAATATGAGCACCTATATTATTAGTATTTTTAAGAATATAGACTTTTTGTCAGTACTTTACTAGGTATTTGTGTTAAGCCAGGACATATCTAGAGATTGACTTTAATAAAACCTAATCCGGTAATAATATATTCTGCATCAAGTGGATAACCTCGTGGTTCACTTCACCATGACATGTATACTATGTACGGTCAGAAACTAGAACAAACCATAACGATCGCAAGCTAACATTTGAGATAGTTTACTTCTTTTTATATGAAATTTTAAAGACAGCCAAAAAGGCACCACGAAATAGTGTCCTCGTGCATGCCTAATTAGCCGTCTTTCACAAGCAATCTGTGATTTTTGAAGTAATAGTGATTTTTAATGATGCTTTTTTTAATTCAGGCTCTACTAGTACTATCGGTAGTTAAGGTAGTTTCATGTCCTTTCTGGTAGCACGTTGAATACTGACCGCGCTAAACCTGACACAGCTTTGAGCTCTCGTCAAGAACTATATCTACAAATTTTTAATTTTGTCGGATAAAACGCTTGTTTTTATTTTACAGCATGTCCAATACCTAGTCATTTTTATAAGCACGATGATCGACATTATGTCACTGATAGTTGTCCAGTTGGTGAATTAGAACATCAATGTACAGACGTTAAGCTACCACTACTATTCTGTAATCTAATGATTATCCATTCAACTTTATACTGTTATATCTATTTGAATACGTTACGATTACTTAAATCAGTTTCTTGATGTAAAACGTAAGAAAATGCTGAACGTAAAGAAACGTAAGAGAAGCTGAGATTCGCTGGACACGCTGGTGTATATTACGTGTGATTGTAAGCTAGGGACGAGTTGTATACATGTTGTGATGTTGACTTTATTACGGTTGGGAGGCTAGCGCGCGCCATTTCTTAAATTATACCCGCAGTCAGTCTATTCCTCGCCGAGATTTAAGAAGAAGATGCAACGAGCAAGAAAACGAGACGCGCCAAAGAAGTTCCGAAGTAGGTCGATAAAGAATAAACTTAACGTCCAAAACTGTCGCATCCATAACTCTAACTCTTCTTGTAAATCCTTGTCTTTAGGCTAAATAGATTTTTTACTGTAGTCTTAAAAGGAACGGCTATAAATTTCTTGGCGAGTTCCCTCGAGAAACTTCGGACTTTTGTGTAAGAAACACGGCTCACTTAATTACTTTGTATCCAGTTAACGAAGTGCTAACTTGTAATGTGTATGCAGGTCCTCCCGACCCGTTTGAGGAATTAAATCATTACACCAACGGCTTCATCTGGCGAATGTCTACGCATTATTCACATACTCATTAAGATATTTGGATGAATCCAGTGAAAACAACTTAGCTACAGGCTACAGACAACATCGGTCGCTTTATATTTCTACATAAGTGTAAACTTACGCAATTTGCAATATAAATAAGTACTTAGTTACTTAATGATAATGATGTCGAAAGATGCTTGACTTATCAAAATGTCCATCTAATAATATCCATTGAGACAAACAGCGTATTCTGATCTTCACTCATAAAATCAATTGACTAATATTTCAGAAATAACAAACTCATCAAACTTAAACCTGAGCAGTCAAAACATCAGCACAAATTAGCAAACACAGCACTTAGAGTTAAATATTTTATTAGCGGAATTAGACCCGAGTTGGGAATACGAGGAGCAATGTAGACCTGTCACTCCCCTGTACAATTAGGCTGGAAGTTACAAGAGTTGAAAATGTTCTCATTGCGCCTAACGCGGGCCGCCATTTATCATACGAGTACACTCGTCGTCGAGCCCCGAACGACCCCCGAGACAAAATATGGACCCTGCTGCGATTCGGAAACTTCTAGCCGTTGTCAGGCGGTATAAGCTGGATTTACGTTTAAAACTTCGGACTTTGATAGTACAAAAATATGGAAAGGGGCCGCCTACTTGCGAGCACTTTACACTAGTGCAACTTGTCTGATTAGCTGTCATGGCAAGCAGTAGTTGCCAAATTGCAACGATGCGTTACAAATACAATAAAGAATATCAATTTTGGATGACGTGTTCAGCGTATTGTCACAATAATTGTGTTATGAATATCGCATGTGAGACTACCCTAGCTACTAAACATCCGCCGTGTTATATCATAGCCATGTCATGAAACATACATAATATCGTCTATGGTTGCTCGGCGCTAAAGACATAAAATTTAAAAATACCGGCTCTAAAAATGACGAAGAGCGTGTAGAACAAATTAATATGAAAAAAGAAAACGATAAAGCAACATTATTTATAGACTAAGAGACAGCGCGTCCGCGTTTAGTGTTTCTTTTTAGTGGCGTCTAAGCACCGACCAAAAATATCCGGTCGTTAGTCGAGTCGTTCCCCGACTAAAATTAGTAGTCAATTTGTGCTTACTACAGAAAGTAAAATGCATACTTGAAAGGGTTCGCGTCATATTTGAGTTTCGGTAGTGTAATATTTTAGTTTCACTAGACATCTTTAATCATTCACGGATACCGGTTTATTGTTTGAATTTGAAGCGGATGAGAATAGTTTACAATGTAAACAAAGAGCTAGGCAATATCCTGCCATTTGATGAGAAACTGATAAATGTAGCTCCCGTCTTAAGGAATAGCCAATATTAATAAACTTGTATCGGAAACAATGGTTAATACTAATCTAGATAAGATTGCCTAATGAAATATGAAAATTGCCAACTCTAAACATTTTACTAAAGAAATGTACCTATGTCTAATAAAACTCACTTAAGCACGGACACCCAACAGGAGAGGCGACACGAATCCGCAATTTACCTGCAACAAAAACAATAGAACATTAACATCAAATATCAGCGCCATCAATAATTGTTGTCATCCCGAATCCGAAACAAACTATTTCACAACAGCACTTAAATCCGTCAAAGTGAACAAACTAGCCCAATAATTCAAACAGTGAACTGAATGGAGATCGGAGTTATAGCATTCGATTGTTATAATTATCGCCGTTTAGTTTAGAGGCTGGGAATAAAGGCAATGAGGCGAGGGCCGAGATAAGACTGCGACGCCGAGAGGGTAGCCCAAGTGTGTATTATCTACAAAGTACCGGACGCAACTGATTTGTACACGAAAACATCTCCTTGTGGAGGCGCTGGCATTTCAAGTGACACTGAAGTGTTGTGGTATTGTGTCTAATTGTCCGTAGTAATATTATGTACTGATGCAAAATTTTATTACCGATAGGATTCAGTAACAAGCATTGAGTCAATAATAATATTATTATTTGAGTGTAATTATCATTGGACTAAGTTTCAAATTTCACTAAATATTCAAAGTATTCCAAAAATTCAGTCATTCCATTGAAGACCATTCCGTAGAAAATTAAATCGGACGCCCTTCTGAATAAAAAATCCGTTTAGGAATGTCTGATTAAAATAGCTACTATTCCCGAGCAACCACGATACAGAGAAAGCATAGCATGCCGGCTTGATACAAAAAATATGGGTATGCCATGGTGAGTTTAGGAGGGTAAGCTATGGGATTGCGTTGGCTGTGCAGAG
Source organism: Adoxophyes honmai (assembly GCA_005406045.1). NCBI lineage: Eukaryota > Metazoa > Arthropoda > Insecta > Lepidoptera > Tortricidae > Adoxophyes > Adoxophyes honmai. The sequence continues at coordinate 41,944 of BHDV01065378.1, forward strand.
GGCTGCCGGCGGTGGGCGAGATTAGTTTCAGGCAATCTTATTTTTCCGGTTAAATTCGTGCACTGATTTGGTCTGCACGAAATTTCTAGACGTGACAGGTGAACCGAGTCAAGATTACGCCAGAGAACGATTCACTCGAATCAGGATTTAATTCATTATGAATTTCGAAAGTATACACGAGGAGGGAGAACCTTAAAATTGATTAGAAATGAACGAAACCATGTGACTTAAAATTATGTTCACGTTCACGTGACAAGTAAATTCCTGTCTTACTTTGTAAATTAACCTGTTATTTGGAGCAGGGATTAACGTGAGTACTCAAATTTTTGACGTGTTACTCATAGGCTTATGCTATGGTACGGCGTACAAATATAGAACAAAATTTGTAATTTTATCGAATACACAAAACATAGCAATCATAGCTTAGGCAGTTGTTGTTTGTTTCTTTACATAGTCTCTTTACAGTGACGTTTGCAATGTAGAAGATGAAAAATTCAAAACTAAATTGCTATCTTATGTCTCCTAAAAAGACGGGCTGGGTTTTATACCTATTAATGCCTAGAAGCTTTCTAAACCTTTTGTATGTAATCAAGGTTTTTCCACAGCCGTTTATCACATTACACATTTCATAAATTCCAATATCCTCGCGTTCGTAGCGTTAAAATATGTTTATTAACATCCCATCGCACACGAACAGACTTGATAAAAATGCCAGAGATTTAATAAAAAGTCTTGTCAGCCAGTTATTTTATTAAAAGGGAAGGATGTGATATTTCATTCCGTCTTAATGAATATCTCGCGGCCCAATTACGTCACAATAAAGAATGCCATCGTTGATTATGCGTAAAAATCCCGGGCTGAGACAATAAGAGCGTCAGCGGGAGTTTTCAAATGATCATTAATTTACTGAAAAGAAAACGAAAATCGCGGAGAGTATACTTACTAGTCCTCATTGTTTTTATCAAATTGGAGTTTAGCCGGTCATTTATTTTATCGTCTAGCTTGTGTCATTATGAGATCTCAACGACTGCCATGCTGCAATGGAGTCATTATGAAAGCCATCGTGCTAATGTTCCACAGCGGTAATGTAGACGATTTAGTTTCTTTGAATTTAGCATTACGACGTTGAAGAAAATTTAAGAGATAATCTCTGAAGTTGAATAAACTTATGATATTTATCATAACCAGAACTTTGAAAAGGTTTATAGCTCTTTTGTCATTAAACGCATAATAAATCCGTACCTTTGAGCTGTGCTGCTATTTAGATACAAACGCAGATACAGAAGTTAGTAGATTTAATGTATGTTAATAAAAACAAACAATAATACGGCCCTTTACAAGTTTGAGCAACGATGACGGGGGTAATTTGTTTGCGCTCGCGGAACCGCGCTCTCGCGGAATAATATTCCATAATATTTATACGGAATGAATCTCACTGAAGAACTAAACAGTCCAATTTCGTTTGAGTAGGAATTCACTTAAATTTCAATTTGTAAGTTCTCGGTATGACATAAAGTCTCGTCAGTTGTCGGATACCTACCAATTATCTTAATTGGCGACTTTTGTAGGTACGTCTTTATTTTATTAGAAAGTTGAGGTATCCCTGACATTTAGCTTAAAAAATTTATCGAAATTATTTAGAATATTATGATGTTAGTCTGGACTAACACAATAAATAATGCTAGTCTTTCTGACTAGCAAAAATTACTGGAGAGATACTAATAAATATAGCGAGATGGAGAGGATATAAATAAGAACCCAGTCCAAATTCATAAAAACATACATACAAGCAAATTACGCATCCGTTTCGCGTAAATAAACAGAATCAGTACCAGGCATGGCGACTGAAAAGCTGAGAAATATTCTAGCATAAACATTCTATACTTAGAATGTAAACATGAGGAAATTGCTCGAGTAGACTTCAAAGAAACTCGATAGAACTCACTCATTCGAACGTTGCTAAGAGACACATCTGTTACTAATAACAAACTATAAAAGAAACGAGGATATGTACTCTGGCGTAATGATATGACATACTAAATTAAAGGTATCAGTTACAATACAGACTCGTTAGAAAAACCATCTTGGTAAATGTAATGAACTAGGTATATGTTGTTCAAAAAAACCAAGCTGAAATGAAGAAGAATTCTTCAAAAACGGCTTGTTTATCTTCTAATGTATCGTAATGGTATCAAAGAACAAACAAAATAATTAACTTTTATTATATAAATAAAGTACCGTGTGCATTAAATAACACCCCTCCATTTCTGACGTGGATGTCATAAGAGGCGGCTAAGGAAATAGGGTAAGGTATATTTTAGGCGACAGGGTAACAACCTGTCACTATCTATCCCTTTAAACTTTAATACCAAAAAAATATGCTAGAAATTGTTAGAAATCATGAAACAGTCTTGATTTGAGTCTTTGTATCGTTTCGCGTGATCTCGCTACTCCGTTTGGGAATACAGGCATGATAATGTGTACGTAATAAAATAAGATCACTTGGTTACAGCTGTACCTACGGCATCCAAGTAAAGTCGAGCGAACATTTAGTTTGCTACAATGAGATGAGAATTCCACTCAATTTAGATAATTGGAGCTCATAAACTCATACGTATAAGTAAACTAGTAGGTAAGTCGTGCATACTGATATGTAGGGCAAGATGAGAAGCAGGCCGCAATCGCGAGCAGGTAAGATTTAACGAGCCACTCCAACCGCTCGCATCCACCTAACTGCCGATAAAAGATTTAACAGATTCCCCACCAAAGACATCAAAAACGAACGAAGCGATCATCAATTTAGCTAGAGGCTCCTTTCGCTTCGACGACTCACCTATATCGATAAAGCTCTTAAGACTCAGAATTACTCATTAAATATTGGCAGAAAATATTGCGAATCGCTATTGACGTTCGGTTTTACGTCCAGGCAGGTAAAATATTACTTTCTCCAATCGACCTCTACCTTCAGTCGAAATCCAATTTAGGTCGTCGCAATGGCGTAAACAAAAATAATCGAGACTCAAATTGAAATTCCAAAAAGCACTTAGGAAAAATAAGTTTAAACAGCGCTCTCCTGTTGCATAAATCTAAAAGCAGTCTCTAATTGAATATTCTCTTTGCGTAATGCCATCTTATTTCACCCTTTAAAAGAAAATACCTACAGGCTGAAAGCGAAACATGTAAATTTTATCGAGTCTGAGCGCGGCGGCCGCCCCGGGACCAGCTCAGATTTTTTTACCAGTCAAGGTAAAGGAAGAAACTTGGCTCGTATTTTTTACGGGAAGTTGCCCTATTGCATTTCTGGTTGAGACTTTTGTGACTTACGAGGCGACTTACGGGGACAAGAGTAAGAATTATAATCCCGGAGGATCAGCAACTCCGAGCTTAATTAACTGGCACTTAAAGACGCTTCGGTCAGTGTCACGGCGCAGTTAGTAGACCGTGCGATATAATCGCAATTTGTCGTAATCACTCACACTGCGTATTACGTAACGCACACACGCAACAGACCGAAACTAACTTTAACGACCTTCATAGACCGCAAGTTATAAAAATAAACAAATGTGGATACACTCTAGCTAGGATACGGATATTAAAGTTGCCAACCAAGTTCGAGTCACGAAACGACTGTCTTCGGAGCGACCGTTAGCTTACCAAAGCGACTGCATTTTCAATGATTTAGCCCAGTGAAGCTTAAAAATATTACAATTTCACGCTTTTTGAAAAGAAAATGATTCGCGTGACCGCCTTTGTAAGGCTGTGGGAACACGATAATGGACTACAAACTTCAGACCGTAGAAGAAAAAAATACTTAGGTGCCTTAATTGTGTTCGTACGTGCATGTGTTTGAAACTAAAAGCCTAACAATGATACGTTTCACTTCAACTATTTAGTCACGAATGATAATCTTTAGCTTTCTTTACTAATCAACCCGACGGAGACGACCAGAAAGGCTAAAACAGGTAGCTCGGTTAATAAAGATTGCTCTTACACCTCTATAGCACAATAGTCTAAAGCACTCAAATAAACTTTTTATCATTATGAACTCTGCGCTTTAAGTCCTTAAGTTTGAATTGCACTCCGATGAGTCTGCGCACGGAGTCAGTTCGTGGGTAGTGGTTTACCTTTCACTCCGCAGTTTTATTATTGTTACAGCTTGTAGCAGAAACAATTTAGGTATTCTTGATCATGAGATCATCGATTCTTGGATTAGTTGCCCATAATTATCGTACAGTAATAAATTTACATGTTGACAAACATTTTGTACTTTATATTTTTTCAATTGTGTCAACATAACTGTATGCATTAGTAATGAGCGCTTCTGCATCATGCCCATATGACTGTATTACTTTCATCGAAACCAAATCAGTGCTTGTTAACAATCGCGAACAATGAGCGCTTCATGAATTGCATTTGCATACAATGATTTCGTTTATTAGCCACCTATTTGCAAGCATTAATGCTGAAGCGTACTGTTATAAACAACTAGCGGAATGCAAAGTTTTACTAGCAACTAATAGGTACCTACTAACAAGCTCGCATTATTTAATCTGATGTAGTGCAAGCGTGCCAACAATGAACGCATGGCTTCCGACGATAAAACAGCTGCCGGCTGAAACGTTACACTAAACACACCTACCATAAAACCTATGGAACATAAATCTGATACCTCCGTGGAATAATAATTCAAATAACGACAGCATTAATGTTTTCAGCATAATGGAACACATTTAAATGCAGGAAATGTGGCATATGATACTGATACATCAAAAGATTCTTTTGTTTAGAGAACTACCGGTGTTTAAGCAGTTATCCATTTAAAATTATTCATCAATCAGATCAGCTCAAATATTATACGTGAATGTATTTTCAAAGATAAGTACTTATCATTTGACAAACATTTACTAAGTAATAGTATTTCTATGTAAATGAAATGAAAAATTGCAGTTAACGTATTTGGGATTCAATCTACGGAGTAGGTCAAGAACGGCGATAAGCAAAAGCTGAATAGCTCCTCAGTTCCGTAGAACAGAGGAGATGCACTAGTGTGCACAGATCTTAATACAGATAACAGTTACTATCTATGGCACAATCGAATAGGAAAACGGTCGTTTGCCCAATATAACCTAGTAGATAAGCTTAGATTTCCATCAGCACATCACCAGAGTAATTTGATGCAGCGGCAACAATGAATACCGCTTCCGATGTTGTTTAAACAGCTGTCAATTTTGAAACTTCGCATCCGTGTTTGTGAGTTGACGCGTCGACGAAGAATGCTCGCAACCCATTGTCTCATTTGCGCGAAATTATGTAAAAACAAATAAAAAGTTCTGAGTACGCAAGAGAAATTCCGAGGTGCATTTTAACAGCTGTTCTGGTCGCTTTTTAGTTCAGGCTTTGTATCTTAATTGTATACTTTCTCGCGCGCTGGACAGATTTTCCATCGGCTTTTTGTATTGAGAAGCCAAATTTTAGGGACTTAATACGTGTTAGAGTGCAAACTAAGCGCGGTAGGCGTACCGCCTTGGGAGTCGGCGGGAGAAATTGGATCCCTCGGGATTTGGACGCCTCCACACAACGCCCGGCCTCAACAGTTCACGTTGGCGCTTATTTAAAATATTCACTCTACTCGTCAAAAATACGAAACTCGCCAGCTAAAATATTCATCTTTCTTTCATTAACTAAACGCAAACAAGACTCGAGTTTATTTAAGAAAGTTATTTTATGAGAAGCTAACAGTTAACGGCTCACTTTGTACTTAATTTATGGTAAAGTTGGTACTACAATAACTAAGATTTCAATTACGTAATACAACCAAGCATATTTAAAGTTTTGTAAGCACTTTTAGCACAACTATACATATACAAAAATAAATTAAATCGAGTTTAACAGAGACATGTATGTAGTTTGTCGCTTATAAATTGTTTTCTAACGGCACGTTATTATTATCATTATATTCAATTCGTCTACAGCTTAGCTTACTAGGAAAATAAAGATCATTATCTGTCATTTTCTATCTTTCGTAAGCCAAACCGTCGATATATTGATTATAGGGACCAATCATTCGCCTCTTACGGCATCCACGAAACAAATAGAGAGGTATTGTTCTAAACCCGACCACAGAATAGGTAGATAATAATCTAATAATACTAATAAAAGTACTACGTACAGAAGGTCCACCCTCGAACACGTTTAGGCGTAAAAATGTAGCTGTCTCATTCTATCGTTACCTGCCACAGACTTTTCGCGAGGTCTCGCCGGCGGACCTCCCCTAACCAAGGAGCACTGTTATAAAATGCTGGGACTTAACAAGGTGATCTTGCATCACGATGAAAGTCAGTACACCATGATGCACGTAAGTTTTCCAATTCCCAGCGTGGACAGTTAGGCTAAAGCGTTTGCTGATTTGAGCGCGTCCGTGGGCGAGGGCCATCGCTCAGGTATACGACTAGCAATAATTGGGCCGCCCCCCGCAGGGCACGCATTTGGGTCCCGACGCCGGCCGGGATTGCTCTAATGACGCACATGTGGGAGGCTTTTTGTGCCGTCCTCAGCTTCAAACTGATTAGGTACATAAAGGAAATAAAAAGGGCACACAGTTTAACGACTTCCATTGATAAGGATTCGTCAATAAGAAAGGATACAAGAGCGGAGTCACTGAAAGGCTTACAGGGCTCTCTGAACTTACTACGAAATGTACGTGTGAGTGGTGATGTTGCTAGCAGTATTTAAGAATAACAAATAATGTACAGTCAGCTGGAGAGAAGGGATAAAACATAATATAATAATAAGGAAGTAGCTTTCAACCACATAATGCGAAAAACAGGAATAAAATGAAAATCAGCATTCCTAGAGTAATCAATCGCAATTGAAAATGTTGAAACGCTCGAAACAGCAAATCTGATTAAACCACGTAGGTTTGTTAACTAAAGTTGAGAAACAAAACCTACATTGAACTAAATGGCTTTTATAAATTTTATAAATCGTTCTTTTCGAAATACCAACAACAAACCTGTCCAAAAAAACAAGGTTGAAATTTTGTGTACCTTGGGGCTCTTACCACACAAAATGGCACACCGTGAAACCATGACTAACGACTTTTCATGGTTGACTTTTGATTGCGACTACACAGACGAAAAACGTATCACGTATCGCCATAGGACCTTTATTAGGTTAGTACCGCATTAAGAACTGGCCCTTTGGTGATTGTATGGGTACATCTGAAATTATGATATTTTTTGTTAAAGGTTTGCATGGCGACACTCGAGCCAATTCGAACTTTCGAGTACAAGGAATTTAATTCCTGGCCCATCCACGAACATTGCCGCGTGAAACGTGCATAGTGAAAGCGTGTTATTTGCAAGGAAAATTATCATGGATATTACTATAAAACATTCCATGACGAGTTAGGAATTAAATTCTTTGACTACACAGTCAACAAAATATACATAGGTATTATGTTATCTACTCCCCTAAAGTTGATCGTGCATGTCATGAAGCAACAATGCGTTGACGTGACTAACGACTAAAAAGTTCGACTTCAGCGACATATTCATTGATAGGGAGCATGCCTAAAATTTTATAGACAACTTATTTGGCCGATGGTACGCGTATTTCTTGACATTTACATTCAAGGGATACCTTTTTCACGGCTCTTATTTCTCGTGGAAGTGTTTTTATTCCAGTTTATTATTAATCCCGCTGATGAGGAGAGTGGAGTGAACCGGCGCCGTACGTGACTCGGGCTGCTCCGTCTCATCGCAGCGCTGTAGGTACGAGTACTTTCTCACTGCGACGCTGTTATTGAAACCGAGACAGAAATCACTTGACGCAATAGTTCTTGCTCAATAATTACTAATTATTCAAGATCATTACAGAACGATTGGTCATCCTATTCAATTACAACGCAGTTGCTTTTGAAGAAAGGTCGAAGCAGCAAATGAGTGTTTTTGTTTAAGTTAACGCTGCTGTTTTCATACCAGCTGCAGCGTCCATACCTACGTCAAATCCCATATCCTGTAGCAACTATAGCGGCACCCAGCCATTAGTAAAACTACTTAAACAAAAGTCATCTACGTCATCAAATGTCAAGATGTTCAATACCACGACGAAATTTCGAAGATTAGTTGCACAAATACAACTTCCAACTTTTTCTATGTGGATTTTGGTCTCCAGGCATAACATCAGCCTGAAGAGAGATCTCTCTATTGTAGTCTTTCCAACAATACCTATTACATGACCGCTAATTCAATTGTTAACTCAGTTCTACGATCTTAATGATTAAAATCTCAAATTCTACTCGTATTAACTATTCTCGGATTATAAAATAATTTCCTATAACTCTTTAGAGCTTGTCAAGTCACTCGTCTTTAAATCAAGACAGCGCGATATGTATCAGTTCATCACGGAGCGAATTTTTCGACGTAGATAAGTTTTGCTCTTATTCGTCTTAATTCAGCCAATCAAAACTTAGGTACAGTTGATGGATGGACGCTTAATCTTATAGTAGAAAGACTTTGCCATAGTATTTAAGCAGACCCAGTGCGAGGCTTTACGAGAGCCTAATGTGGCTTAGGGACTTCATTCACCCAGGCCTACCCAAATTTCTACTTAAATGACTTGGATAGGTACGGCAAAACTTTAACTATGCTCAGGGATATGTAGGCACTTTCACAGTCGGAGAGATGGCTAAGATTTTAATAACAATTTGTGTCAACTTTCTGCAGTTTCTACTGGCATGGTTCGCGGGAAAATATTCTAAATATTTTCCAACGCCACTTGATCTGTGGCCGTTAAAAGCTACATCGAAAATCCTTTTAATTTCACCATTTCCAGAGCGGTGCGCACTCGGCTCGGGCAGGAAACGGCAGTGAAATGTTGTTCCCAAGAAATGACTTCTTGAAACTAAATCAAGAAATTCGTGAAACTGAAATCGGGGCGAGAACATTCGGAGCTTGAAACAAGAGGGTTGCTTGCTAACGCTGTTTATAATGTTGTTAGTGCATTTCGCAGCAGTTTCTATTCCAATTTGACTTGTTTCAATTTCTGACTGCTTAACTTTATTACACAACTTTAGGTTTTCAACGAGTTCTGACAAACGATTTTGTTTTACTCTTTCAGCTGATAAATAGAAATTACATTGGGAGCATTCAAATCGCATTTTATGAATTTGGTTATGTTTTTTTTTTAATAAAAATAAAATAAATAAAAATTGTTTATTATCAGGCAACTTGGCCCATAGAAATAACTAAATAACACAACAAACAAAAAAAAAAAGAGTTAAATTAAAATTAAAATGTACCTATTGAAATTAAAATTAAAATTATAATTGAAATTAAGCTCAGAGCAGCCACTATTGGTAATTGAATGAACAAACGTTTACCATCTAAGGACATCTAAATTCCAAAAACTGATTTCTAACCTTTCAAGAAAAAACAGCAACCGTTTACCAAAAAAAAAAAAAATACAGCCGAATTGAATACCTCCTGTTTTGAAGTCGGTTAAAAAGCTTTATTTACACACATTCATTGGATCTTGTACAATAAATAAAGTGTTATTTTCACGAAAGCATTTTCATGAAAGTTTAACTTCCACTTGTTAGCTTTCCATTATTCGAACAGCTTACTACTTTATTTTTCTTAAGGAATAATATCGCTAGGTATTAGCTACCGAAAATCACTGTAAACAAAGAAAACATTGGAACTGGATCCAGAACGAGCAATTTCGTGAATTCGGTAATAAGTAATAATTTGGCCAAATTTGTGGGAACCCAAGCTGATTTGTATACCGAAAAGCGATGAACTGCTCTCACTTTTTGTAAATTTCTGCCCGCGTTGGACACGGAATCGGAATTACGCTTTCTCACGGTTTTGGCTACGCCCCGGGTCTGTCATATAATTTTGCTGCTTTTTCGACGCAATTTCATTGAAAACTAACGAACCGTAGAAGATTTACATCAAACTGAATAGAAATGTAAAGAGAGGGCCGCCTCAGGATTATGTACAAGATTTTCTGACTACCTAAAAATATGTTATAGAGGGGAGTAAAAATTTCAATACATATCTTTAAATGACAAAATATCCTCGATCTATGTTCACACAAGCCTAACTGTAGTTAATTGTGTTCATTGTGCGTGCATAGCAATAATGACCCTAGTAAGTTCTAGAGAGATAAATAAACTTTGCAACGATATCCCGGGATAGTTTTCATGTTTCGTCGACATTTCAGTACAGAACGGTAACCTAAGTAAAGTACACTGTCTACCGGATGAAAAGCAACACCCAGTTCATTGACAGGGCAACGTGATGCGGGCATGCCGAGCTTGTCCGCAAACTGACAACTTGATGGATCAGTGAACAGAGCTCAACGCACGACTATGGCTGAAGTATCAGAGAATTCTAAAACAGTACATTTTGCTACAGAATATCCGAGAATAGCCAAATGTACACAGTCATCTCATGAGCTAAGGACTACTAACATGTCTCATTGTTCTGATGTTTTTGAAGCTCTTGAATCCCTGCTCTCCCATCAAGAGATCAATATTTCTCGGGAGGGTGAAGTTTGATCGCAGTCAACTTGAACATCTTAAGTGACGGTCCTTTCCTTCTTTAGTTACACAACATCAATAGAACAAAACTTTCTTAATAAACGAGTTAAATATAGATAAAATCAATACATTACTTAGAGATCTCAGTAAAAGAACGAAATGGATGCTCCCGATTCCGACCACGTCATTATTGATGGTTTAATCGGCTGATTGATTGATACCATTGCAATATAATGAATCAGCATCGCGTTTGAAGATGGATTTATTTACTGAGAGGCAACGAAATGCTGGTAATGGCTAAACTATTTCTCGAGTTTGTGTTTACGCATAACGTTTTATAGGGGAGACCGGGGGCAAAAGTAACACCGGGTCAAAAGTAACAAACGCTCTCCACGTTTATCCAATGGGCAAAAACTGCTCCGACGCAGTCAGATGATAGCCAGGAGCGCCCCCCTCCTGCGCATTAGGTTGTTGCGTGCGCTACGCGCCGTTATACTGTGTGACAGGACGCAATGTGTTTTGACCAATCTAAAGTACGTTTTTCGACTTTTTCTTATTTAACGTTTTCATAGTTATAAAAAGATGATAGTATTCTGAATGTTTGCGTATCCATTCTTGAATAGATTGATTGTATATTGTTTAATTTCATTTTTGTCTAGTACGCCCCGTTTTAAAGTTGTATTGCACATTTTATTAAAAATAAGGAAGGGTACAAAAGTAACATCCTATTTTGGTCCCCTCAGTAACAAAAAAAAAATATGTGTCTTACTTCAACAGAATGCTGTGAAAACGCTTAAGAATTATAAATGAAACGAATAATACTGATTTGTCTGATTATAAACGAAATGATTAACATAAATTAGTCAATTCCATTCCTTAAACCGAAAACAACTTCTGTTGACTTGTTTTCTCAAAATAAATAAAATTTTAGCTTTTAAAATGCTAAAAATTGTTTGTGTAATGAATACATATTGCTTAAATAAATATTTTTTTGCTTTAAAATGTAAAATTGGTCAATTAGCAGCTCCTAAGTTTTGTTACGTTCCACACACGACGTGTTACTTTCGACCTGCCGACGTGGTCAAAAGTAACAAGTGACGGCCTTTTTTTTAACTCTCTGTTATTCGTTTAAAACACACCACAGTAAAACAATTAAGTTACCAGTGTAAAGAGCATGAACTGAATTTATATGTGGTAATATTCATTAATTGGTAACATCCAACCAGAAATCAAGGTATAAGTGCAAAGTGTTACTTTTGTACCCGGTCTCCCCTATGTATGCTTTCATGAGTGCGCAGATGAGTTGTAGATTCTTAACAAAGTTCCGTAGTGGTATTTGTTAGGGACTAAAATTAATTTTATTAGTATCAGACGCAAATTTATTCCATTTAATTTCAAGAACTAAATGCAAAGCGAAATCTTTTATCATCCGTGAGTTTCTTAAACAGGTTATTTATTAAAATTCCCGCCAAAAAAGGACATTTTGATACAAGCCTGTAAAAATTTGACGTACGATATAATCGTCATTGTTCCACGGTCAGTATGTTTGAAGAATGTGAAAAAACATGCCAAAGAACACCTGGTTGCGCACAATTAGAGATCTTAGCCCCATTCAGTGTAAGAACAGGCGACATCTGGCGGCGAGCGTCGACCTCAGTACCGGTTTAGTTAGGCTCGCCGCGCCGGCGCATGCATCCACATCCCGTAGTAATGGCGGGGCCACGCTCTGATTGTATTGTTTACGTCAACATAAACCGAAGTAAATGGTTTTGCAGATTGCTAAGGCGACAAGTTAACAGGGCAACTAAGAACAGTTACTGCGCATTATTTACAGTTTGAGTGTGTGTTTTTTTTGCAGATTTTTATAGGTCATAATCAAACTTGATAGATCTCTAATACTTTACACTTTTATGCAGTGTCCAATACATAATATTACCTACTGAGCTGAGAATTAAACAACTAGAAGAACATAGACAAAGTAAAGATCGCTTTTCATCAAGGAACAAAATAAAATACAAGCCATGCCCCATTTAACTATGTTAGTAACACTGAATCAAAGTAGAGTAACAAGTATTGATAGCCATCAAATATTTACTTGTCTTTTATATCACTCGGACCATGTCAGATTCAGGCTAAAACCGGCATAATAAAACGACGTTTATGGTAGCATACAGTATCCACGATCAAGATAAAGACCACTCCGAATTTCTTTGTTCACGGCGCAACGTTTGCCCAAATATGGCACTAAAATAGTTTCTATCTCGGAACAAAGTACCGGATGAAAGCAAAATGTCGTAATAGCTTTGAGTTGATATCGAGACAATGACCATTTTGGATTTGCAGTGCATGCGTGAAATGATCTGCACTCTGCGGGTAGCGACGCGTGATCGTTCCGTAGGCTTGCTCGCAGCTATTTAAAGTTACGAAATCGCCTGAGAAAACTATTTACATAACATTACACATTTTCTCGTTATGTCACAAGCCATTCATTACGGGAAACGTCAGTCACACGGGAGCTATTTAGTTGTTCTGCTGCGGTAGATAGCTAAATTGTACATCAGATTAAACAAAAGATTTTTAATTAAAGAAAACAACGTGTTTTTGTTAGAAGTTGGTATAAATGATGGCAGTCACAAGAAATATCCAAGCATGTATCGAGCTGAGAACAAAAGCCAATAATATAGGCGGTTAAGCGAAAGGAAGGACAAAAACTGTTTTTTTTTTACTCGTTTCCCACGACACACGGAGTACGCGTAGGTGCATACGCTGTCTCGCTCCAACTCCTGTATTTTATGAGGATGAACCGTTCTACAACACACGTGGCTGTGTAAAAGAAAGGCGTCCTGGCAGAGCAGGTTTTACTGCACCAGAACGGGATCAAGGTTTGGGTACTTGTTGTAGACAGCTATTCTGACTAAGTGCATAAACAATAAAGCCGAATTACAAAACGTCGAAGATCAACCTACGGTGCTTAGAGGTGGAGTAATAGAAGCAATAACAGTCTTATTATAACGGCTATTAACGAAACAATAAATTTAACGATAAGTCGAAATATTCGTATTGCCGCGCCTATCAGCCTTGAGTTTACCACGAACAAAATTACAGTCTGCACGATAAATTATGTGAACAGAGCCATAGGGACTGAAGTACGACTACATTCAAGAGACGGTCACTCACGTATTGTGTACGGTGTGCTTTTGAAAAGCAGGTAGACATTTATTGTTCTTTAGAAATAGTCGGCCAGGCAAGAAATGATTTGAAGATAACGCAACTACACAAACAGTAACTGGGGGTTCTCAAAGGATTCTGTATTGTTACACTTTCGATGCAAGTTTCTGCTTTAAAGTAAGGTTAAGCAGGCTTTTTAGGGTTCCGTACCCAAAGGGTAAAAACGGGACCCTATTACTGAGACTTCGCTGTCTGTCCGTCTGTCCGTCCGTCTGTCTGTCACCAGGCTGTATCTCACGAACCATGAGAGCTAGAGAGTTGAAATTTTCACAAATGATGTATTTCTGTTGCCGCTATAACAACAAATACTAAAATTAAAATAATTATAATAATTAAGGGGGGCTCCCATACAAAAAACGTGTTTTTTTTTGCTATTTTGGATCTATTTAAATAACTGTAACAGGTAAATACTTGAAATGCTCACAGAATATTTAATTAAATATTTTCTTTAAATGGAAATAATTAAAACAAAATAAAATTAGTATTTAAGGGGGGCTCCCATACAAAAAACGTGTTTTTATTATTATTTTGGATCTATTTAAATAACTGTAACAGGTAAATACTTGAAATGCTCACAGAATATTTAATTAATTATTTACTTAAAAAGGAAATAATTAAAATAAAATAAAATTAGTATTTAAGGGGGGCTCCCATACAAAAAACCTATATTTTTCCAGTTTGTTTTTTTGCTGTTTTGGGTCTATTTAAATAATTGTAACAGCTAAATACTTGAAATGCTCACAGAATGTTTAATTAAATATTTACTTTAAAAATAAATAATTGAATAAAAATAAAATTAATATTTAAGGGGGGCTCTCATACAAAAATTCTGAATTTTTGCAGTTTTTGGTACGGAACCCTTCGTGCGCGAGTCCGACTCGCACTTGGCAGGTTTATTTAATATTCATAAGGTATGTTTTTTTTCCGACCACGAAAGTTATGCCAAAGTGATTTTGCATTTTGTTTCAGTTTTTAGTCAACCTAAAACCAGAAAAATAGCAAACTCTGCGTAACAGAAATTACATACACTGGTTCACTCTATACCTTATCGGTTTAGGTAGTTAAAACAATGTAAACAATCTTGACGTGTCTTTTTATTTAAACGTACACTTTATAAATCGAAAACTTTACATTTTACAATTAAGGTATGAAAAAATCATTTACTTTCATAATTGAATTGTATAGTGTAACGATTTACATTTTTAGACTGTGTATTTCAACAAAAAGACATGTCAAGATTGTTTATATTGTTTTAACTACCTAAACCGATAAGGTATAGCCAGCTATGGACTATGCAGAATGAGACCCGATCTGCTGAATTTTCTTCTCACAATCTGAAGTTGCAATGACCTTTTTAAACAGCATCGCCCTTTTGAGTTCACAAGTAAACGGATATACAACAACGTATTAAAATGTTTCTTTAGTTTTAGTTACTATGACAAAACTATTGTGAAATTATGTTATTTTTAACTTCATAAAATTACTGGTTTCTGATCCACTATCCCCCTTCGCCATTTAAATTAATCTCTGGTCTAGTCTGGTTGCTGTTTGCTAGGAACTTCTGATACTGCATACATAACACGCAAGAGATTTGAAGCACATTTCATAATCATAAACTACATTAAATTCATTAAGATCATTTTTAAAATTACTTTTAACTTCAACGGTATCGATACCGTAATATTTTTTTGACAACGGGTAACATAATCCAGGCACATCGTTATGTGTAATCTGTAATACAGTCTTCCACTCAAAATTGAGAACACAAAGCGCGCTAATCAAGCATGCAGCAACACGACGCTGCCAAAACCGGCATCAATAGCAAATTCTCTCTTCAATAAGGCTCTCGTTGTGTGTATTTTAGGATCCAGTGCGAAGGGCACAATTTCTATAGCAGGTAGAAACATCCCTTGTCAAATGACGACCGCTTCACGAGTAACCACACACGTGTTCTTCAATGCAATAAATCAAAGCCCTCTATCTACTTAAATATACAATTTGGAATATAGCGATCCTTTACACAAAGGACGGGCGAGATCGAGTTTGTACAATGAGAAACTTGAGATGCAAACATGCAGTCCGACTCTGTCGGGCCGCATTCAACCGGGACATTTGTCTCGTTTAGATACATTTCGTGAAATTGAAAGAGATCGTTACATTTGTATCACCAGACATTACCAGACACCTCGACCTGAGTCATTCCCTAGTACACGGACCGGTTTCGGTGAGAAAAAAAAATGATGCGCCGCGCTGACCTGCGCCAGCCGTAAGTACTGGTGTACCGGGTGTGTATGTGTGTGTGTACGCTCTCTCGTAACCGTGGCAACCGTGGCGTGGGCTCGGGAGGCTGCGTCGGAGTGTGTTTGTGCGCGTAAAGCCAGTCGTAACCTGTTCAGTATGGCTGAATGAAGAGTGGCACAGGAGGTAAGCTACTTTCTACCGGTCGCTCCACTAGCTAGTTGCACGTGATTTTGCTGTTTACTAAATTTATAACTTAAGTACGCTATTGTTTCTTTGATTTAAATCGAAACAAAATACTACTGACATCAGTAATTTAATCGAAATAAATTGTATCTGTTATGATTATGAATACGAAACAATTTAGGATACATAAAATAAAAGATCGTGTTTATGTTTGCGTAATATTAGCTTCCGGTTTAATACATATATCGTAAATCTTCCTGTTCTCCGTACGCAAACTTGGTACCTAGTTATATTTATACCATAATATTATTATCATTACTTTATTGTACGGGGTACAATTTACCAGCATTTTATTACCTTGAAGACGTTTAATATTTACCTTCACAATTTGCAAGGTGGAATCGATAAAAATCTGTAGGTACAGGAAGAAAAAGGAATCTAGAGGTCATTATGCTCTTTGAACATGAAATTACCGTGAGATTCACTCATAAATGTAATAAGCCACGTCTTAAATCGAGTATAGCTCAACATGTTTAGGGCTGGTTCGTAGCCCCTCTATAAGTCATCTCGGAGCCGTGGCGGCTGCTGCCAAATGCCAACAACACGCCACCCCTCTATTCAGTCGCGTGATATCGTAATTTTGCTCTACTTACTTAGTTATTATCTTCATTAAGTACAAACAAAATGGCAAATTAGTATGTTTCCAATGTTTATATTATGTTTAACTTTGCTCTAAAAGAAGAGAGAGGTTTGTTTTCGTGTTCTATATTATTATTTTTAATTTTTGATTTTTTGTAATACCAGTAACTTCTTGGAGTCAAGGGGTTTAGAAACCATAAAATGATGTAAATTATTTAGTAAGTTCTTTAAACATAATAACATTATTAAGCTCTCCCGACTAGCTATGGGCACGACTTGGTTTTGAATAAATATATTGATTGGAGAGTTGCGTCCTTCATCTTATTATGATACACATTCTGATGTCATAATTTTGAACTCGATTTTCTCAAAAAACAATGAGATAACGGCATCCTTAATGATTAATTCACAAAATTCGGCAATTTTAAAGAATCAGATCTGGTTAAGAAGACGGATTCGGATTCCGTCGAGTGGATAAATAAATTATAACGTATTTCCGGTCGCGGAAATTTGGATCCCCCAGTTCCTAACAAGATTTGATCACATCTACAATCCCGGAAAATGACGGTGCACGCGAACCCTACCTGGGAAAGGGAGGAAAGTTAGCTCTCTTTAATGGATCACTTTTTCTTTTACATTACGCAGGTAAAAAACTGAGCAATGACTACGATACACTTTACTCTTTGTTATTTATTTCGCTTTTTTATATCACAAAACGGTAGCTAAGAATTCGGCGGGTAAAAAGTGAGACACAAAAAGCGCTTGTGTGCGTGGATAATGCATGGACACTGGTAAACCGTGCTTTCGAGCCACAGAATACACAAATATCATCAAGTCAAGATCACTAACTTACTGCCTTAACACGTTCACTATCAGACTATCATCGACGCATATACCTAATGCGTTTACGTGGCTTTCGCCCAGTGCCGCTGTCAAAGAGTCGTAGGCATCTACGTTTTTTTTTACGTTTAATTCTACTGAGCTCTTTATAAGTCCTGCCAAAAAAGTTTGCCCAATTAAAAGCCGATGCGGGCATTTATTTTCCTAATCCCTTCACAACCTAAAATCAAGAGCATTGATGAATTCAATGAATGGCCAGCTTAATTATTGTCGCTCAGTTCCTCCGAATTTGAAAAGGGACCGCAGGGTGAGGGGAGCTGTCACAAAAGAGCGATGTCCACGCAACTACCTGGTCTATCCATTGATACAATCCCGCGAGATGAAATATGCGAGGGAGGGTAGTGCGAAACTTTGTGTCGGGCTATGCGTGGCTTGGGCCGGTATTTGTTAAGCGTCGACGGAAGGTATTTGATTTATATTATGACACGGTTTATTGTGTAGTAAGGTAGTCGAATAAAATAAGGATAAGGACATACAGTTTTAATAACCAACATTACTAATACTAATACTTAATGTCATATACCTAAGACTAACATGAATAAAATGGATAGAAAAATTGAAAATAGAGCTGTGTTTTATATTCTGCAGCAATGTGTAAACCCCATTGGTAGTGCATTCATTTTCACACATCGACACTGATCTTTATATTTTTAAAAAGCAAAAATTCGTTAACCAAGTCAACTCTAAAAATTAAGGTTGTATACAGCATTCGATGGTGTGTTTGAACACCACTTAAGAGCAAGTACGCTTCAGTTAGAACCAATTGCTCAAGCTAGAAAATTCGATATAACTACAATAAATAGTTTCATCTTTGCGGTAGCCATACTAATTTGATATTTAAAGCTGAACAGAACTTTCTGGGCAGACTTTAAAAAACAAGCCTGTACCAAAGCGATCGCTTTTCTAACGATGCGGTCGACATTCGAGCGGAATTAATGTCGACACGCTTAAAGCGGCTGTTAATTGAATTCTAAACTTGAATACACTTCACCTCATTTGGGACGCAAAAGTTAATTAATTTGAACTGTTCGCGGGCACTAGCGCCGGTATGGCGTGTGGCGCTGCAAAGGCTCAGTTACGGTTGGCTACGATTTACCAACTACGGTCGGCTTGGTTTGGTTGGAACTCTAATCTGACGAATAGAAATCTTCCACTTTGAACTCAACCGCTAGAAGCGATCTGAATGAAAAGTCAACGTAGTTTATGCTTTTACTTATGGATCGTGTCACTGTGTGGTGTTTAGAGCGACGCCTCTTCTTTTCTTCGATTTCGGAAGTGGCGACCAACGAAAATAGGTAAAAATACATTTTAGGCGATAGGATAACCTGTTACTATTTACCGCTTATCTAACTTGGTATGTACTTAAAATTATGCTAAATGTGGTTCGATGCGTGAAATAATTTATCCGTGTATGTATGTATGCGTATATACACCGTTTCTTGCGAGTATTTTTTACTCCAAAACCCAAACCATCGGAATTGAATCCGCCATACTACTTTTGACTCCAAGGCGACTAATCAATCATACACGTCCCCTCACTCATCATCTAAGATAAACTAGGTATAGCATATACCTACCTACCAAGAGTCCTATCAAGCACCTCTCAAGAAACATTGTCAGTACCTCGAATCCGATTTGTCAGCGTTCGTTTCGCGACCGCTTAAGTCGTAAGTCGCAAGCAACGCGAGCACAGCACATCCGATCCTGGGAAATTCAGCCACGAAACAAATGCCAACCGACGTAACAACAGTCGCCGGGAACAATGAAAATAAATTGAAATCCTCTAACATTCCCTCCTGGGACCCCGCAATTAATATGAGCATAAATCACGCGCACGAACGTCTATTATGTTCTATTATATAGGATACTATTACAATGATCGCATACACACAGAGGGGGCAACGAACCAGCTTGTGTTCTGGTGTGAAACAAAAAATGGCACGTGTCAACATTGTTTACATTCGTTGCCGTAAGAAAATAGAATAATTTATACGTTTTATTTATCTGACTCGGTCGAATGTCTTAAATAGCGAAGACGTGAAGAAGAATGGAATCACTTTGTGAACAGCTGCGTGACCAAATAGGTATAAAGGAAGAAATACATTTGATTATAAGGAATACAATGACACATCAACAATCTGTGAATAATGTGGGGCAAAGGTTGAACGCGTACGTAAATAAGGAAGGAAGGTACGAATGAGTCAACTAGCCATTTAAAAGTATATTTTTGTTGGACGCCCTATTTAAAATGTAATCAAAATGCATGGTAGTATAATGTAAATGCATATGTAATAAATGTTACACTGGAAATGATTATTTTAATGCATGTGGCTTCAAATTTCCCAACATTAGGGTATAATACTATAATTACTTATTCAACGATACTTTTTAGCCTATGATTAATTAATAATGTGGATTTACGGGTTTGAATTCAGCACCGCATTTTCTGATCATAAAAGTCACAGCAAATGCCCTAACATTAAACTGAGGGCTCAAACATACGTTCCAAACAACTGCTGCGGCAGACTGCTATTGCTATCACTCTTGCGGTGATATCAATATGCCCCGTCCATTCATTAATCATAAAAATATAAAAAATACCCATTAACTGCGCCCCATGTGTCAGCTAGATGTAAGTACTTACAGCACGGTTGCGACTGTCGATGACTATCGACGATATTTTATGTTATTGTCAACACTTTTGTTCGCTTTTTACTGTATTTTTAAATATCCATGTTGATTATTGTTGATATTGACTATAGGAAGGTAAAGCGGTAGTTAAAATAGACATCACACATTCCTAAAACATAAGGAAATGAGAAAACAATCGTCAAGAAAAAATACAGTTAAAAATTAATTAAGTAGTAATTGAGTTTGTTGAGTTCGCGTGCCTCAACGCTACCCACAATCTAGGAATCTGTGCGTGCAATAATAATAAAACACATCTTTCCTGTACACAGGCACACGGAACTTATAATATTTACTGCACATCCGCAAAGTTTGTTTTTATTGAAAAAGAGAATGGTTATTCTTCGGTACTATAATCAGATTCCCGTAATAATTCATTACGTGAATAGCCGCTGTTACGAACGTGATTCCGCAACTGTTCATGAGTGATCGGAAGCCGGCCATGTTTTATTCTGTTTTTAACCATTCTCGATCCGATGCTGAATAATGTCTTTTGAACTCGTTCCGCTTTATGAAGCTCTCGACTATTTCCCCGTTTACGATTTATTTGCGAGAAATCAATAGGGCCCTGTCGGGGTACTTGAGACTTTTAGCATTCCAAGTTTATGACGCTGATGCATTTCGATTTTAATAACAGCCCTAAGCGCGGCATTTTACGATAAGATTGAAAAGAAAAGTACCGGCGCTTAAGTACTGAACGTAAACTAGTAATGTTATACATCCTTCCAGTTAAATGTGCATTTCAGTAGGTACCTTTATAAAGTCAATTAATTTGACAAAAAAAAAACAGGTATTACTAGGTTACTTCAAAACTTTGCCCAAACACTTTATCAGTACATTTACCGTAACAAGGTATCAAGGCATTTCTTGGGAACTGTTCTGAGAAATTAAATATATTTGTTACTTGTTGATGGTATCTGCTGGTTCAGCTAGTGAAAGCGCGAGCCGAGTCACGCGTGATATAGGCTGTCTAACTTGAGACGTCATAAAATGACCTAGCCTAAGCCTGCTCGCCTGGCTGCCGTACTAAACCTACTGATACTGGTATATAGCCTCAGTTGACATGTAACATAATGTTGGGAAGGTTGTAGTGTAAAGAACACTAATCACTTTTACAGATCGACATAGATTTAGGGAAGGACCAGATTCAACGTAAAAACCTTTACCGGCCGACTGACATCTCACGGCACCTGATTGTAAAAACATGAAAAAAATCTGAAACAGGAAGCCACACGAAATGGTTATATTGTTTATAAACCTACTGATTTCCACATACTCATGTTTTGAAGTAGATACACAATAGAGAGAGAGAGAGAAACAGCTGAAAGCTGCCAAAAACTTAATGACAACGCTAAACATCCTAATACAAAGAACAAATTATAAGACTCCAAAAAGCGGCGAGCCATAAAAAAGCTTTAAACATTCAATTTCAACATAGAAATCATTTGCTCGCGTAGAATGTCTATCAGTACATGCAGCCTACAAAACTTTCATAACGAAAGCGGGCCAAAGCAAATCAGTCATTATTGTAAAAGTGGCAAGAGTAGACACGACGGCAGAGATAAGGTTGCACGCAAAGTGCACGAGCGTGGGTCAGCCGCGGCGAGGTCGCCGAACTAAATGTCAGGCGGCCGGATCCGTTTCGATATATATGTTCGAACATTATCATTAGTTATCAAACCCGAGTATCCCCCTAACATAATAATTAATGTATTGTCCAATCGTGGACATTTAAAAGCAACAGATACACACATAGACAGAGAATAAACAAACAGTCTTAAAAATATTTTTAACAGGATTCACTAATGTCGGTATCTCTACAGAAGAAAAGATAATAGGGATGGCATAGATTTTGTGGTTATAGTCTATTTTTTAGCGAGCTGGTATGTTGCACTCAAGTACAGAAATACTTAACACAATTTCACCTATCAATACTACTCCAAATCATGGGCCAAGTTGTAAATATCTGTAGCTATAACAGCAACATGTTCCAAAATTGTTTCTCAGCCTTGCTTTATGGGTCAACGAAAACTAGATAGAGCTTTCTCGTTATAAAAAGAGTAGGTGTATTTAACGATCAGCAAACGCAGTAAAACGTGGTAAAGCTATTCCAACGTCGATCCATTGTGAACAGGAAAGCACCCAACATTTTATTTTGATTTCTAAATGACAATTACGGTTCAAAAGTTCAGCCATTATTGCTGACGATTTCATATGATGCGTGATTTTGCGCTGGCCCGTCATTATGCTCTGACGACGACCATTTACATAATGACCCTAGCGAATGGCGGTGAAAGATAGCCATCGTGGCAAAAACGTCACTTCATACTGTCCTATAATGGGGGTGAGACACTTGGGCTTTTTCACGAACAAAATATAAGGCGACCATTTTTTGTGATTGTAGATACCTGGCTAACGCCGCGAAGCGTGTCAACAGCCTTTCTTTACTTTATGAAACTTCTGCAACTTTGTCAAATGAAACACATTCAATCTCTTTCTATTTCGTGACACAACATTTCGTTTGGTCTTCGTAACTACTTACTCGATGGCTTCTAATCAATGAAAATATTTATCTAATTTCGTTACAAAGATGTAGGGCAGTTTTAATCATTATGCCGTCGTGCAATATTGCACAGGAGTGCTGTCCTCTAAAAGGCTTTGCTTCGTTCACAGCAGTTGCTAGGTATATCGAAGTATTAAACTCAAATTCAACGCAGTGTTGTCTATTAGACATACGTCCGTGGTATTTAATTGCGTCCTAATGAACGAACAATCGTTTGCCCACAGAAAAAACGAAGCTGAAAATGTATTTGTTCTGGATAATTTACGACAGCATATTTTCTTCGATATGTTACTACACCTTAACTCTGCAGAAAGAATTCAAGCGAAAACATTTATTTAATGTCACCAAAAATCATATTGTATACTCGTAGGTTTATGGTCTAACAATAAAAGAATAGTGAAGAACTAATACCCGTCACGTAAGTTCCCTTACATACAATCAAGAGTTTGAAAAATTGCTGTACCTATTCATTGTTCTGTCCATGCCATGCCCAAATGCCCAAGTCGATCACCTCCTTAAAAGACAAGGTTGCTAGTGAAATTTCGTAACCTTAACACAACCTAGTTCGGTTCTAACCGCTATCAGTAAGAATACGTGACACAATCCCTTAAGTTCGGTACTTTGTTAACAAAACACTTAACGTATTTAAATGAAAGTGTTTAATGTTCTATTGTGTAACCTTACCTATTTGACCGAATACTGCCTACAATGGCATATAAGTTGCATTACGTGGCTCTTTTATCGTATTTCTTTATTCTGTCTACGTAGACTTACGTAATTTGAACTAATACGATATGTGCTTCGTCACATTATCACATTTGGAAATGAATCACAACGAACAAAACTTTTGTTTGTATCATATTTACCTCTAGCACAAGAACTACAGATACGCGTCTAATTTAAATGCGTATAAATACGTACCTACTAGATATCAAACAGGCCATAGTTATTAAAGTAGGTACAGAATAGAATTTTAGCGGGATTTATCAAACTTTCCCTTAGTAAGGAACACCCTCCTACACCACCTACACAGCAGCGTATAATTTTCACTGTAATTAAAGGCTCTGCCGACTCATTTCGCCATTGTTTAATTGCGTATCTAATTAAGTGTGTAATGAAAGAATCATCCATAATGAGCCGTAGAGAGAAGCGTACGATAAATATAATGTTATCAAAATGACTCATTAAGTTTAAGACATAGCAAACGTTTGATCATTGCTACTCGGAGTTATAGATACCGTCATTGATCGTCATTGTAATGCGATAATAGTGATCGTTTATTATAAAATGTGTTTACTTTGGAACATGAAACTACTGTGAGACTCACTTCCAGTGAAATATATGCGTAACTCAGTCTTAAATTGAGTGCAACTTGAGATGTTTCGGGCTCGGGCTAATCCATAGCCTTTCGTCTAAGGTGGCTGCTGCCAAACTGCTGTGTCCACTCCTTTTAGGACTACAAGCATCATATTGATGCATGTTTATGTATTTCTGTTTAAACTAGTATACTAATAATGAAGAAACTTCAGGTAATATAGGTAATTTTAAAGTTTTGAACACCATCTGATGGAAAATGTTTCAAACAACACAAGAATTTTTCTTGTATACCAAGAAAAATTTCAGTATTTTACATTTGACAATCAGGATTTCGACATCCTATCAGGATTTTACTTTTAGATCAATTACCTTTTACCTTAATTAATAGTGAACGTATCGACAATTGGCAGTACTTAAGTACTTGGCAGTAAAATGCTTAAATCGCGTGCCCCGTGTCCACCGACACGGAACGCTCATTAGCAACGAAACTAACATGTCTGTGGCGTGCCTCGCACTATTATCCTGACGAAATGTTTATATCCAATACTGCACTTAGTTGATCCAATAAATTTTCACGCTTGGGACTTATTCTGTCAATTTGCAATGGATTATCACGATTCAGGTGAAGTCTGAGTTCGAGTATCTAGTGGATGTATAAAGTTAATGCCATCGACATTAGAGTTTGTTCGCTATCGTTGGCTCATCTGGCCTGCTGTTCAGCTGCAAGACTCAGAAGCACTGCCGGCCGGAGTTACAAGACCACGTTCGTTATTAGGTTGGCTCAGGAAAGCACTTTTGAACGTTACCGTTTGCCCACCCGTGGTATATAGGGGTGACTTAACATCCACAGACTAGGCCGTTTATATGTCTGCACCAACTCAGGATATTTGGTCGCCGCTGCTTCCCCAGCCTCGCAGCTGTCCTTCGTGCCCGAGACACCAGGGAGCCAAAGGGTTTGGAGTGTAGGGTTTTCGCAGTCAGGAAGCGGAGGGAGAGTACAGAGTCAGCCCGAATACTAGCATCATGTAGCCAATATGGGGGATTAAAGATACTCATACTGAACTGAACATCGTGAAAACATATATCTACCATTTCGTTTAGCAAAAGTGGAGCGAGATGTTTTTTACAATCTCGGCCCACTTTCTACAAAATAAACGATTGATTTACTTGCCCGAACTGCTTCTAAACTTACAATACACAACATTAGTGTAATTACGTCAAAAGATTCATTCGATTCTATAGAAATTCGATTAGAGTTGACAAATCGCAACGTCAGTGGCCGTAGAAGGAACCTACTTCGGCGTCGGCACTTTCACCTCGAGCCGACAACGCTGCGACCGCAATCACGACACTTATCACACGTAGCGCTCGTATCTACAGCTTTGGTGCGGTTGAGATAGAAATCCAGACCGGCGCGTCACTTTTGTAAACGTTACTTTAAGCAAAATCGTGTGAAACTTCGTCAATATTTTGTTAAGAGCGAAGGCGTCACTTTGCAAGTTTTACTTTGTTAGCCTACAAACTGCTGCTTCTGTAAATTGTGGCTACAAACTATAAAGTGATTATCCGGTTATAATATCGGATGGCCGTTAATTATGAACTACATAAATGAATTTCCCAATCGCTTTGGGCTTAAATGAATGTAGATGCATTCGGTGTTAAATCCGATTTCATTTTCAGTTTGGGAGCAGGTTACAAAAACTGATCATGTCGTAACGCCTTACAATGCTGTTGCTAAATATCACATTAGAGTGTAATGTATATCATAAAATACATCATTTTCCATTGTAGCTGGATATAAAATCCCAAGCAATTTGTAACAAAACAATATCTACGTTAGGATTTCACAACGCACGACCACAGCGACCAGTGCTCTATGCGCGCCGGCGCCGCTTGCGCAACGCTAAGGTCAAACAACCGAATCAACTAGTCATTGGCATATGGTGCTAATAGATTCTGAACAAACCTAGATACTTTTTATCATTGGCATGATTTTTCATGGTCTTTAACCGTGGCATTGTAATTTAATTATACCTACGGAATTTTTGGAGCAAAACACGTACAACCGCATTCCGGATTGAAATAAAGCAGGTAAAAGAGATTTTGGGGCAAAACGGTTTAAATTTAGACTGAAGGTTTCGAGGTTGCGGGTGCGGACGGACGGACAATGCTCTCGCAAATTGGATTGCATCGCCCCGAGGACGGTCGAAGCCGGCCGTAATTGGCCGCCCGACTTGCCAAGCCAAGATCCGAGCTCAAGCACAATCTTGAGCAAACGACATGATCTAAATACACAAGAAACTATCGTAAAATTTTAATGAACTCAAACAGCTATGTTATTTTGATGCAAAGAAACCGGAGAAACTAAAGCTCTTTGAGATGTACCTAATAGAGGCTGATGGAATTCTAAATAACGATTAAGTCAATCCACTTTCGTTTACTTCGTTTAGTTTCCAATATAGAGTTTTTCCTAGCGAGTTTGGCGCAAGTCCCGTGCCATTAGGATGTTGGCAAGGAGCCAACACCGCGAGGTGTATGTTTATTTGTAAGCTTAACATTCAAGGAAGTGTGGAATCTTGGAATAGAACTCCGCTTTAGCACGGAATGATCACTCGTTTGAAGGGATATGGAGTTTTATGCACGAGTTTTTCAATTGATTGTGAGAAAATTATGCAGGATAAAGAGTTCTGGCTTATTTTAATGTCTCATCAGGGAAATGGGGGTGCGAAAGGCTTTCATTTCCCGGCTAAAATACGTTGAATCAGCTGGAAATGTTCATGAAAGTGCTATAATATACAAGTTTAGCCTGTTTAACAGCTATCTTCGAGCAACCTTTTATCCGGTGTAGAACTAAATGTACGGTTTAGATACTCCAGGGAGGGCAAGTAATAAGACTAGCAAAAAAACTTTAATCTGTGTCTGTGTCACTGTCATGTTCATGTATCTCTGCGGATAAAATTAGGCACATTACGATAATAATGTTAAGGCATAAAATACGATAGAAAACATTTCCAAGTTCTACCGCGAGGATCCTTATATCTAGTCACCCTGTTTCAGTGTAGCCAGCGTGTTGATCTAGAAATGTGACAATCGTCGTATGCGGATGCGCGCAGCCCACTTCCCACCGCGTGGCGTTCGCGCCATATTGACCGACAAACGTTTGGAGGGCGGCCTTGTTTACGGCACAATCTGGCGAAATTCGCCCGCGAATGTGAATTTCAAAATGAGTAATGAAATATACAGATTAGTTCAACCTGAATCGAGTTTAGCTCGACATGTTTCGGGCTAGTTCATAACCCTGCGTCGTCCACCGCGTGCCACCGCTCTGTTCGCGCAATTGCTCGTGCTCGATTAAATTATGTATCGGCGCATGACTATCCTCGTTATTATTGTCATTTGTCGTATTTGATTTGATTATGATCGCGTATCGTGGTAGTTTCATGTGCAAAATTACATAATGAATGTGTGAAAATTGTGACGATTACGCTTTTTTTAAAGGTAAAAGGGACTAAAGCCCTAAAAGGTAAAAGGGGGGGGGGGCAAATGCAAAGTTAGTATGCCGTTTTTCGAAGTTACTCAAGAGGAATTCAGTTTGAAATCTAAAAGAATCTTCATTGAAAGTCATGAAACATGAACACAATTCCTAATTTATTTGTTTGCTAGAACGTCGCTTCACCTGTAACTAAAATTGTAGCGCGGATGAAGTCGCGGACATAAGCTAGTCAATTATAAATAAAAATAGGTAGGTACAAACTTGGCAACGTTTAATCTGAGCGCCAGTGAAAAACTGTTTCAGTTCAATTAATTAAACACTAGAAGTTTTTCTGCACCAGCTGGATATTTTAATTTTTATTAATTGCTACCGTTGTTGCACCACAACAACGAGCAACTAACTGGCACTAATTAATAAAGTACTTGTTCGAATATGTATTATCATTTGTTATGTAGTTATAAAGAATATTTAAACCAATAAGTCGTTTCATATCGGTTCTATTTCAATGAAGTGTTTACACGCTTTAAAATGGAAGAAATTAAATTTTTCCTATTTTTGAAGTTAATAAATAAAGCTAAAGCTCTAAAGCTAAAGCTAATAGACTCGCTTTAAAGGAGATAAGTCTATTATGTTTTACTACAAAAGATTTAATTGTATCATTTGTACGACATGGAGTCGGGTTTAGAACAACAAATCTCTATTTTTTCCGTGGGTGTCGTAAGAGGCGACTAAGGAAATTGGTTAAGATATATTTTAGGCGATAGGCTAGCATCCTGTCACTATTGTACCTTTTAAAGTCAAACCTAATAATTTCCTCGAAATGGCTGCGAAACGTGAAATAGTCTTCGTTTTGACTACGTATTGTTTCGTACGCTCTACCTACCCCTGTATTTGTATATTAAAAGATTTAAAAATTCTCAAATTGTACAATGCGCAAAATTATTTACTGATTACCTTCTTACTAACTTCCTTATAGTTGTTAAGTAAGTAGACATCCACTTAATTTCAATACCAGCGCGGATAATTACTCGCTTGTAAAATTGAATAGGCAAGAACTTTCAAAGAACCAATACCTACGCTGCAATGGTTTTCGTAACATTTGCAGCTAATCTCTGCCTACAGCGGCTGCCTACGTGCAACTTTCCACCATGTGCGCGCAAACCTGTTCCTCGCCACTACACCTATCTGTATACACTAAATTAACCTATACTAGGTATCTTAAAACTACCGTGAGACTCGCTTGTAGGGAAATAAAATGCATTTACTCACGTTTTATAACGCGATTGGTTCGACATGTTTCGTTACAATTCGTGACCCATCTATCCGCCTTGTCTATCCGCGGCGTCTAACCGCCGCCGCGGTGCGTGGCTCCAGATGATGGGTTATGATTTGGCCCGAAGCATGTCTAGCTAATATCGTTATATAGACGTGTGTAGATCTATTTTATTTCACTAATACTAGGAGAGTCTAGGAGACTCTGTGTACATGTAACATTATTGATTTATTTGATAGCAGTCAAATTTTCTTTTTACTTGTCAAACTTCAACAATCAGCATCGGGTGTTCAAAGACAACATTGGCTTCAAAATAATGAAAAATAATATAGTGAATGAGATGGAAACGTCCCAACAAACAAAGTAGCGATAAAAACGAATACATTTAGAGCTTAGAGTCTCATAGTAGGTTTGCAAGGCCTGCAATAATAGTTTACGGCGGCACTATAGAGATAAGTAATTGCGCTAAATCCACTGATGATAGTAAAGTGATTTAATAGAAATAAGAAAAATATTACAGCTTCCAGCTGAAAAGTAACGCCATAAAGTAACACATTACAGCCTATTGTTGCAGCTATTGGCTCATTTTAACACTAAATGCTCTTATAGAGTACCCACTACCGCGTGTTATTGCTATTACTGTATAACAGTGCTATGTTTACCTTCTAGCTCTAAATTTCGCTTAATAGTGTTTAATCAGTTATAAAGAAATCCTAAAGCTATTTAAAAGTTATAACAGTAACTCTTATATATCTCAATGACACAATGATATAACGGAGTTACGGTGTCTCTTTAAATCGCCGTGTATCAGATTTAGCGTTAGAGGTGTTATAAAGAAATTGATGTTATGACTCTTTAAGAGCCTTAAGATCTTTAAGACCGCTTGTCTGAACGTTACTGACTCTTGAAGGACTTTTAATATATTTAATACATAATAAGCACTACTATGTCGCAAAAGGTGCTTTACAGGTTACTTTGGTCTACTTTAGCGTTATCAGACTTACAGTAGCAATAACCACAACTTTGGTATTTAGCCTTATGCTCCAAAGTGGTTGTACAGAGATATCGGAACTATGAAGAGTTACAGACATTAACGCCATTTTCTTTTACAAACAATAACCTAAAATTATTAAACGAACTATGGAAATAGACTTTATTTGTTATTCAATCTATAGAAAATATGAGATCTTGTAATCTGAAATGTTCCAATTCACAATGATAAACCACCAACTGAACAATTTTACAAAAAAGTAATGCGGCTTGGTTTTTTTATATTTAAAGTTTATACTAAACTGTACATATTTCTGAGGCGCTTAAAAAATGAGATGTAAAATACCATACATAATGACAGTAAACTTGCAACCGCAATAGTATTTCACTTATCTACTTAAAATATTGCAGTAAATTTGCGTACATGTTGTCTTTAAATCATAACCAACATGGAAGACACAAGCATGACAGCACAGCGCGATTAAAACGACATACTGTTTTTATTATTCACGAGTATGAGATATTTTTACAAAATATGGTACAATACGCAACTTCTATATCACACAAAACGTTTATTTTACTTACTATATCGCAGTAAAAACTTTGTTAGTGATATAAGAGAACGTGTTACTATTTAATAGAACTTGAGACACAATTTACGGCTATTGTAACCCTTTATTATCTCCGTGGGTAATAAGATTCAACACTGTAACACTATTGTATCAACTGTATACCACTAAGGGAGCTATCGCGAGCCACTATATATCCTAAATACACAATTTAGGAGTTAGGTCGGTGCCTATTTGCGGCTATAAGAGAGTTATAGCGTGCTATATCGCTAATTTTAAGGTCCTACTAAAGCTGTAGGTTTTTAAAGGAACTGATAAACGGCAGTTATAGAGCTTGTTTTATCGCCAAATTGTTAGTTGGGGTAAATGTGAGGAACTAAGCTTGTTTTTTTACTAATGTTTCAAAGGTTGTCTAACATTCGTATTCGCACATCAATTCCGAAAAAATCAAAGATGCTGGCCTCGGAATTGAACCCGGACTTGCACCGCGCATTGAAACCGCTAGGCTTTCTAGTAGTGGTAGTAAGATGCGATATGGAATTAGAGATCAAAGTTGTAAACAAACGTGTTGCCATTGCAATAAAAGCAAACACAATTAGGAAAACTTAAAATTCAATAATTACGCTAGATAAAAATGAGTACAACTAATTTATTAGCAGAATAAAACCGTGTGAACATATGTAAACATTTAAATGAACAAAGGAAATAGCACATCATTTTTAAAACGCAAATTTGATTATTTTATAATTATGGCACTGGCAATGGTTAGAAATTGTAAACATTTGGTCCGTATTTTTATTCGTATTCATATTTATATAATTAATTGTCCAGTAAAACTGATGAATCGATGAAATATTGTTCAATTTGCAATGGACGACACTTAAAAGATCGTGGGTAGACCACTTTTCTACCTTCGCGCTTAGCGTCCATTTTATACATCATATAATTCGTTTTCTGACATCTGTCGTGATCGAATGTGTTCCCTCCCGCTTATCCGTTCTGTTGTTGAGTTTTAGTTTGGTGTTAAGTTTTGTATTATTTCGTTATTTGTTTTTGTTTCATTGTTAAATTTGTGTTTGTCGTTCGTCTGGATCCATACGAACACAAGTATAATGTCGTATTTTCAAAAGATATCACATAATATGCAACGAATATTGCTATGAATCATTAAGCTAAAAGTAGTAAAAAAAATAATACAATAATATATAAATTAGTAACAAAACAGGTTTACTACCTCTGGAATGTCACTTTGACATTGACAGTTGTTTGTTTACAACTTTGATCTCTAATTCCATATCGCATCTTAGAAGGCTTAAAATCTTGCCACGTTAAATGCCGAAGACCTCGTGTAAGTTTTTCTGTATGAACTTATATGTATCGTCGAAAGAGAAAATGTAACCATCTCTCGCAGACGTTACACATGTCAAAATAAGTTACATAATACGATGCGCGACTAATCAACGCGTGTAAAACGAACATTCGGTTTTGCATTTTAGCGCACGACTCGTAACAGCGTCCGGGGCACGCCAACAAAAGACTTCAACGAACACGTGAAGAACTCAGCGTGTAAGATACTTAATAGTGTGTATATCTATCTACTCTGTTTGGTATAGTCCAAGTCGACCGCTACGCTACGGTTACGGGAAGATTTATGTTGTATTCATGCGCAGTACTTGTATCTCGATCTTTGTTCCGGCTTTGTATACCACACGCGAGTCCGCCTTTCTCCAAAGTTCAACCTGACCGACTAATGAGCAACTTTGTACTGACAATCGAGTGTCAACGATAAAATGTGAGCTATCAACGGCAGTTGTGAATAATATTGGTTTTATATTGCTTGTAAATGTGTGGTACTGTATGATTAAGTGGAACAATACAATAACAAACGAACAATGCGATCATTAGATCGCCGCGTTACTGACTACTCTTTATCGTCATACACATCAAATATTATCAACTAAGTATAGGGTTTCCTAATATAGAATACGTTTCTATCTATTGTCATAGTGAAATACAAAGGTGATCATTGGTACATTCGAATGTAAAAATGTAGACATCATAAGCCATAGCGTCAAATACCTATAAATACTTTCCTCGGTTCAGTGACTTTAGTGACATTTTTGACATCTTCGAAACGTGGGTTATGATTATGACGCTGACCGTACCTACTAATAATTGCTTTTAAGTTGAAAGTAATTGAAAAATTACGACTAAAACTTTCGTTCCTGATTTGTACTTTCTTAGAAGCGTATGGAATGTAGGTACAGGATGATCTTGATGTTTAAAGTTCGCACCTGAGTGGGATGGGCTGGAAGGGGAACCGATGCGCGGGAGGGTGCGCCGCGATGATCGGCGCCGGCGCCGGCAGCGGCAGCGG
>BHDV01065378.1:75085-107267 GCA_005406045.1 Adoxophyes honmai
GCCAGCGCGCCGCCGCTCATCGCGCCCGCGCCCGCCGGCCGCCGCCGGCGCCGCTCCTACCTGCAACAAAAACAAACTCGTTAGCAAACTGAAGTTCTATCTAAATCTTAACATCTTTATGGAATTTCAGAACTGTTTACAAGAATTACAGATATATGTATGTCAAAGATTTGACATCTTACTTTGACTGTCACATTATAATCCAAAAATATACAGACCTATGTAAATAAAAATTACATACATACCTACATACATACAATCACGCCTGTATTCCCAAACGGGGTGGGCAGAGCACACAAAACGCTAGGTACATAGATAAAACGAGGACTATTTCACGTTTTGTGGCCGCTTCTAGCATAATGTTTTTTTTAGGTTTTGAGGTGGCAGGTACAATAGTGACAGGTTGCTAGCCTGTCGCCTAAAGTATACCTTAACCTATAAATAAAAATTGTCTGACATTAATTAATTAACAAGGCTAGATCGCAATTTTAAACAATTGCAATGTAGATGTTAAATGAATAAATACCTAAGTAAAGAAGGTTATTTTTGCATTTTTAAATGCTATACATTAATCTTCTAAATCTAAATTTATTAAACACTTGCATCTCAAAGCCCCTTTTTAACACAACGGTATTTACTTACTAAAAACAGATAAAAAAGTTCAAGTGTTTTTATAACCACTGCCCAGAACAAAACAGAGTGCAAGTGCTGTCACAAATTGCCTTATCTGCCGTTAGGTAAGAAGTACCTTCCAGGTAAAGCTTATCTACCTGACTACCGGTCTCTCAGGAAAAGATAAGATTCAAACGAACATCAAGAACTCTTCAAATTTTTACATGACTAGTTTCACCAACCAAATATCACCCCTCATTTACTGCCTAGCGTCCCACTGGAGCGCTCTCAACACAGAAGTGTACCCGCTCTATTTTAGGCAAAGTCGCTGACAGCGAGTGAACGACAAACACGTTTGGGTGCGCGTGCAGATAAATCAATCGGCACTGCAATCGGGCGACGAGATGGAGCTGGAAGGAGCTGTCGTCACTGTCAAACAAGGCAACATGGCTGTGAAGATATACGCAGTCCTGCATAAGTGAAAGCTGAGAATTTTGTTTACTTTAGCTTATCTCCAATGTGCATTATGTAAGAGAAAAAATCCTTCCCATTCCAGAATCAGATACACCAATGATGTCATAAGTCATAAGGCCGAACATACCCTAATGCTTAGTACTCTTATAGCAAGAATTATCTTAAAACCGCACTGTCACATTATATATGTATGTAAGATGTAAACCAAAATAGTGACATTTATCAGCATTTTCCATGTGAAAGAATATTTACTCGTGAGTAAAAAGTTAAGAGGCTAAATTTTATTCTCTTTTGGTTGAATCGGCTCTAAATTGTCTAATTCTTATACCTACTATGATTATGTGAAAGATTTAAAGACGCATTAGTGAAAAATTTGATTTATTGTAATGAATTAATTAAACAAAATTTAAGTAGATTGTGGAACAAATTTCGCAATTACCAAACACTAAAAAGTATACTTATAAAGTAATTGTTATGTGATTCAGTAATATGACCGTAATTGGCCCATCACTGCGAGTATAATAGTCGTGATTGAGACATTATCACTAACAATAATTAGGTCTTTTCTAAACTATTTCTAAACTCTTACATTAGTTTCTTTGAATCGTTCTTGTCGATGACGTTGATGTATTAATATCTTGTATTGTATTGTAGCTATTTCACCATACATTCGGCTGCAGCTTTAAGATTTCGATCGTGAACTGGGCCACTGTAATCTCTCATACATCGACTGCAGACAGATTTAAAATTCTAATTACTTCCAAAGCGTTATGCTACGATGAGGGCATCATTCCAATGCATAATATTGTACATAATGTGTTACGTACACCAGATCCGCACGGATCAGAACATTTCCGCTTGTGTTATATCACACCGCCGACCAAGGACTTTCTAACTTTGTGTTTTGTTTACGCGAATGTTAACTGTGTGACCCACATTTTGACATGTCAAGTCACTTCAAACTTGTGCACGCGCTCATTTGCTAGGCGCATTACCTCACGCATTACTTCCATTCCCCTCCTCTGTAATGTCCCCCAGGTCTCCGCTAGTATTTACTTTACTTATTAAGAACCCAACAAACTTAAAGGATCTTGCACTAGTAAGGGTACTGTAATCCTGAGTAATAGGATTTGTTAGGTAATATGTTTCATAGCGACTGATTTATTACTCAAATTTCATAGTTTGTCTTCCAAAGTTAAAGACCTACATTAATACTTGTCGTTGTTATTTTTAGAGACGGACAAGGTCCTTACAGAAATATGACCTAATCCATTTTGTCTCAACTTAACTAAGTACGTAGATTAGGTAAGTAGTTAGGTAGGTATTGTATTATGAATTAAATGAGACTGATCGACTGACTTCTGTACAGAAGTACCCATTACATACATTAGCCATAATTTACGAACATATCACGTAACTGTTTCATAATCTAGAAAATGTTATACGCTAACCACAACTTTTATTGGACAAGGCACTTCCTAAATCATGGGCTCAGATCAACTATGCATAGATATTATAATGTGAGAAACTTTGCATGTGTTTGGCTCACTTCCGTATTAAAAACCTATATTTTAAGTTCAGTAAGTTTAATATGAAGATCAAAGGATATTACAGACAGTGCTTAAGTAGGAGCTTTCAGGCCGAACGGTTCACTGCTTTCTTTCATTACGTAACTCTCGAACGCCTTTTATTCTAACGTTCAAGCTGTTTCATTCCCACTTCCTTTTTTAAACTCACGCCCGACAAATTCAGAAAATGAGTTACTGTATGTCTTTACTATATTGGTATATTGAAAGGAAACAGCTATAAGTTTCAAGTTTTTTGTGCAATGCTGGTAATTTTAAATGAAACACGATTGTTGATGTCATTTTAATTTTGGCACGTGACTACTTGTAACTTGATAGGTATGCGTTTGTTTTTTATCAAATCTTTCTTTTAGAGTAGAGTATGGTATGCTACAATTTTATTATTTCTGCCTTTAAGAGCGTGCACACAAAATTCGGTGATTTTGATGTTTTTCCAATGCTTTAGAAAGCTATAAATCCTTAAGTTTTTAAAGAAAAACTACTGTAACATATAAATAAACTCTTTTTCTAGGGATTAACGGAAAAAAATATTTTATTAGCAACACAGATTTCTTTTACTTAGCCAATTTGTTGAAGGGTTTTCACAAAAATACGCGTCAGAGCTGTCTTTCACTTGAAAATTTGCCATTAAAATTTACCATAAACGATATAAACTTGTTATTATCTGATAGACAATATAGTCTACTGGGGATTAACGGATTAACATGAATCAAATTATTGGTTTTTATTATTCAAATATCATTTTACATAATTTGAAAGTTGAACCATTACTTTATTTTTTTTCTCATTGATTTTAATGTAATTACAAATGAAACAATTTTATTGTAAATTTACAGAATATGTTTAGTCTAACCATATTTTTTTCATGGCTAAATATGAGTTAATTTACATTTCACGATTTTTTAAACATTGGTCCAAAACCACTAAGGTCAGGTGGGGGAAGAGAAACGCAGGGATAAGAGGGCTCTACAGACCATAATCACTCATAACTCGACGAGTTATGGTCTGTGGTGCCTCTTACCCCTGCCCTGCCCCTGAATTTCTCTTCCCCCACCTGATCTTATATTACGTTCGTAAAAAATGTGTGCGCCCTCTTAATTCAACATATCTCGCCTCAACATTATAAAATTTTCAAATCTAAAAATTGACAATATCGACTCTGTTTAATTTACTCTTCATGCATATAGAAACCTTTTCCATATCAAGACTCACATTCTTTCATGGGACTCTGAAAATTTCGCTTCACTCTTATATTTGGTGTACAAAATGTCCGATAGTTACTTAGGTAGCACATCCGATAGCGTTAAAATCGATCACAAAGCTAAACGGCAGCCTATTACGCTTCACTTAACTTAGCACAGCCACACTCCAGCAGACAGGCGCCGCCAGGTTCCGGCCATCTTGCATACATAATCCACTATCCCGGACTCTTTAATCCTTTCCAAGCAAACGCTCGCCTCCAAGAATAGAGATTTACTCTGACTAAACTTAATATTATGCTGAAACTCTTATAAGTAAGCCTTAGACAACGGTGGAACTCTGTGCAATTTTAATATCGTCGAGTGTCAAACGAATTTTTAAACTAGATAAGGCTGCGTGTATTTTTCATACTTTGTATACCTGGAGGTAATCCTTTGCAAAGATACTCGGGAATAATAAAACACTTAGGCAGCCGACCCTACGTCCGTCTCTGGTTTCGCGTTCATTATTTTCTAAAAATACTTGTTCTCTTCGTTCCTAATGTAAGCGAAGACTGTCGGAAACGTCGGTTGCAGATAATAAGCGATTTCTGCAGAATTTTATGAAAAACCAACTGCACACTTTCATCTGCTCTTATTGCGGTGGAGTGCAAAACCACGATTCTGAGATGTTTTCACTCACGTTAAGAAAATTGCGCCTAAAATGTTCTCGAGTATATTATGTAGACTAAAATCAAAAAGTAGGCATGTTGGTATTTTCCGTGGACTGGCGTTACTCCACGTTTTTAATTTAATTTGTAGTACAAAATTATCAAAGTGCGATTCGGTATCTTAAAGTTACCCCACCCCATTTAATTAGTTTGCATTTGATTATATTTTTTGGCCGTAATCATATTTTAATCATTTATATCACGATTTAATGTCACGCTGTGATATAACATCAAGTTAACATAGACTTCTTTTGGACCTGATTTTTCTCATGCATCCCTAATTTAAAAAACGCGTCTCTAATTAAGGAAACACAGCAAGAGTAACAATAACAACACTAAAACTATTAAGTACAACAAACAGGAATCTCCAACATCCAATATTAGGTCAGCCTACGTCAAGATTTTTGGACAAACTGTTAAGAAAATGTAATTTATCACTCCTTTCGGCTTGTGAATGGCTCAGTGACAGAAATATTAATATTATGAGGTGAAAAATCGGTTGAAGAGAAACTCATTATACCTGGCATTAGTATACCTACTCAAATACCTTATTACTCGTAGCATGATGTGGAAGTTAGATATTATGTACCTTAGTTTAGCATGTTGTCAAAACATCATTACGAAGAATGGATTTAAATGTGCATATAACATGATGATAATATTATTTTGTATTCAGTTTCATTATAGCATTATTATATTATGTTACGCTGTAGTGGGAGGCGTGGCGCCACAGCGGCCTTGGAGAAAGTGTTGCTTGAGTGCAGTTTCACCACAATCTTACTTACGGACTGATCACTTGCATCGCCTTTACAATAACACAATAACCACTACAATTTATTCAGAACGACACGACGGTCATAGGCATAAGTGTGCTTAGTTCGACTCAACTAACTAATACTTTTTGAACTGGTAGATATACCTAGATTGCTCTGACGTATGAAGTGGCGATAGTTGAGTTCAGTGGATCAAGTTTGTGATATTAATGTATTTTGAGACAGTAGGTAATTGTTTTCGAATATATACCCACCAGCTGTTACCAGCAACATAAAATCATGCTGAGAGAGTTAGTGCATTCGTTACATAAACTAAAACAACAATGTGTTTCATTTACTACTTCGTTAGCTCGGATAATAGACTTCATAGACCCAACCTAATCTCAAAACATTCACCCATACTCCCCACCCGGAGGTCTAAAGGTGAAACGTTACAAGAAAATAAAGAGCGCATAACAATCACGAACCGCTATAAATTAACCGGCTTATTATGCAATAGTTGAATTCAAGAACAATGCCGATATTCCAAACGGCCCGCGGCACGCACGCTCCGCGCTTTCTCACAAGGTCGCCGGCGCCGGCCGAAAGCTGTCGCAACTCCAGCCTGCCCTATGACTCGAGACAATTTCCTTAACGAGGCTTTCTCCGAACCTTGTGCGTTCAAAATCTTTGTCACCTTATTTTATGACGGCAATAACAGTTCACTGTAACAACACAATGCTTAGAAATAAACGTTAAACTGACATTACACTATTGTTATCGCCTGTTGATAGGACAAATGTGAAAGGTTTTAGATTGTTAGCTCACTTCAAGCAATTTCTTTTAGAGTTTGAATGGAAACAATATAAAAAGGCTGGGATTATGTCTGCGTCGATATTTACGGGGGAACAAAACAACAGTGGCAAGGAAATTGATCGATAATTCTTCGTTTGCGAAGTGCCGATGCGGCATACAAAGCAGGCGGGATTAGCGCATCATCAAGTCGTTTATCAGTCCCATCTCGAGCGCGGGTAATCCATCCTCATGAGCGAAGCGGATAGCCCGCAGAAGCGTTCACAATTCGACAACTTAATCCTATTCGATATTTCACAAACGGCGCTGCGACAAATGGAGCCGCAGCACGTTACATCTGATACTGAAGAAAGTAAAGTGTACAGTCATCGTTGAAATGTTGAAACGGAGAAGCTTCTCAAATATATAAAACTCTCTTAAGCTTACGATATCAACATACAGTTCTGTTAACAGAGTTCTCCAGCGTTGTCCAATTATAATACGTATGAATAAGTGTATCTCATGTGGAACGTGCGAGTTTAAAGATGTTGAAAGTTTTGAAGACCTAGTCGCTTTGCAATAATGTCGGAGGTAACTTTTTGGCAAATAGTTGGCGTCGTTCAGTGCTTCCGTGCCGCTAAGGCATTTTACTTTAAACAGTCTTTAGTTCAACTTGGATCTTTTAACCGTTTATTCTTCATATTTTCACAATTGCAGAGCAGAAAGGAGAAATCCATGCAATATTAGATGTCAGAAAAAAAAACATTTTTCATTAGAATCGTGGTTGGATAAATTGTAGAAACTATTCAATAAGTTCGCATACAGCGTAACACTTCAAGTTTCTCATAAAAAGCTTCCTTTAAACACCCTTATAAACTTCGCAAAAGAAGTCGAGACAGGGCAACATAGTTTCGTAACAAAAGTACATGTAACACTTTTCCTTAAGTAATACTTTTGCGAAAAACTCAGCTGGCATTCTAGAGAAATAGAATGCGTTCCCTTTGTGGCTCGCGCACAACAATAGAGCGGAGCGGCGGCGGAACTCGGAACAAAAATGAAAGTGGATTCGCCTGTTATTTTTATAAACCCGACAATCTTGTTTCTCCTCGATGCGTCCTCATTAGCATGCGGTGTCAGGCCAGTACTGTCCGAGAGCCACTGGCACATCTAGAGCGGAACTCCTAACGCGATTT
Organism: Adoxophyes honmai; assembly: GCA_005406045.1. NCBI lineage: Eukaryota > Metazoa > Arthropoda > Insecta > Lepidoptera > Tortricidae > Adoxophyes > Adoxophyes honmai. The sequence goes on from BHDV01065378.1 coordinate 82,404, forward strand.
ACGAGAGTGAGCCATTGTGAGATCTTAAAGCTTCTCAAAGCCAAATTACGTTATAATTTCTTGGCGTTGTTCCTTAGCATCTCATTGCGAAGTTTACAAGTGGTGATTTTATTACTCTCACTTTGTTATCCTCGTTTCGCACGCCCAATTTCGTTTGATGCTAACTTGTTTTGACTTCCGGCTGCTTACAGAAGTGTCATGCGCCTGTCTATGTTTAAAAACAAGATTTTTGTTAGATTACTTTGACCTTCTCTTTAATAAATCCTGTCGGTTTTTGTCGCTCGTTTTTCGTCTAATGAATAATTTAGTTTAAACAAATTGTTATTCAAACACAAACCCCTTAGATCTTTTTTGTTGTGGCATTGTAGTGTGCATACTTAGGTACCAACCAACATCACAACATTGCGAAAGTACCTAACGCAGCCTCGCTGTCTGTTTGTCATCTCTTCAAGGTTCTAATATAATATATTACATCAATCTCGATGATAATTGGCAATAAGGTTGTTTGAACTATGAGAGATAACGTATACAAAATTTTCAATTCCCAGCACAAAATAGGGGTGTATAAGTTTAACCTCGATATTTGTGTGTATTTGAGTGTAAAGCATCGTAGTTTTCATACGAATAGTCCGATTTTAAACATCTGCGTCAAATTCAAAATCAAAGATTAACTCGGAAATAAAATGTCTGATTTTATTAACAAGTTAATACAATTTCCTCATTCGAAATCCAATGTTCGAACGTGGGTTTGAAATAAATCTAGTCGAGTTAAAATTTTTAACTTCATTGGATTAGGTACATTGAAAAATCATCGTTTTTTCCCCTGCTTGCCATACAGGTTTAGTTGTGCTACAAATGACAGGCCAGCAACCTGTCACTATTATACTTCTTCCATCTATTTTCAAACCTAAAATTGTGCTAGAAATAGCTGCAAAGCGTGAAATAGTCCTACTCATAGCTTTGTCTATGTTATGTTTCGAGCCACTACCCCGTTTGACAATATACGCGTATTGTATGCATGCCAAAGTCAAATATAATACATAAATTTTATGTATGTTTGATGGACTGCCAATTGTTGAACTGTTAGACAAATAGTCTTCAGGCAAATGGCAGTCCATCCAAAAACGAAACCAACACAATTAAGACTCCCAGTGGTGCTATTGAATCCTCCAGCTGCATTCCCCCGCGTGAAACCAAATTCCCCGACCAGCGCGCAACAGCAATAACCGACTCAATCAACGATTTCGTGTTAATCTTAGATTTCCTGCCCGTCCACTCTCTCCGGTATTTTATTATTGTACAAGCCTTTCGTCCCCAAGCGCTGCATAATATTTTCTCTTTTTAGTCGGAGCGCGGCTTCATGGCGAAGCTATCTGATCTTTCAATTGCTTCAGCCACATCGATTTGAAGCTGAACATAAAAATTCTCTGTATTTCTTGTACTTGGTACTCATGCGTCTTTCTATAAGCCAATGATTTAATGACCATCAGGCTCCTCATTATCAGTCATTTGACATCTTATGGTTGTGCTCCACTTGGTGTTGGGTTAAAAATAAAACCTTTCCATTTGTTGCGAAGTTGTCCGATGATGCAATTAAGGAATACTAAGTAAAGGTTTTAGGCGACAGGAGTAACATGTCAACTTGTCTGTAACCTGAGTCGCAATGAAACGTGCAATAGACATGGTTTTAACTTTATAGTAACGATTCGAGTCCTCTGTCTACCCCATTTACGTGATATAAGCGTGATATATGTCGGTAAGTGTAAGAGTGGTACCAGAAACTGCCACCATCTAAATATCGGATGAGATTGTAGCATTCTAATTCGTTACCTATTCAATATAGGTCATAATAACCCCACGTCGCAAACGCAATTACATTGGCGCAATCAAATTAGTGTGAGTATTATTTCATTAAAGCTTCGGGCGGCGCCCGCGCCAGCCAGGACCAAACAGGACCGGGATGATGCATGTCCGCCTGACCGAATTCAATTACTACGGAATTGATTACCGTCTGTCTAAGCCGGGTTTGCGTCTTCATATGGGGGCAGTAATAACGCAACATGTCCTGTCGCTGAGGCCAGCACTCGAACTGACCTATCAATTTGTCGCTCGAAGATAAGGTCACGGAGATGTAACATTTGTCATGCTTTCGCAGTCCAACAACACTTTAAATTGCTTCTTGATTTTTTTGAAAACCGGCCAAGCGACTTAATCTGAATTAATTATAATGGAATACCGCTACAAATTAGAATAATCGTCGTGCCACCGACGTATCTATGTCAATGTTGTTTATTTATCGCCTCAGGTCCCTGGTGGCTGACCGAGTACACAACCTCCAACCTATAACTTAAAATGTTCACACAAGAAAAGCAGAAGCTGTCCCCAGCGAGCTATGTTCGTAACAAAAAACATTGTTCCAAAATTAAAATTTTTACTCGCATACCCTTGCGAGTGAATTCCTCGTGCATAATTTATCCGTCGCTTTATTCCTGAAATACAAGTTCATCCTCTCACCTGTCCGGAGCTGAGGTTCAATAAAAGTTCCGGCGGCCGCGGCCGTCGCCGGTCGCCATCGCGATGAAGCCATCACCCGCAGGCCGGGGTGCATAAATAATTTAGCCGGCCAATCCGCCGCTTGTTTGCATGCGGATTATCATATTAAACGGATATCAGGGTCGTCGACCATTCGCCCGATACAAATGCACACAATACTGCTGCATTTACAAAGCAAACAGAGCCGCAAATAGTGAAGGTGGCCGCTGAATGTGCCGATACTGTATTGGCCAGCGATTTAAGTTTACATAACATGCACGTTAGTCGGACGCGCGGCGAGCGCGGCGCATTGTACGCGCGCCGCACTGTATTTGCAAGCTCTTATGCAGCCAACAACCGATCTGATGAACAAACATTTTAGGAGCGAAACAATGCCAACATCGGGCATGAGTGGAACTCAACAATGATAATAACGACTCATACTCCACCAAATTACAACTATTGCGTAACGTTACAATAACGCGAAGTCATTTGTCATCCTTGAAAACATCGCCTAAGAACTGAGTCTCGAGCGACATTGGAGTTAAGGAAGTATTCTACCTACTTTGAAATTCACATTAACTATTCAAATAGTAACATTTGAAACAAAGCACGCTTCCGGGCCTGCGCTGTCCTTTTATTCCAGCGGCTTCCGCTCTCATTTGCCAAATCGCGCTGGTAATTAGGCATCTACACAAATAATGTCGAAAAGTTCGAGAACTACGCGAAAACAACGGCATGAGAGAGATAACTACTGTACTTTTGAGTGTGACACGAGTTTGCTGCAGTGAAATTGTTTATGCCGCACTACCGTTTCAGGTCATTCTATTGCTGAAAATTGCTCGGAAAGTGAATTTGAAACTATTTTCACGGCCTCTCGCTCTATTTTGTTGTAGGTATTTAAATATGCGTTATGTCCAATGGTCATACATAAACATAATTAATAATTATTGCGAAAGTATTGTGAGCTGGTAAATATACCAATGAATTACCTACTTACTGCTACACTTCGAATTTTATTTTATTTTCTTTTGTACGTACTAAGTAGATTGCTGTTGTCGGGATTATTATTAAAAAAATACGCAAGTTCACATGCATACAATCACGCCTGTGTTCCCAAATGGGGTAGGCAGAGCATACGTAAGTCTCGAGAAACATTTGTAAAAGGTGAATACTTTAATTAATACCTTGTCGCCTTAAATGCCGATGCGATACACTGAATCTTGCAAAGTAGGTAAACACAGCGGACTCCATGTCTACATCGTTATATGTCCAACGTAAAATGTACATGTAATATCATATTTCAGAACTATAACAGCTATACGCTACTTCGAGGTATTTTTCACACGCCCACAGACTAGGTATTTCATTTTAACAACATGAATTTATTCATGAAGGCCAAAATGTCTTACTACCTACGGTATGTTGTTTCGCCTGGTCAGATTAACGTTAGGTAACTGAAGATGACAATTGCTAAACAAATATTGTATCCTATGGATTTAAAGTTATCAAAATACTCGTTAAATGGGCCCAGTAATTTATAAATCATAAACGAGATTTCTAAAGACGGTTATGTATCCTGGAGTAAATAAATCGTTTTTAGGGTTCCGTACCCAAAGGGTAAAAACGGGACCCTATTACTGAGACTTCGCTGTCTGTCTATCTGTCTGTCTGTCCGTCTGTCGCCAGGCTGTATCTCACAAACCGTGATAGCTAGAGAGTTTTAAATTTTCACAGATGATGTATTTCTGTTGCCGCTATAACAACAAGTACTAAAAACAAAATAATAATAATAATAATTAAGGGGGGCTCCCATAGAAAAACGTGTTTTTTGCTGTTTTTGGCACGAAACCCTTTGTGCGCGGGTCCGAGTCGCACTTGGCCGGTTTTTTTCTACACATTGTTGGTTAGGGTATGTTTTTGTGGTAGGTACATAAACACAGACTATGATATTGAAATCATGCAATGAATACTATCTTTTATCCTATAGATTTTTCACAAATATTGATTATTGAATTGACGCTTATAATCTTTACTTTCGTACAATTAATCCGCGCTTATAAGTGTTACTGAGAGGTTGCCGTCTCTGTCTATCTCTCTAGGACTTTTATCAATAGTTCTGTTATCATCACTGGTGTCATCAGTCATCACATCATCAATACCTACGTGTGTATAAACGTTAACTGTTGTAAGCCTCTTAAGTGACGAAAGAAGTTGACCATTTAGGTTTTCAGGTTACAGTGAGGTAAGTAGGTGCTTACGAGTCTTAACTACCTATGTACGCTTAATTGTTATGTTATGACAATAAGTAACTGGGTGGAAATGGCATTCATTAATTTTATTGAGAGGTGAGACGTAACAACGTATGTAGGTAATTGTGCTGAAACTTGAGATTTTGTAGCAAACGTTACCTGTCTGACCTAGTCTACATACATCACGCGTTTATTCCCAAACAGGGTAGGCAGAGCACATGAAACGCTACATAGACAAAACCATAACTATTTCACGTTTCACGGCCATTTTCAGCTTATTTATTATTATTAGAGTTCAAGTTGCCGGTATAATAGTGACAGGTTGCTAGCCTGCAGCAAAAAATATTTCCTTAGTCGCCTCTTACGAAAAGAAATGCTGAGGTGTCATTGTAAACCCGACACCACACAGGTGCCTAGCCTACGTAAGTATTATTTATTGTATTTAATTAATGTAAGCGCAAACGGGGTGAGAGTGGAATTACCTGCAGTAAATTTATGAGCGCTTTGCTAATGTATATGACAGATTGAATGAATTTAATAGTAACTCACAGGTTTTGTCCTCGGATAGCTCTTTGGGGCGCTCCTTCTCCGCTGTCGGTACACTTTACGCATATTAGGTACGAATAAAAATAGATCAATTTTATTGGGAGAGCCAAAGCCAACAACTTTTTTTGACACTGATAACACTTAGTGCCACAGATATAACTAACTTGGACAGGAGTCGCTAAACACCGAAAAGAGGTGACATGCTACCGATATGTTACTAATATACATTAGTTTTGTTTTAATTTCGAAGTAAATAAACGGACAAATTACTAATTTCATGTTCAGAATCTTTTATAATTATTTGTATTGATTATTGCATTTATGTGCATAAGCGATAGCCACTTTCATTATGGCTCATGTAGAGTCCTAGAGAGTTTCAAAAAACGTAAAATGCGTAAATAAAACCAATTTTCTTACAATAACGCTTTTAAAATAGAGCTAGTTTCATATCCGTACCAATATATAAATGTGAAAGTGTGTTTGTTTGTTTGTTTGTTTGTTTGTTTGTCCATCTTTCACGGCTAAACGGAGCGATGGATTGACGTGATTTTTTAGGTAGAGATAGTTTAGGGCATGGAGAGTGACATATAGCTACTTTTTGTCTCTTCAAAACCCCCCATTTCCCTAAAGTGAGGGGTGGAAGTCTTCAATGTACAAAGCTATAAATTGGTATGTGTACTATCTCTTCCGTGATACCCCGAATTTAACGCGAGCGGAGCCGCGGGCAAAAGCTAGTACCTACATATAAGAGCTTTGTCGACCATCAACTACTGTATCTATGGTAGAAACAAAACATCCTTGTGTGAATTCCCTTTATATCTACAGAAGGTTAAGGAAGGTTAAGCCTTTATTTACCGTTGCCTCCCCTTAATTTTATTTCCGCATTTCGATGGTCAAGAAGCCTTTTATTCAACGACAAACATGTTTTTGATGTCACGAGAATAATAAGGATGTTATTGGAGACAAGGTAACTTCAATAAGTAGCTTCTTGTCAGCACCCCGCGTACCAATAATATTGAAAATATAAAATGGTTATACCAATATTTTTTTTAATAGCAAATGAGATGTTATAGCTCGTAACATTAGACTTGCATGACATATTCTTTAAATGATACAGAATAACTTAATTTACTAGCTGTGCCCACGACTTCGCCCGCGTGGAATAGTTTTTTTTTCCACATTTTCCATTTTTTCTTCGCTTCTACTGGTCGCAGCGTGAAGTTGCCTTAAGCATTCCTCGATAAATGGTCTATCTAACACAAAAAAATCTATTCGAACCAGTAGTTCCTGAGATCAGCGCGTTCACACAAACAAACTCTTCAGTTTTATAATATTGGTACAGATTTGTCACAGAAAGGACACAAGCCACGAATAGAGAAAATAATAAAAAATATAGTTAGAAAAATGTAATAAAAGCAGTAAACCCAGCAAATGCTGCGCTTACGCCGAAGCTGCCTTTCAACCTAATCTGGTTGGCACGTGCTAAAATTGCCTTCGCAGCAAATGTTAGAAAAATGTAAACGGAATCAAATTGTAAAAAGAGAATAAAAAAATAATAATGAGAATAAGGCATAACAATATCAATGCCAAAGTTAACTTGAGGACAACACTGATCATCGTAAATTGTAATTATTCTTTTTGAGGGTATCAACTAGAAAAATGTTCGGTACTCTATTTTAAAGGTTGTTTTAAACCGGTAACCGTTGTTTAAATGTCAGCCCCAAACAGGATTCAAATCCGGGACGTCAAGATTTATACTCAAACTCTCGACTCTCCGCATTACCCGATCGTCATTTGGATGTGAAACTCACAGTTTAATAGCTACACTTTCGTTACAAAGTACTTGTTACCGCAATAGCGTAAACAATCCACTTAATACGAGTAGGTAGAGCGTTTAGTATACGAGTACAGGGCAAATAAACGCCTGACTATTGAACAAAGCAATATTGCGTTGAGCGTACATTGTAGGCGCTTCGCGACTGCATTTTATATGGTAGTAAATAATTCTTAACAGCCTGCTGAATGTAGCACAATGTTAGCACAAAGTGTACATTTTTGCTCTCGTAATCTATATTTCCCCCGTTGAATGGGAATAATAAACAAACGGGAGAATCATGAATGTTTTTTTTTCTTACTAAGAAAAATATTGTTATAAATTGTTCTCAGCGTGTCGGGTGTAATTACACCTCACCATCTTTTCCGTGGATGTGGTATGAGTAAACGTCGGAAGTACTTAGGTACATGTCACGATTATAAGTACCTCTTTTATCTAACTTTGACTATAAATACGTTGGTGCAAAATATGGTTACGGAAACGGTTTCGTCTGTGTAGCGATTGGCGTGCCCTGCCTATCCCTGTTGGGGTTGGAGGCGTGATTATAATGTCTGTACTGTATACAATGTTATTGAACTTTATCAAAGAGCCAAAACAAGTATTTACTTTATACAGGTCTCCAATTTCAATACGAAAAATGACTTGTAAAAGTTTAGACTATCGTTTTAACCTCTTCATTGTATAAAATGTAGAATAATACCTTAACACTTTTCCATTTCTTACGTGGATGTCGTAAGTGGCGACTAAGGAAATAGTTTCAAGTTTATTTTAGGCGATAATCTAGCAACCTGTGACTTTTATACGTTGCGTTACGTTATACTGAAAGCGTGAAATCGACAAGGTGCTACGATCACTTATTTAGGCGTTTAATGTCTTGTACTAGTAAGTTGAAGGGTGCCATACTCGTTTGTTTGCCATAATTTTGTGTAAGATTGCAAGTCAATTTATTAGAATAGTAGGTTTTTCAATAAACTTAAAACATAATTCACAATAACTTAACCATCTGTAATTATCCCATCAAAACGACATTAATAACAATCATCAAATTTTGTAGTCCATTCTATTGACGCATTTAAGTATAAAGCCACTGTTGTGGACCTTTAGCGTTATAAAATAGAATTTTCATTTTAATAACATAATAACTACTGAAGCAAAATTATAATAGCTAGAGCAGAGTCCATCCTAGCCTTGATCACAAAATATTATGAGATATTTAATACAATAACACCAACGGCCGTACACAATACGGTCAAAGTTTTCTAGCCTCTATTATCCAGATTCGGAATAGCTGTCATTTCATGTTACCCACATCAACACTTTCCGCATAGATCTAGAAGATTCCTAGTAATTTCCCGTACCACGAGCCACCTAACGCAATATTGCAGGATTAACGCAAATAGAAGGAACCGGCAAGACAGTCCGTGTTGCGGAATTAATCAGTGGTCTGCGACATTTACTCTGCTTTCCGGGCAGCTATTGAAGCAACGTTAATTGAACCAGAAGGACGATTTTCTTTACCTAACTTTACACTTGTTTGTGGTCGGAATTGCGAGGAAAATTGTCTAATTGAACCACCATTTATAGTCACTGTTTAAGTCTAATCTCTATTGTCCCGAATGCAACGGAGTGGCGGAGTGTGTATGTATTATGGTCTATTTGCACTTAACTACATATTCCGTTGGGATTTTAATGAAATTTTATACGTTCTTATTAATATATTGACAACGGCAACTGATTGAGTACTTTGTTTATATCTGAGACATATAGTACAGCCCAAATCTGGACAAGAGAGTCATATAAAATATTGTTCTGAATGAGGAAACACTGGAAAACGCATGACCAACGATGGTCTAGTACACTCTAGTGAAGAAAAAGCTCAGTTGCAAAAGTTCACTTTTTTACGTCTCACTGCATGGTATAAAGCTTCTTTTCCTTTCAGACTAAAAAGGATCGGGCAGTAGCATTCACAAGGGTCCGATTTTCTCAATATGTTTCTTTAGCCGGAAAGGTAATCAAAATCATATTGATGTTCCCCGTTGTTCTGTTCGCTTTATCGTAGTTTTACATGATAATACTTCTACTGTATACCGTATGGCCTGGATAGGACACAAAGTATTTTGAGTTTTCATCGTGAAGTGCAGTCGTAGAACGTGATATCAATTTTAAGTATTACTAAACCAACTTTGTTGCAAGCAGATTTGAAGCGAGCTACATGTTTAGTTTTACGATAAAAGTATTATCTCGCGATTGCAAAAGTCAAGGAATAAGTAGGTACATTATTTTTAAGCTCGGAAAAATCTGGAAACTGGAAATAAGGTCTGTGTATATTTCTGAACTCTAAAAACCTCGAAACAGCAAAAATAAAAGGTCTCAATAATTAATAACCAATTTCAGTAAAGTTTCGGTGCTTATAAAACGTACTCGGACTACCTACTTTACAGAAATATACAAGAAATACACATGCCTATCTTTAAACTTTAAAAGTTAGGCAGCAAAGTGTAAGCAAATGGATGGCACATGATTTGCAAACGCTCTTACCCTTCCCGGTAATTTGGAGATAGCAATCGTGTCTGCGATACGAGCCGCCTTGGCTGCGTGATTTACTCCAGTTGTCTCTTTACTTAATGAGGGAAACTTTTTGTGACTCAGTACAGGAGTATAAATTAGCCAAATTGTACCGTCAACTTAATGGGCCTTGCTTATTGCCCGTCTACTTAGACACCTCGCGGCTGAATGTGGATACGAAGACTCAAAAATACCAACATTAACTAAGTTCAACGCCATCCCGGTGGAACGCTCTTCCTAAATACGTTACCGTTCCACACCGAGCATTGTGGGTAGGAAACAGATTTATCGGCAGTCGGTAGTTGTTGAGATGGATACAATTTATAGGCAGCCAATACCTTCTGGAATCGACAGAGGTAAGTTAGAGTCTAGGCAGCCCCGCGGAAGTACGACATTATTTAACGGTTTAACTATCAAAAGCTTGCTCGGGTCAGTAACTCGGTTAGAGTTAGGAATTGAGGATATTCGCTCGCGAACTGAAATGGAGGGTAAAAGCCGCACTCCAGGGAACCCGAGATGTCGATACGCTTCGAACTAGGCGAGCCATCCGCTTCAGGGCCACTCAAAGCCACCCGACCCCTTTACAACATCATTCTGTCCTCCTCCAACTTGTAAAATCATAATTGGTAAAAGCGTGACAACACAGCCCGTGAACTATAACAACGAGCATGAATCAACGAGTTGAACGTCATTGTCGAGCCAGTAGTGAAGTACGCGACGCGAGTTCGCGTTTCGATGCGTTTGAGAGCCACTTTCTTGTCTTAAGACAAGTTAACTCGGCGGTTTGCCAACTTAGAAACTGTGAACTAACCGGGGAATTAGTAATGATGCCAATTAATATTGAAGCGGTACCAATATATCAGAGCAAACAAATCACTATCTATTTTGACTGAAGTGCCTTTACGTGTCAAACCAACGAAATAGATTTGGATTTTTAGTTCGCCTGAAAAAGTATTGTTTCTCGTTGGTCTGAGTTTGGAGTAAAAATAGCTCAGGAGTGCACGTCCGAACTACTCCAATGTAACTTGTGATTCTTGGAGGGCAGTAAAACTAGCGCAGTCCACCGAACCAGACAGTTGCTCTCGTCTCTTTCAATCTGGAAAGTTTTCCAGTCGGTGTGACTAGAGACTGGACCAAAGATATGTAATAATTAAGATCCTTCTGTCCTTGGCGTTAGATCCAATATTATTTTGCACGATGTTAGACCAGTGTAGACAAAAATACGGGGAGAAATTGAATTTTTGATAGGTATAAAATTCTTGTTTTTTCTTTTTATCCTTGCGAGACATTTTCCATCCTAAATGGTTTTCACTTAGGTATTTAGCAACCAACAATGATAGCGTTACATTTTTGTGTTTTAAGACATTGATTGACAAAAATTGTTTAATACAATGATGACATACAAAATTTTGGAAACAATCACAAACCAAACGTGTTTTAAATAAAGAAGTTAATCCTTTTGTTTTATGATAACAACAAGCACGCAAAAGTCAAAATAGCTAGAAGCGCGAAAGGAAAATTATTATTCCGTGGTTTTCAAAGATCTTCTCAACACTGCTCTGCATCTCAGACAGAATCAGGATTTTGGCTACATGCTCGTCCATCAAAAAATGTAGGAACTCTTTTGGACAATACTACTCTTTCCCTGTGTATTAGCCTGCGACTAGGCGTAAAGACGAATGAGATACATCGCTGTCGCTGTGGCTCTACGGTCGACATCTTAGGTCACCACGGCCTCTCTTGCCAAAGGAGCGCCGGCCGTCTGTCCCGCCATGCTTCCTTGAACGACGTCATCCGAAGGGCCCTTGCTTCCGTCAACGTGCCGGCTATTTTGGAGCCGAATGGTATCGCGCGTGACGATGGCAAGCGGCCTGATGGCATGACACTCGTTCCGTGGAAGCAAGGCAGGACACTAGTCTGGGACGCCACGTGTGTGGATACTCTTGCCTTGTCCCACGTCTCAGCTACCAGCAAAACGGCCGGTGCTGCGGCAAGAACTGCGGAGGATCATAAGCGTCGCAAATATGCAGCCCTTGGTGAGGGCTACATATTTGCACCGTTTGGTGTTGAAACCCTCGGTCCGTGGGGTCCAAGCGCGCGTGAAATTACAAAAGAGATTTCCGCGCGCCTTATCGATGCTTCCGGTGACCAGCGGGCTGGCAGTTATTTTGGACAGCGGATTAGCCTTGCTGTCCAGCGAGGAAACGCTGCCAGCCTTCTGGGCACGATGAGTAGCGACGGCGATTTAGGGGAGATTTTTAATTTATAGTTTAGTTTTTTCATTTTTTTCCTCAAGGTATGAAAAACTCATTTACTTTCATGATTGAATTGTATAGTGTAACGATTTTCATTTTTAGACTGTGTATTTCAATTAAGAAAATTTATTCCGTTTATAGAGACCCAATATTAAAACACTCTTGAATGTAAAATTCAAATCTCGGAACTACTGAACAATGGCACAACAATGAAACTAGATTTTAATTAACAAAGTGTTACCTAGAAAACAGGAATAAAACTAATGACAATAAGCACTGCGCCGCTCCGCACCTCTCGCCTTTTATGATAATTTCCTCTCTAAGTTTTCCTTTATATCAACTTTTTTATTTTCCCAGTTTAATATCATGCAAAATGAAGGCCTGAGCTCGCCTTTGAATGGTCGGTTGGCTCATTGCATCCCGCCCGTAAATCCAAGCCATTGTCAGCGTCAGGACAGACAAACTTTGAACGATTGCACGTTTTACAATATATCTCTCGGTGTGTCTCTGTCCTACAGCTTAAATAAGAAAGGGACGCACTCGGTGACAAAACATCTCGCAATTGTAATAGCCCCTAGCCGAGCACGAGCTAGCGACAAGGCGGTGACAGCAAGTCGAGCCACGACAGCCACAATCTACAAATGTACCTTATCAACCCTTTACTACAAACTGGGTTCAAATTTATCTTATACTTACTGTCGCCATTTCAGATGATACATTTCAGAAATAATGCGTGTAGAATCTTATGCTAGCGTGATAGAAGTTATGTGTATAGGAGTCATTTATCTCTTCAGTTAATTGATTCGTGCAAGTGCTTTTAAAACCCACAGAAGTCCATTATTTTGGAAAAGGTTTTCCGAAATGCGACAGTTAACTCGTCTGTAAAATCCAGCCAAAATCCAGTAAGTCCTGGCATATTAAAGTGACATTTGGACAAGACGTGGCCTGTAGCTCGGCAGCATATCTGCGGCGGCTGCGGTCGCCACCCGCGAGGTGTGGGATGGACTGCAATGTCGGCATTCCTGTTGGCACTCCATTCAACAACCTTTTCATACGGCTTTATTACCACCTTGAGTAGAAATATGTATCTAAGTATTCTAAAACCTTAAATAGCAATCCATTTAATAACATGGATTGATTATGATGAATAACATTATTTTGAAAATAGTGTAAGTTTCTTATTTTTTACAGCGCCAAGATAGTTATCTTCTCAGGTACTCATATAAAAAAGTAGGGCAACACTGTCTTGTCTCCAGCCACCCTGCGATACAAAAAGCCTGTTTTTATGATCACATTCTTTTTGAGTCGAGACAACAGATATTACTAACATTTTGGGGGTTCAAAAGAAACTTTATAACCTGGCGCCGCGTACAATCAAGCCCAAATTGGAGACTGCTAACGCTTGAAGGATAGCAAGCCTACAAATTCTCGGCAAATGCGGCTTTATTCGGCCCGTCGCGCCAATCAGAGCAATTAAAGAACAACAAAGGGAAAAATTCACCCACGGATCGCGGGGAAACTCTAATTGTTCTTCGATCGAATACACGATGAATACATTTTATTTCGTTCAGGTATTAAGCCGGCGTAAAAAGTTTTAATACGAGTAAAAGTTTTGCAGCTTTATTACTTTATTGATGTTTATCTTTGAATGTATTTTGGGGCTTAAACTCCAAGTTTTAACCTTGGAAAGGGTTACGGTTCGCCATAGTACACTTAACAAGAGGTTTGCCGCCTTGTGTTTAAAGGTACCTATTTAAAGAATGTATGTTTTGGTAATACAGTGATTAGGTACTTAAGAGTTTGCTAGAGTTAAAAATGATAATTTGCAGTGTTAATCCTTGAGTTTTCAATGAATTTTCATCATTCATCACTGATAGCAAGAAGTGGTCATCATGATTTATTTTGTCAAGACATGCAGTCACTATGGCTTTAAGTATAAATAGGTTCTATCCTGGGTCAGGTGGTCACGCTTCATGTGTACCTAGTAGAGGGTAGGTACACAGATTTGAGTATCTCCACTACGTCTACGAAACATTTCAAACGTGTGTTTGGAATCTGACTTCCAGCGCGTTTATCGTATTACGTTGAATAAATTATCAAATTAACACTCCGGTTTCAAGACTCTCGAGTTTGTTTCTTAATAATCTTAGCCTGAATTTCCATAACATTAGCTTAAATGTGGTATATTTATGGCTAATGATTTGCGCTGTTTATTCCTCGATGGGGAGACGACACTCCGATAACACCCCATGGTCGTCATTTCACAGGCCATTTTCTTTAATGCGGGGGAGAGCCTTGAATATAAAGTGCTGTCACTAATGATATAAACGATTATTGTCAAAATGATGTCCCCGAGTTCACTTCGGCGATAGATAAAACAAATTATTATAAATATTAACGGCTTCTGAAATTACTTTCCTGACATCAAAATGCTATCCATTTTGATGGGACAAAGTGACATGAAGTGGCAAAGTAAATCACTTTGAACGACGAAAACGAAAACTTTGTAATTAAAGTTTTGTATCGAAAATTTCTCGTTGGTTTGCTTCCATTTCTCTTGGGAAATGGGTATATCTGTAACTAAGAGTAAGTAGTAAAAATATTAAGTGCTAGTCCGACTAGCTCACGTTATCTCCAACATTTAGTCATCGTTATACTACCAAAGATACCTAATGAACTCAGAGACAAACTGAACTTTACCGTAGTCCCCATGATTGTTCCAATACAATTACATACCACATTGCATAAGTTTCTAACATCGAAAACATTTTGTAATTCAAATTTAAGATTTTCGGATTCTCCTTTACTTATGTTACAATTACAAGCTTACAATACATGACATCGCATCATGCCACTAATTGCAGGTCATCAGGAAGTAGGTACCATATAAGTTTTAAGTCCCTTTTCAAATATATAGGAATTGCAATATAAACAAACTTCTCTTTTAATTGCGCACACTTGGAGGTTACATTTTGTATAGATAGTGGAATCGCAGGCTTTAACATTTATTGTAGAAGTCCAGGAAATATCACCACGCGTTCCTGGGAAAAAGGGTCTTGACAGAAAGACAGATGGACAACGAATGATTCTTTTCCTTTTTAGGCATGAAAAGAAGAGACACAGCCTCTTCAGGAAAGTAACACTTAGATAAACATGCCATGAAGCAAGTTTACGTCCTAATTTATTTAGGAACATTTCGGTTGAACAATTTATGCATTCCCTAAACCATGAAAGTGGTCGTACTGTTTTCTAGGTATCTCTGTGCACTTTGTGCACTAAAACTAGCAGTCACTGGCCGGAAGTTGCCCAATAAAAGTTGCCGTCCATCTGCGACCGTTTGATGCGGCCAACCTTGTTGCGTGTTGCCAGGGTTTCCGCGAAAACTTGCTCACGAATTCCAGATAATACTGAGATACTTCTTTAAGATGAAATTAATTCAAATACTGTTAACATGCCAACTGGCAAAATTACCTTTGAAAATTCTCTCAAAAGTCAAAATTCCTTCTCTCAAGCTCACTCGTAGGCCTTATAGGTACACACTTCAATTCATTTAGTTACTAATTTTTTGCACTTACATAGTACCTACCTACATAAAAATTTACTACATATTAAGTACCATCTTGCGTAACTTGCTCTATATCGCAGGAGCAAAATCGTGAGCGAAATACATAGTTCATAGATTATTAAGTACGACCTGTCACTAAAAATTCATAATATCGAAGATTGTCAATCTTAACAAGCAACATTAAGAAAATAGATACACTGCAACAGCCTCAATTTGCTATGTTTAGATCCAGGACAGACCTAAGGCGTTGACAGCCCTGAATAAAACTGTTGAACTACATTTCAAAGCCAGCCAGGTGTCAGCGTAAACTTTAGCGACTCTACCTACGTGCCAAGCAAGTAAATTTTGACTTCATTGGCTACACTGTCGTGGAATATGTAGGTACATAGGGCTCATAGATTTTTCCAAACACTACCTCTGTGTTATTGTGTTAAACACTCTAGAGAAAGTTAATGTTTCTTCCGTGTAGTGTCGGATTTGGAATACCTACGCCTCTCCATTTCTTCCGTGAATGAGGTATGAGGCAACTAAGGTTTAGGTATATTTTAGGGGACATGCTAGCAACCTGTCCCTATTCTACCTGCCAACTCATAACCTAAAAAAATGCTAGAAATGGCCAGGAACGTGATATAGTCATGGTTTTTTCTACGTAACGTTTATTGTGCTTGGCCTACCCCTTTTAAGAATACAGGCATGATGTATGTGCGGGTGTGTATGTGTCCTTCTGAGTTATTTTGTATATTTAGTAGTTAATTGCCTAGTCGGTACGTCATCCGCTGTGATTGTACAAAAGTTACTCTCAGCTTTAACGCAATATTAAAGTGATTAGGAGAAGTAGGACCTAAACTATGTAACGAAGCGTGATAGATTGTGTTTCATCTAATTATGACTTTGCAAATCAAGGGGTGCGTTGACGTCGGAGAAATTAATGCGGTAAAAGAAAAATCACTTTTTATTATTATTATTATCCGAACCAATATATAAATATAAAAGTGTGTTTGTTTGTTTGTTTGTTTGTCCGTCTTTCACGGCTAAACGTAGCGATGGATTGACGTGATTTTTTGGTAGAGATAGTTTAGGGCATGTAGAGTGACATAGGCTACATTTTGTCTCTTCAAACCCCTCCATTACCCTAAAGTGAGGAGTGGAAGTTTTCAATGTTGAAAGCTATAAAATTGGTATGTGTGCTATCTCTTCTGTGATACCCCGAATATAACGCGAGCGGAGCCGCGGGCAAAAGCTAGTTAATCATAATTTTAAGTCCGCTATTGCGTTCGAACTTTTTCTGAGAAATAAAGTAAGAATTGATGGGAAATTGTTCTCAAGGGCCTCTAACTCGTGGGTCATACTTGTGTACGTATGACAAATATTAGTTCGCATCTTTTCTGTTAATAACTTTATGTTCACAAGAGAGATCTCTTCTACAGGACAGGAGAGGTCTATCCTCTGGACGTAATACTTATGATTTAGAACCCCCAATCATATGATTTGTTTGAACGGCCTAGTAGTGGAAGAGGCGTACTAAATACATTTGATCTTCCCTAGTATAAATAGGCAACAATTTTAACTTTTGTATCGACACTACAATTAAACTGATTTAGATATACTTATATCTCAGCATAGAACCAAACTCATTAGATAGTTGGAACGAACGTTAAACAGTTCATCAATAACATCTGTTTTTGAACGTGCCCCGGACTAAAAGGGAAACGACTAATCGAGCGTAGACGGCTCTGAAAAAAAAAACAAAGTATTTTGCCTTTGCTGAGCATTCAGCGAGAAAATAAACTCTGGCCCCAAGACACTTTAACCTCGCCCCTGCTGCGCAAATGAAGTGGAGGCACCGAATTAAGCTCAGATGTTTGCCTACAGAATTGAAAAGCTGCAAACCCAGCGCAGTCAATTCTAACTTCATTTTTACGTAAGAGAGTAATGGGGTGATTGTAGGTTAGGTTAGGTTAGGTTAGAAAGTAATGGGTGACCGTAGGTTAGGTAAGTACGTTATCTTTGAAGGTATTGTTGTCATAGTATTTTTCGTTTATTTACATGCTAGCTGAAAAGTTATTTTGCGGTATAAATTATTTCTAGGAAATTTCGGAATGAAAAATAAGTAGCCGATTCTCAGAACCGAATAATGCTCATGAAATTTTTAATTTTAAAATCGGGCAAGTCGTTACGTTAGAGTATGGTAATGTATCACTTTCGGAACACCATTAAAAAGTTGAGAAGGAAAAAAACAGTCAGGTTAAAGTCCAGATCATTAGGTATTAAAGAATTTTATACACGATACGTTTCAGGTAAAACAACCCCCTATATTTTTTAGCTTTTTTATTTCTAGTATAGGTACCTATCTTGTTTGCTGCGTAAATATAAAGAATTCATACCTATAGGTAATTACGGTTCTACGTTGTAGCCCTACTTAAGGAGCTGTCTACAAAAAGGGGAAAAGTAACTAAGTATCTCGTTTGTAAACATGGCTAACAGCAGCACTGGATCGATTACCTTAATATCTTAATATAAACTTAATTAAAAACAAACTCCTGAAGCCCGAGTTATTCCGACGCCTGGATTAAGCCTCCGCCGTAAACTAACCGCGCGTCAAACATCTCTAGTTTTAATAACAAACTGTAATTTAATAACCCGATCGATCGGACGTCCGGGGGAATCACAATAGAAAATTGACAAATAGGTCTACTTTGTAAATGTATCACAAATTGAGGTTCCATCAAAGTGCGAGGGATGATGGGCGGAGGTATCATGTGCAAAGGCCGCGGGCGTCGCCTCGTGATTGATGTTTAGCAAGCGTAGATTATATTGATGCTAAGCCGGCGCCGCCACCGCACCGCTTTCAAGATGTTAATCGTCTCCTTTCAAACATGCGACGTAGACAAATTTAATTAAACAAGCTTTTACACTGTCTTGGAGCCCCATTATTAGTATGGCTTCACGTGCTGTCACGTATATGTGCGTTTGCATATTAATACCATTGAACTTTATTATTAGCATAACAATAATATTGAAGTTTGGGCGCTTAAGTCAATATAGAGAGGGGTTAACACGCCCGTACGCGGTTCGTGTTCGTTCGAATTATTCAGCCTGCCTATTGATTATGATACATATCGTCTATTGTTGGGTTACAATAATTTGGGATACAATTGGGTGCGTTCATCTAAATCTTTAGGCAGATATAGCGAGAGATTTAGATGGACGTAATAAATGCGAGGTGCAATTTCACGATCCATTTGGCCGAAGTCGTGCTTAGGACAGAGATTAACGTGACCTCTGTTTCGTTAATAAATTGTGAACTTTTAAATTCGGAGGTTTCAAGCTATACATATTTTCCTAATGGTATTAAATTGAACAATTAGTTTAAGGGCAAAATGAAATATCACTTAAAAATATACATAAGCACGAGATTTTCACGTGTAGGTATACAAAATTTCGATTCAATTGGTTGTAAGACTTAAAGACAAAAATTAAAGAAAAAAATCACAAGATTTATAAAATCTTATAATAAGTGTTTCTACAGATCATAGAGCTCAATGTGAAAAAGTTTTTGTATTTTCTGTTAAACATAAAGCGACGTACAAGTACGTAAATAGAAAAAACCTACCAATACCCACCAATTTGTACCGGATCTACGTATTTGTCCCTCGTCAACCTATTACTAGCGTTCGTTTTTAGAGAAGGGAATTTGCGATGCTGGCACGAACAATCATTGATCGAAGATGAAGTAGAAAATAAAGAAAGAATGTATTTACGAACTCTACTCTGAGTTACATTTTAAATTCTAATATGGAAAACTAATTTGTTCACTTCTTTTCGTTCTACCTCTAAGTCATGGGTCCTAAAGTAACATGTCTGCAAATATTTTACCAGCCAACCGAGTATATTAGCAATAAGGAAAACGGAGATACTTTTCTAAATACGTGGAATTCAGTGATAATTCAGTGCGGCCGAGTGGAGGGCGCGTGGTTCCGCTTGATTTCAGAAGCGGAAAAAAACAATTATAAGAAAAAGCTTTCCCGATGATATTAAAACAAAAAGTTGTTAAAACTTGCTGCCGAGCTTTTATAACTTGGAGCATTTCAATTTTCGTGATCACTTTTTATTCTATCGGCAATTGGGTATGAATGAATTTGTAATTGGTATTTTTGTTTCTGTTTCATTCGTTGTTGGCTAATGTGGTTTTATTGATTGATGTAAATTAATAAGTGACATTGTTAATTTGACAACAAAAATTGGTTTACTTAAATCAGGGTATGCAGGAATATTTAACAGGATAGACAATCAAGTCGTAAATTTTTGGTCATAGCGCTCGTAAGTTAGCCTCTTTGGGCCCGGTAGGTAAATCATTATTGTTCTTTCCAACAAGCCGTCCTATTTAAATTCTAGATGTTTTCATTCTACTTAAAAAAAACTTCAATGCTATCCGACATAGATGAATGGTCTTACCACTATTACCCTATTTGAATGAAGTAGGTATGGCGCGGATTCGTCAGTCCTGCTCGGCAGACACAAAAATGCTCAAACTTATTTTATTAAAGGGGTATTTTTTATTAATTATGGTATTCTAAGATACATGAAATGATTATGGGTACCTATCGTTAATTTAAGATTGTATTTATGCTACCCTCGGTCTTAGGTACAGTTACTTTACAGTTCTTGATTAAATGACAGCTATCAAATTGGCAGTTTATTTTATCTATTGCCCAAGGAACGCAGTGCTTTTAAAAAAAATGCAGTGTCTTAGTGTTACCAGTAACGCAGTAACCCCATGAAACTGCCGCTCCCTACTCGCCGCCATATAGAGCTTGAGGAAAGGCATAAACGATTTCTTTGTTCAGGGCGATTCGTTTGTCTTTTGAGTTTTGCCGACTAGGGTATCATTAAGTGCGCTTGTTAGGTGCCGTTTTCCCTCTCGGTATACTTTTTTTTCTTTTCATGCTGACATATTGCCTACCTACAGACGCTACGATGGCGTTCGCGAATGAAGTTACCTTTTTTAGCGAGACGTATGTTAGACTAGTACCTAACTTATTAAATCCGAATATAGTTTTACAGTGGCCTTCGCACTAGACACAAGAGCCGTGACTGATATCTTAGTAGGTAAATGCACTGTTATTATTTTAGGAACCTCATGGCATTATTTATAATCCAATATTTTGCAGATAGGCGTTATTTTTGCAGATTTTGTAAAGCCTGATGTCAAAATATGCAATATAGGTATAGATATACATATAACGAAGTAAGTCGCGGGAATAAGTAGGTATAAAAAACACGTAGAGTTACAAAAAAATCCAGCCTAGACTTATCTAAATTCTAACCCTTTGAAGGCATTGCTATCAGCCTTTGCCTTTGTGAAAGTAAATCAATTTCTAGATTTCTCAATCCCAGAGGAAAGCAAACAGAGATGTTAGTGAAAGATTTCTGTAACAACATCGAACCAATAAATAGAAGTCTCGGAGCTCCGAGCTCAGACTTGCTAGCTCACCAGGTCGAGCTTTAAAGGGCAAATAAAAACACGTCAGCCAAGAATAGAGCCTCGCTAAACATTTTTAGCAGCGCAAACTCAAAAGGCCGAGTGACGTCACGGAGTAGATATACACGTCATCGTAACTGGATTACTGCATTTTACTAAATACAGAAAAAACAGATATGCTCATCATCTATCAAACTGCCATCCTATCAATTAAAAATAATGAATGACGGTTATCATTAAATACTAATGGATTTAAAATAACACCTCTTTATTTCAGTCGTGGATGTCGCAAGAGGCAACTATGGAAATAGGTTAAGGTAAGTAATATTTTAAGCGACAGGCCAGCAGCCTGTCACTAACCTAAAAAAATATGCAAGCAGTGGCTACGAATCGTGAAATAGTCACTCATGTTTACCGTCAAATGTGAAAATGCGACAAAAGCTCCGCAACTCAACGTGCACAGATATATTAAATTATGTTTTAACGTCAAAAATATTTTGTCAAAATAACAAATTTAACACTCATCTCGTCGTATCCTACGAAAAGGGGCGTAACTACAAAAAGTTGATTTTACTGGAGACGCTTTAAACTGTTTAAAAAAATCAGCGTAAAACCTAGTAATCTAAAATTAAAAAGTAAGAATACTTGACACCCTACAATTTTTATAGTTAAATACATTTTTTATTTTTTATGTAATTTATGTAAAATATGTCAGTTAATTCTTTTTACCACGATAGTTTTTAAAAAAACTTTATTTTTTCACGAGGAAAAAAGGCGTAATGTAGTTAATGCCATAAAAAATGGTGTCGTAAACACGTTATCTCCATGGAAAAGGGGCGTAAAGGTTATAACGACACCGTCCTAGGCCAGTACATGCGCAAACGCTCCGCGTGTAAAAGGTCGTAATGGCGAACGCGGCCGGCGGTTTCCCCTCCCGCAGACTCCCCGCGCTTCACTTCTCCGCGAAAACAGCTTCTTACGGCTATAGTGGCGTTATTCGACGGAAGAAATAGAGCTATTGCAATTGTGGCTCATCTGAAAAACTTGAATAACTTTTCGAAATGAAATGAGTTTGTTATATTTTTAAGACTAGTAGATGTAGAAAAAAATACAGAATTCGATTATCAAAGAAGAGGAAAAAGGCATTAATGGTAATTACGTCCATATTCGTAGGATACGACGATCTAATTGTTATTTAAAAACCATGGCTGTTAAATAATGTCTATCACCCGTATCAAAACGAATTCTACGACTTACTTAATCGCATGTATTTTATTGTACCTACCTAGTCCCTTTTATCAATGACATCTAAAACAAACCTCATTTACTACAACGTTACTTAAATGTGGGTCAGAAGTTAAAATGGGCTCGTGCAAACGGCAAAAAGAGAAAGATAATAACGATTTAATTACTCTGTCCACAAACAGCAAGAGCCGCCGTATGCGGTCTAAGCGGTCCGTAGTTCGCAACCCCTGCCGGCACCGAACGACCCGCCTCACAGACTTATATTGAAATAGATGACTCAAGTGTATGTGCTCCGTGTGCCAAAAGGGAGCAAAAAGGGAGAGCAATGCTCTTCCTTTGACCCGTATTCATTAAGTTTTGTACCACTTAAATTAGGTTTAACTGCCTAGACACAGGACAACTTGAATAAGGCGGCGTCACCTTTGAATCGGTTACACTCGGACTGTCAATTCCCATCACTAAAACGCTCATTTGACGTTACAGTAGGGTGAGAAAAAGTAGCACGCTTGGTTTTCATACAAATGCAGGAACTCACGGTATCTATTTCGATATAAGTCTGTGACCCGCCTCGTATCCATTTTAGGATAAGAACACTTTGCTTTTATTCCCTCGAACCGCAATGCGTTTTTCATAAAGTCCCATAGGATGGATTGTGTGTTGCTACAAAAAGCATACGCCCTAATTTGGATTGCACGATGAAACGTCTAAACAGGCAAACATACAGGTAAACAGGGCGAGAATAATAGAGTAAAAAAAGTGTCACACAGAATGGCTTTAGTATCTGAGCCAGTTCAGTTCAGCCAGTATACAAAACCAATTTATACCGTTTAAGGTTTGATCAATGAATACGTCTATGCGTGTACTAAAATAGTAAAAAGGTAAACGATGCTAAACTTCGCTTGTCTAAATCAACTTCCACAGTTAATTCAGTACTTTCAGTAGTCCACTGATTTTGATTAGATAATTTTCACCACAGCACTTCAATTGTGTGTTTTGCTACAGTGTTAGACGAAGTACGAGTACATATTCTCAAAGAATTAACATGATCAACATACAAGCAAATTATTCCAAGAAGGTTCTGTTTCAATTAGTGCTCTTTTATGGTTATGAGCTTATGACTTACTGTAAGATATTTTCAGTAAATTTTGATCTTTGAACCTGTAAATAAAATGTAATGCCTTTTCTCGTCTCGTTTTATGCCTACCCGTATAATATCACAAAGCGATAATCGAACATCTGTTAAAACGCCAGACGTATGAAGTAATTCACGCAACCAATAAGGAGACTTTTCTATTTCCATTTCGTTTTCCTCGTGCCGACTTCATCAAATTCTCAGAATGAGAGGAAAAGTTTTGTACAAAAATACTTCGGTACTTTATTCGTATATAGGCACCGACGAGGAGAGGAAAACATTAATTATTTAACATTTAAACAGCCTCTGTGTTCATTTTATTACATTAAAATGCTTAGAACATTTATCGTCAATTATCTTCAGAGTCGTTTTGGA
The DNA here is from genome assembly GCA_005406045.1 of Adoxophyes honmai. Classification (NCBI taxonomy): domain Eukaryota; kingdom Metazoa; phylum Arthropoda; class Insecta; order Lepidoptera; family Tortricidae; genus Adoxophyes; species Adoxophyes honmai. The sequence continues at coordinate 106,187 of BHDV01065378.1, forward strand.
TTTAAACCACTTTTCTTCTCTTTTAAAGCAATAAATCTCAGTATTTTTTTACATACATCACATACATAGACAAAACGTATTTCACGTTTCGTGGCCGTTTCTAGTATATTTTTTTCGGTTTTAAGTTTTCAAGTTAAGTATAATAGTGACAGGTAGTGATGAAGGGATGAAGTCTGGTAGACTGCATCTAAATTGTTATCGTTAGTTTTTTCTCGTTTACCCTCATTTCAAATGCTAAGTATTTGTTTTCTTATTGAAAATATTGTAATTAGGGAAACATAATTTTTAATGCCCTAGTCAATGAGGGATTTTAAATTATGCAACTTAGGTATGCTTTGGATCTAACAACCTTGTGAGTTACTTAATATTTTTCAGACTTGAAATAAAACTAAATTAGTACAGTGCCCCAAATCTAACTCGGCAAAATTAAGTGGAAGAGCGGACTTACCCTCACTACTTAAAATATTGCCATGTTAGATGCCGGAGTCTGCGTGTCTTTATTACTATGACAGCAGCGTCGTTGCTCTCACAAAATAGCGATAACGCTACCTAACCTTAGACGAGTAATTCCCACCTCCCAACCAATCCCACTTTTTTAATAGAAATTTAGGTGGGCTTAGGCTGGACAAAGAGTAAATCTGTGAAACTACGGATCCGTGTTTAGAATCGTTTCTCTGATTGAACTCTACAATATCAAAATTAATTAAGCGTGGTATCTGTATTATCATTCCCGAGACGATGTACCTACGCAATTTCTGAAAAAAAAGATAAAATTCAACGCTTACACTTATCCATCACTTATCTATCAATGATGTTTATGGTCTTATATTTGTGGTACCGTAAACGAGGTCTGATCTAGATCTTCTATCTCTCTCCCTCGTGTCAGCGTTAGAGACATTTATTTTGATGTCAGTAATTTTCCAGAACGTTCCGTTTACGGTAAGTATTTATTATTATTATGAAGCGACTAAGCGTTTTCGAATTACAAATAACATAAGCGGCAAGATTGATATTCACGACGAGTAGGGGTCATCCATAAAGTACGTCACACGTAAAGGGGGGAGGGGGGGTCGACAAAGTG
>BHDV01065378.1:111336-134160 GCA_005406045.1 Adoxophyes honmai
TAGTTGTTTTCCTATAATATAAAATGTTCCCACAAATTACGAGTATTTTACTTGTTTCCATAATTAACGATACGGTCCTTAAGTAACTGTATCTAGAAAGTTTTTTTTTTTCAAATTATGATATCGATCGTTGGATGTTTACTTCTTTAGGTACAGATGTTTTTCCGTCGTGTTTTCTCTCTTAGCGCAGATTCAACCAAACTAGAGTGGTCTTGGAATAAGTCAGTCTTTATTCACGAGGAAATATTTTTTTCACGTGAAAATAACAATTAAGACTAAGTATTATCGTTTGGTTTAATTACCTACTCAGACTCCAAATTGACGTTAAATAATTAAGCCCCAAACTGACGAAAGAAAAGGATGTGGTAAAGTGATGGTGTGAGCGAAACACTTTTTTCCCGGCCAGTGCTTTGTGGGTTCTCTTTCGAATAATTTCGAAATTACAATCGATTCGCGAATTCGCGATGCGCTGTCCCGCTACCGCTGTCAGTGCGTTTAGAGCTTTGGTCTCATATTAGTAACAATTAAAAATTAATTCAGTTGTTAAAGTAAGGTAAATGTACCAATGCTCGACGCCTCAACGCCCAGTAGCTAACACCCATCTGTCACCTGTCTTACTATGACATAAGGTTGCAAGTGCATGTATTGGGTCAGTGTCGAGCACAGGGACGTTTACCTTACTTAAATAATATAATAAACGCATTATTCTACAAAAAAACATGCAATACAAAAAATAAACAATATGATGATGTACAAAGGCGGAGTTTTCACTTAAGGGATCTCTTACACCCAAACCTTTGAGAGCTGGAGAGGAAACTTAATTATAGACACCGACAAAAAGAGCGAGAGAGATAGTAATTAACTGACCCTTCGATATGCCGTCCTATTCTAAGTATTCCAGATGGAAAAACGCTGTGCGCTGCGCAATGTGCCCTCATTATTTTATTGTCCTTGTTACATTCATTTATAAAGTTTTTTGTTTAATTGTTCTACTTCTACACTAACTATTCATAAATTCCCAATAATTTGGATGGCTGAATAAACATGCTAAATCGCCTATTCCTTAAACTCCTAAACTATTTAAAAGTAACGTGGACGAAAATAATAATATACGATTACTTTTATCCGTTCCTTAGACTTATTTGGGACTGGGCCAATTGGTGTGAAACGTTGAATTTAAATGCAACTTACCCTAATTAGACTAACTCTCAAACACGCTAAACGTACGTAGTTGTTAAAAAGGTTATGAACATGACTAGTACCGCTAGCAAAGCAATCAGAACAACTAGGTAGAGTATGCTCGAAGGTAGCTACGCGCTAGTCGCTACGGAGCGAACCACTACGCTACGCCGGTAGATCCTACAGGCCCATCAAACGAACGATACCCGTCGCATTCCTTTTGTTATCCGCCTATGAGAACCGTTCTCTGTTCCAATCCGCATTTTGCATTATTTTCTTTTTGCGACTAACGAATCGAATGTTATCGTCCATTTTTCAATGTCGGTATTGATGGAATGATATTGCGTCCGCGCTTCTTTAGAGTGTTCTCGACGCTCTGCGCTCGTAAAAGGTTCGACGGAAACCTATTTGAATAGCAAAAACTGTTTAATATGAAGCGATTCTTTCCATTCAAAGTTTTACGCTTTTCTGATAGGAATATCACGAGTCGATCTGAAAACACCCAAGCTTTGACATCAAGATAAGGCATTATTGATCTAAATGCAGTCTTAACTGCAATAGGCAAAAAATAAGCGGAAACAGAGAAATTACAGATTTAGATGTGCTTTAGGCGACAGGCTACTATTTGTCACTATATACTACCTATTCCATCAGTTTTAAAACCTAAAATAGTGCTAGAAGTGATCACAAAGCGTGAAATGGTGATAATCATTTTTTTTTCTGTGTCACTTTACGTTTCATGTGCTCTGCTGCTTTGCCTACCACATTTGGAAACTCGGGCGTGATTGTATGTATGTTGACCACGAGTCGATCTGAAAACACTCAAGCTTTGACATTCTAAAGTTATAGATGCCCCTAAGGCATTGTTTGTCTAAATGCAGTTTTAATTGAACAGTTCCATTTTAATTGAAAACGCATTGAAACAAGCTACGCTTTGAAAATTAAAATTTATTCACAAAATTCAAAAGATGTGTCCCTATTGTGTTGTTACATTAGGCATTAGCATGCTTGTCTTGTTGAGGGCAAGGAGGAAAATGTTTCGAGATTGGAGTAGAGAAAGCCAGCCCTTAGCGGTCGAGACGTGACTTTATGCCCGCTCGCGTATTAAAGAATACTTTAAGTCGGCATGAATAAAGCGGGTCCTTATGTTGTCTCGTAGAAAAGAGATATTGAATATCATCCTTGAAATCAGGATTTACCATTTTTTTATAAATCACAGCAAGAAAGCTCGTCAAAATCCCACAACTAATAAACATTTTAAAACCCCAATTAACACTAATATTAGTTATACTAACATTGTTTGTACGGACGCACTGTTTATAATAATTTTGTGTTTTTCTCAGTAAGTGAATTCTGTAAATTCATTTGAGAGAAATAAATATCTTAAACCATAACGGAAAGGTCGTTTTCGCGTCAAAAACCGTATCGAAATCGATCACTTAAGAATATTAAGATATCACGAACAGATACACGACAGCAGACATTAGCATCAAACTTATGAAACCCCTCGATTTACTTCAAAGGTAATAAAATTATGCTTGTTATTTTTATTTCTTTCTTTACGGAAAAGGCAAAGACCAAAAGCCATACAGTCAAGTCTTGTTGTAAAAATAAATGATACACGGGATGACAAGCAGTGCCAAACGCGCCAACCGCAACCGTCATTGACATTCGGACTTCAGAACTTCACGCGAAGTCCAGAAACCTCGCGGCTTGCATTTTAATGAACTTTGAAAGTTTGGCTCAAGAATAGATCTAAATGTTTCCGTCTTATTAAATAGAGATTTTTATGGCAAGACTTTGTTTTATTTTTATAGCTACATTCTCTTAGACATTTGCATGTCATCTACCTGAACTGAAGCTGACAACCTTCGATGCAAAGTCTTCGCTCTGACGTTTATCTTGTAAGCTTTATTTAGCTTACTATTCCATTAGTAGTGATCTCAAACTAACATCTAGGTACCATCCCATCGTTGAAATACCCACCATGTTCAATTGTTCATGGCGATAATAACTGTCCTCAAGTTTTTTTTTCTTAGGCATAGTGAGTTGTATTAAGTAAAAGTTAGCATTCAAATGAAAATACATAAGCCGCTTGGAATGTTCGCCGCTCGTAATTAAATAAATAGGTATTTCTGCTCCGACCTTCAGAGTCACACCAATTTTAAATGGGCTAGGGTTACAAATCCCCGAGCTCATTTTATTGTTGAAGTAGATCTATTTTTCTTTGTAGTCCTAAAACAGTACCTATGAAAATAATAATGTACCTAAGTATTTTTACTTTTACCAGACATTCAAAATTGCTAGTCTCTGTTTTTCAAAACAATAGACAAAACGCCATCGCCTTGTTTTGTTTCACAATTTTGTTTGAACCGTGCGTTGTTTTAATAATAAGCGGTCTGCAAAAAATCGTTTAAAAATAACTTTCGGACGTAATGGTCATGCTGCTCTCAGGGAAATTGCGAAAAAATGAGGGAATGCCCCCGGTCAGGTCTGCACATGACGTGAGGGGCCCGGGAAGAATAAAAGTGTAATTAACCGATGCCATGTTGTACCCACTCAATGTTCCTAAAACCTAGGCTTCCGCCACTTCCAATCATACCTATAACATTTTATACCATATCGATTGCCAGTCGAGTTATGAGATAACTGGAAACTGGAAACAACACATTGTCAATTATTTCCAATGAATTAGTAAAATGAGCTAGATAAGCGTTACGTTGGCTAAAATTATGCAATGTCAACTATAATTAACAATTTAACTAGAATCATCCCCAGCGATGTAAACGTGCGCCCAGGTTAATCAAAGTCAAACCACAAAATACAGCTGCTCATAGCGGGCTCATAAAATTAATGTGAATTATTAATTACAACGCAAACAATTATTCCCACCCCTTAATTTGGAGACCACGGCGCGGCAGTTTCAAATTATTGCGCTAAATACGAAGTCCAATTTATCTTGAATCTCGTCAGGATCGAGAAATTTAAATTAAAATGTAAATGTTGTCGAGTTGCCCGCCCTTTCTAATTGCAATCCGAGCCCGTCCGTTGTCAAAGTTGCCCTGTTTGCGGTCGCGAAAGGAATTCGCACGTCGATTAACCAAATTATACTTTTCAATTGTTAGATGGACGCACTTAAAACCTCCCTTGGATACATTACGATCTTTATTTTAGATGACTCTCTCCGTTCCCCCACTTTCTAATTTGTTTTTACTGTAAGCGCCATAAAATCGGTCTTTGTTTCAACCGACCGAAAAAGAGAAGGTTCTAAATTCGACAGCATGTACGTTTTTTCTATACTTAAGTAGAGTTTCCAGACCAGACAATATGTTGAGGTATTCACAGGAGATTCATTCATAGAAGGAAAACTAAGTCACCTAATGTCGTTCTTAAAATGTTGTGTCGGAGACTTACGTTTTGTACCATCACGAACAGGGACTGTTGAGCCACTTACCTATGTTTGTAACTTGGTCGTGTAATACTAATCCAATAGCTGACATCTAGTCGATCACATCGGTCATTGATTACACGTCGATATTGCGAACAGTGGCAAGTGGCTCAACAATCCCGGTTCGTGACTGTACCTAATGCAATAAACACGATTGAATTCAATACACCTATTAACCGCCCAATTACTTGTAGATCTGAATTTCAATTTAGTTACTAACGATTCTAACCACGGCCCTAAAATATACGATGTATAGTTAGACGCCAAAACTGACACTTTATTACGTTTATGGTAGTAACTAAATACGTGTAAGTGCCTATAATCTAGCAAACGACCTTACCTACGCAATAAAACACGTCATACTTCAGTGGTCACGCACATACTACTTTGATGGACTAAGTTCGCAGACGCAATCACGACTTTTAATTACTTTGACGAAGAGAAGAGGTCACAAACTCAGGTACATTGAAGTGTTAACTGGAGATCGTCAGTTTAATCTAGAGATATCTGGCACTAAGGTTGAAGTTGAAATTCGTTGTCAACTTCGAAACGAGAAGCGATCCGAGTAAATCTGCTTAATTACTCCAAGCACTGCAGATCTTAGAAACAGAAACTGGGTAATATACTCGGCCAAATTTCAGTATGAGGATTAAATGACTTTGATAGCTCTAAAGGTCCGTGTGCCTGCTTCTGAGATGCTTTAAACTAGTTTTATAACTTTTTGAAGTACTTAGCATTAAACATTAATCTACCTGCCGTGAGACTCACTCATCTTATAAAATACGGATATTAACTCACGTTTTAAATCGCGTTTAGCTCGACATGTTTCGGGTTAATTCGTAGCCCTTCAGCTAGGAGCCGTGGCGGCTGCTGCTGCCATACGCGCACTGCGTGGCACCGCACTACATATATTCGCGCGACATTTGCCCGAAAACTTTTGAGCTAAACTCGATTTAAAACGTGATTTATCCGTGTTTTATAAGATTTTTGAAGTATTATTACCTATCTACTATTAATCTGTTTTGTAAGAGTACGCCTGAAAACATTTTAAGTTTGACCTTGTCCTTAGAAAATAAGTAAGAAAAGATAGACATTTGTACAATAGCACACACTAAATTAATGCTTAAACAAACTTAATAAGAACTGGAATAGGTACATTTATAAAACTATTTATAAATTATCATATTTGCTATTATGCTAAAAGGGCCGCACTCAGCATAATGCTGCGGCAAGCCGCACCGCTAGTTTTCACTGCAACCTTAAGAACTAAAAACTTATAAGACTTAAAAATAAATTAATACGTAGGCAGATATTCGAGCAGAAAAATCCCCCACAGGGTAAGTAAAATTTCATGTTACAATAATGTCTTAGGCACAGACTTAGCCGTATGTAACTAGTCCCTAGCTGACAATCACGTCCTAATCTAATTTATATTTATGAAGAAAACTCCTAGAAAACACGTCGAGTTCATCAAAAACATTCCATAATATTGGTAAAATATGAAAGCTGTCATAAAATGAAATTAGTTACCATTCATAAACTTTTTACGATCCGGTACAGTTGGGACTTTTTAAAAGAAGTTGTAACGAGCTTTGAAATCCAATTAACGAACACAATAAAGGCGAAATCAAAAGTTTTACAATAACCATTTAATGCCAAGTAATTATTAATTAACAGAAAACTTACTTATTTGAGTCATTCCAAATTCCACTAAAACACAATCCATCAACGTCTTTAGAGTTAGTTTTCTCACACCGCTTAAAGTGAGCACTCTGTCACGGGCGACTGTGCGTAACAGTGTCACGTTTCATTTGTTGTTTCAGTAAAAAGCGCGTCCGTCGGTGTTCATCGAAGTATATGAGCGGTTATGACCGGTAGGGCTGCTCCGACGCGTGTGGCCACGCCGCCGCGCGCGATCTCACTGCCCGCTTTTCCCTAAAGCAACAAATGATTTTCCGAAACAACCCTCTGCCATAACTCGGTCGAGAGTGCAAAACCTTCACACAGTGACACGAGGGCGCAACATAATGGCAGTTCGTTAGCATAACTCTGCTCCGGGCACTCGGGTCGGCTTAAGTAAAATTTTTGCGTTATTAAATGATTTCAGCCCTTCAGCGTTTACTGGGAGCGTTTCCGTTCAATCAAACGTCGGGATACGTTTGGCGGCTGCAAGGAAATTTAATAATAAAATTCTGTTGCAGAATATTTAACCCGCTGGGCTCGTGTGAGGAAGGGACCTTTCTGGTATTCAATGGCAGTTTTAGTAAGGACAAACAAATTTTAATGACACGGATACCTAATTCATATCTAAATGTTGACATTGACACTGATGTTGGTCTAGGAATACAATTTATAATATCTGTCCCAAATACCTACGCCGGGCTAAACACAATTTAAGGTCTCAGTTAAATTATGATGTTAAATTAAGTCTTACGTTAGCTTCATATGAGTATTACATTTCTATAACTTAAATTTGGTACCTACAAATTTTAAGTCTGTTAATTAATTTTACAATTTCAACTAAGTAAATATAATCTGACCAAGCACCGAATTTTTGACTAATTTATGTTCAGTTTAATTTTCACCATGTGTTGAACTAAGTAAATAAACAGCGTTAGAAGATCAGGTGCAGATTGATCATTTGCAATTGTAGTTGATTGTTTTTTTTTAATACAAATCTTTATCATCATCTATTATCATCCCGTGTGGTGCCGGGTTAGAATAGCACCTCCCCCTTTCTTCCCGTGGGTGTCGTAAGAGTCGACTCTGGGAAAGGGTTGGTGTATTGTGGGCGATGGGCTAGCAACCTGTCACCACAATATCACGTTTGACCATCTGGTTACCCTCAAGTTGCTAAACGTGGCACTGAATTTTTGAATTCATGTGCTCTGCCTACCCCTTTTGGGAATACAGGCGTGAGAATATGTATGTATGTACAAATCTTTAATACAATCCTTGTTGTTAACGGTAGAATGGAATATTTTTGGACATTAATGATAATGATTACTTTTATGTGAAACAAACAAATATTACCACATAGTGCTTAAGTATCATTTTTTAATTTATTCTTCGGATATTAATTACATTATTACGTATCCTGAAAACATACGCAAGTAATTAATTATCTACCATCTTATTTAATATAATAAAGCTCTATGCATCAAAAACAATCATACCACTCGGCTTTTATTCCATTAGCAGCTAATGAATGGAACTCGAATTAAATAACATGCAAAATTTATAATATTGTAAGTGCAGTAATTTTCAATGCATAACAATCAAGGACAAATAATAAAATTCAATGTTCTAGATTTCGATAAACGTATAAAAGATATAAAACGAGATTAGCAGCAAAAGACCTCTACTCCAAGTAACGTTCTCTCATTTAAACATAACATTTTAATACGTTATTAACCCACAAAAGAAAACATCCCAATGCTTTTGTGAAAATTAAATTAAAACGGGCAGGTCATTTCCTTCTGCGCACCGCTCTGACGTCACGGGGAGCCGTCAAAACACAGAATGGAGGCATATTTCCGAGTGCAGAGTATATTCGTATCACGGAGGGTGGAGCGCAGCTAAGTAAGGCTGGGGTTACAACTCTAGTTAGCACGCTTAAGAGGAAATGGAGCGGTCATATTTTGTATGGAAACGTAGTCCCCTGATTCCTCGCTGGATATTACCCGTAGAACAATGATTTTTTTACATCAACAATCTAATGATATATTAGCATGTTCTTATGTTTTCCTTTTTTTCTTTATTGAATTATTAAACGAGATATTAACCTTCGAAAACATGAAAAATTGGTAAGTTTTTTCCGTTGTGTTCAAACCTCTAGAAACCAATTTTAACACAATTATATCAAAATATAAGAACATAGAAACACAGTTATGACATTTTTTTAACATTTAATGAAAAAATATATTTAATCGGTTAAGTTTTGGAGAAGAAATCAGGGGACTACGTAACGTTGTTTTTGAATAATTTTCATAGGTATTTCCGGTCCGAGCTGTAGTTGTTCTTATCGCACTCGACGACGTCTGGGCAGGTCACGGCGCGACAGCAATACATTTAGCAAATACCTATTTTTCAATTCCCTCGACCGACATATTTCCTCTTAAGCGGTAGTTACACTGAGCTGTTCCCCTAATGTCGTCGCCGCATATGTTCCAAAATACTTCGGTCAACAAACGTGATCTAGACTAGACCTATACTCCCGCGGAGTGCGGCCGACTACCTTGTTCCTTACACTTTCCCGGCTGCATTCAACTTTTGTCGATCGAGTCATTGTTATTTACGTTTTAGCGTTGCGTTCGTTAAGTAATCGATAATATTAGCAATTACAGAAAATAAAGAGATGGCGTGGTGGTGGAGTACAACAGAATTAAAAAAAAAGAGAAGTGTCTATACTGCTTGTCCACCCATTACACCAAGTCGAGTTGTGGTGATGGGATCTCGAGGAAATCGACGGCAACCGAAGCCTTATAGGCACAGCTCGGGTAATTATTGTGTTTTTTTAACGGATGCTTCTAATTCCATGGCTATTTTACATTTTTCAGCCATTTTTTCAGCGTGACAGGTTGCTAGCCTATGTTGCCGTACTCGATTCTTGCGCTTGCGACATAGCAGAAGAATTAGAGAAGTGTATAAAAGTCTAAAGCCGTCTCACGATGGTCCAAAAAATAATACTGCAAAAAAACTGCAGGTATCTACGTAACACTTTAATCTCTGTGCTTCGTTTTCACGTTGAAACAATATATTTGATGATCTATTCAAGCAAAATCGCTATCCGCTAAGCGTGTCTCTCTCACCGTGGCTTTAGCATAAGTAAATTGTGGACGTGCTTGGCCCATTGCCGAACGGAGCGTCCGCAAAGGCTGCCCACTCTTTACAACTGGGCTAACCTGGGACGCACTGACCTGCATTAAAATTCATACTTTATTCAAGAGGTCCTAAGTTTCATGAGGATTTATTCAAATTAACGGAGCGCCAATAGCCGAGTGTTTTTTCTCTTTTTTAACGTTAGGTACATATTTGCATCAGTCATTATTGCACTAGAAATTGCAATAAAAATATAACTAAAAACTTAGTACGTAATCTACCTCTATTGGAAATATGGAAAGCAGACAGTTGATCCGAAAAACATTTAGGTATTGCCGGGTATCTATTTTGGAGTTTTTTATAAACCGTGTGGTGTTAGGTGTAGATTAACTTTTCCATTTCTTCCGTGGATATCGTCAGAGACGAATAAGGAAATAGGTTAAGGTACATTTTAGGCAACAGGCTAACAACCTGTTACTATTATACCTGCCAACTCAAAACCTAAAAGGGTGTGGTAGAAGTGGCCACATGGCCAATAGTCATGGTTTGGCCTGTGTAGCGTTTCTTGTGCTCTGCCTTCCCCATTTAGGCGTACAGGGGTGATGTTATGATGTACGTATGATGATGTATGTATGATTTATGTCTATTTTTCATGTTACCGCGTGCAAAAAAAAAACATTATAAATCCGCGCAAATCTGAGCATTACCGCATGATTGTCATGTGTTTTCAATTCCAGGCGTATAACGTCTATTCACTAAGTTAAAGAGTTTCTACAACTTCACAGGTACCTGTCTTAAACTTGTCACAGTTTTACTCCACTTTCGACCGGTATTTCCAATGGTATGACTTTCAAAAATCGTTCCCTAGTCCCTTGTTACGCAAACCCTTTTCACTGAATTCCGTGAATACATAACAAATCCTGTTCAATATGGAGAACTATGCTTTCAATCTCACACAACTACGCAGAACATGTATTGGTGATATACAGGGTGACCTCCAAACTTTGTGAATAAATTAAGCTCTCACAAGCACTGGGACTTTGAGAAGCCAGTGAGTGAATGAAGGGGAAAATCAATAGGGACTTACACCTGCTTTTACTTGATTGGGCAACCCCGTGCGGGTATCGCGATGGATCCCGGATGTTTTGTAGGGTAATATTTATGCTTGCGGGAGTGAAAATCACGCTCATAAAATGAAGCCGTACGGTACCTAACCTTTGTATCAGACATTCCTAGGATGACGTGTGTTGATCCAATCATAACTTTTTCTGCCTTTTCTAGGATTCCGTAACCAAAAGGTGAAGACGGAGTCCTATTACTGAGACTTCGCTGTCTGTTCGTCCGTCCGTCCGTCTGTTGCCAGGCTGCATTTCACGAACCGTATTAGCTAGAGTCTAGCTAGACCATCGTTTCTTAACCTCGGGTCGCGACCCAAATTTTGGTCGCGGGCCATATCGAGATGGGACGCAGGAGCCGCGGAACTTTTTAAAAAAACACCGCAATCACTGCATTGAGTCGCGAGGTTCTAATATTTTTGAATTTTGGGTCGCCAGGCAAAAAGGTTAAGAACCACTGAGCTAGACAGTTAAAATTACTAAAAATTATGTTTTTCTAATACCGCTTCCGAAATGTTAATTAATTGGCGCACTTTATCATTCTAGCAGACAAATTCATATTTCAGTTACCAACTAACTTTACAACGCTTTTTTTTATTCCCCTTCATGTCTGAAAATTCAAAACAAAGTTTAAGTCGTCTCTAGAATCGAAGTTATATTAGTAAAACAGAACTTGTCCAAATAAACTTTGGTGTAAGTGTTAACGAATATGGCTCGCAGCACTTTCGCCCGCAGAGTTGTACCTACATTGCTGGTTTTTGCTTTTAGTCATAATGGAAACTTCTAACTTTACTTACTAAAACAGCCACCAACTTGGTTATTAATCGAGAATTATTATTCTAACCTTGTTACGCTGGAATTCAGAACAAAAATAACGCGTACACCTACGTACTTTTGGCAATAAAAGCAGCCATTCATTATCCGTGTGAAACTAAGAGATAGGTTAAAATATGTTTTAGGTGACAGGCTAGAAACCTGTCACTATTATACCTCTTTTATCTAACTTTAAACTTAAAATTATGCAAAAAATGGCTATGAAACATTAGATTATCATTGTCTTGTGTGTTAGCTTACTCCATTGGGAAATACAGGTGTGATATTATAAATTCATTCTAAATAAGAAAAATAATGTAAGTACTGATAAAGTCAACTTTCTACGACTGGTATCCTAATCTCGAATGATCTCTACTATTTATTTGCTTAAACAATGTGTTCAGTTTAGCAATATCTTCATGCGCAAATTATTCATACTATTTTTACGATTTTCATTAATTTTATGCATAGGTACTTTGTACTAATCCGAACACGAAAACAAAACGACAATAACAAAAAACCCAATTGACATCTGCAGAAGAAAACTCATTAGTGGGAACCTACAGAATAGGGTGCTTGAATGAGGTATTAACAAAGACAATAACTGTGCAAGACTTAGTATGAAAATAAAGTTTTCCGCTTTGTCGACGCAATGTCCCAGTTTATTTCGACGAAAACGTGAAACGACAACGAAGACGTTCCGCTCTTTATTGCAAGACGTTTCATCAAGATTATTTTCTTTTCAGAGCAGAGTATCGGCGTAGATGTGGCAGCTCGCCGGAGCGCTTCAATAAATGCTATCAATTTCCAAGTCGAAAGCCGCAATGCTCGGTGACACAGAACACGCTATCAAATACTTAACTTACCGGCCTAAACTTGAACATTAAACTAAAATTTATTCCCGTAATTAAAGTACAAACTTCCATCCATTAGCTAAAATAAACCATGTACCTAATTGAATTAAAAGGATGCAGAGTAAGCTCCACTTAGCAATCGCTAGTGGAGCTATAAACAATGGAAACTTTAGACAAGTTTGAATGTATTGTGGGTGCGATTTTGTCAACAGGAAAATGGCGGACCCCGCTCGCTGTCGCTTTAGGATATTTATGACCGCGACTCGACAAATTTTCGCATCCTTTTTTCAGTGCCGGACTACCGAATGTGAAGGTAAGTAAATAAGATAAAAATAACCTCTGTTCTTGTGAGTAGAATAAATATCTTCCACTTCATTGTCTTAATGTAATAGTTGCCAGTTTCATTTTTGCTGTGCTATTTGACCCGTGTCAACTCTTATATATGTACGAGTATATAATAATATAATAATATGTTAATTTGTACCTTAAACATTGTTGTGTTCTAGGTAATGAAGTTTTAATTCACTCGCATAATAATATTTTATCAACATAAACTTTAAAGTCCCCCTTTTGTTCCTAGTTGCAATTCTAATAAACTGACGTATTATAACAAAAATAATTCAAGAACGCAATTTTCCATTGTTTCTAGTTGCTAGTTCAATCACCGTAACATTTCGTAGATTGTTTCAGATCGAACCTAAAATATCAGTATTGGAAAACAAATCCCAACGAACATTTTTTGAAATCACAATTCAAAGCGCGCCTTTATTAGTTTACACTTCACGGTTTGCTTATTTTTCTGTATAAATCAACTTGAAATATTTGTTTTTGGGTTTTTATTGGCTTAACGGGCTTTCCTTCGCCGCGTTTTTCTTTAATGGTCATGTCGAAATACATGATTTCAATTTCTTTTCAACCTTCCTCTCATACTAGACACTGAGTTTCAGTCACGGAATAGAAAATACAATGGAAGTGCCTTATGCGTCAATTACTTTCAGAACCAGTGTCGCCGTTGCGCACACCAACACAAAGTTAACTACATAGACATTTTGAATGTGATTGGTAGAAATGTTTTATTCAAAAGGAAACAAGAAGCAGCAGTCAGCTAATAATATATTAGACCTTATGCCTGAGTCACACTGTCCACAATTCATTACTCGCATTTGTTGCTTATTACGCCTGGACATGACATTTAACTATACATACAAACTACTGCCATCTTGCGTTGAGTAGCCGAACTATGAAGTAAGCACTAAGGACTAAGACTGACGTAAAACTAGACTAAGACTGTGACAAGGAACTAGAGATGTACAGGCATGAATCTTGAACCTATCGATATTAGCTAACTATAGTAGATAGACCGCGTAACTGAGTCCTCGCCCGCGCGGTACAGAGACGCGGGGGAGGACGAAGCAGTACGTCTAGTGTGTCTAAAACGATCATGCAGTCGATAATTTTTTTTGCGAGTTATTACAAAAATTGTATGGAAACTGAGACAGCGCCGTCAGCGGAACGTTTGCACAACTGCCGCAGTTGACACGGTTTCATGTAATCTCCAGTACTAATCTATAAAAATGATAACGTAGTTAGTTAGTTAGTAATAAATATATCTATTTTTGGTTGAGAGGTTTCGGAGAAAATGGAGTGACAGACAAACGCATGGATGGTTTCGTTATTATACCTTTTGAGATATGGTACGGTAAAATATTTTCTAAAATAAAAAATGTATACATACATTCATTACCGTGACAATATTTCGAGTTGGAACAGCCGTGCTACTTAAATACCTGTAGCCTTTTGGAGTAATAACAACATCGTTCTCATTAAAATGTTCCGAACATAATTATGTACTATGTAGTTTTCGCTGGCATCCAATTTTGTCTCCCAGTCGCCTCGATCCATTGTTCCTTTTGAATAGGATGATAAGGAAATCTAAAATAGTTGGTTTTACATAATTCATTCGAAATTAAAAAAACGATTATCGATAACTTTATCGACAATACATTCTCACTAATTTTGCAAGTTCAACGTACTTCCGAGTAGAGAACTTTCTAGAAAAATTGACATTATTTGACACAAGCAGGAATCGAGCTACTGACTGTCACATAAAGCTCAATTTTGAATATCAAATAGCTCAGAAATGTCACGCGGAATAAAAATGCAAAGAAAAATCAGAAATAATATAAAATAGCACTTACCGATGATACGAAATGCCGTCATGAGTAATATTTTTGTTGCGGCTATCGTTTTTACATTCTAAAACTGCACAATAGGGCATATTTACATAGTTTCAGAAAAAATTTCGCTCAACCGTCACGCATGAATGAAAGCTGCGCACTAAGGGGAGTCTTGCGGATGTTCGCGTAAAGTTGACACACGTGCCCCGCCCACTCACCACTTCTACTAGTTTTTTCTGTTCTGTGGTTTCAGTCGTCATACAGTTCAATATCGATATACCTCGTGTTTAGTGTACCTATACTTAAACTAATCGATTCTTAATCTACCAAAGAACATTGTCACGATAAGCATAATTTTTCCTAACATAAAGATTTCCTTTGACGAGCGTTGGAATGTCGCTGTGACGTTCACAATAAATAGGTTCTATGGTGGTTCAGGAATCCATCGATGGTACATTAATTATCATCTAATTACGCTACTTTGACAATTCAAAACCGACCCACATATTTACAAAAGCCTCATACAGAGCAGACGGAATTATCCGAATTAATGCCGTATGGAGCCCAAAGCTCGTGAAAATTAATAGTCAATTACTGTACCCCATAAATTGAGCTAACACTCTCAGTAAATGGCATTTCAAATACAATTCACCTCAATAGAATTCGTCTCTGGGCGAGGTGTGAATCCCAACCGCAGCGGGTAGGCGGCCCGGTCGCACCATTAGCGTACATAACAGCTCTCCACACTTAGGTTCATAGTCACGGCGTTTTGAAGACATATTTTACAGCATTTGTCAGAGGTTGATTTTAATAGAATGCACGACTGGATTTTATTTACGACCAATAAAGTGCAGTGTGTAAATTCTGTCATAAATTCGAATTCATCACATCAGTAAATTTCGTTTTAGATTTAATGTTCGCTTTGAAAAATGCAATATCGTTCTATTTACGACTGGTTAAAGTAGCCGTGGTAGCCTCCCAAGCTGGGGTCGCGGGTTCGAATTCGAGACTCGCACCTCTAAAGTTTTCGGAATCGAAGTGCGAAATCGAATCTGATATTTACCACGAGATATTCGGTGAAGGATAGCATCGTGGGGAAACCTGTGCACATAGCCATGATGTAATTCAAAGTTGTGGATGAAGTTTCAAGCTTTCTCATACTGAGTGGAGGCCTATGCCCAGCTGTGGGACGTAACAAGGCTATATTACAAAGTGTACAGTATATGTATACAGAGAAACATATCAAAATTTAGTAAGTTACCATTTCACGAACGTGTTTTCCTTCACTTTCAATTACACCCAATTAACTGTAGTGCCTGTAACTTTCTAAAGAAACTCTCGGGGTCTACTAGAAAATTCTGAGAAGCCTTAGCTAACTGGGCCCTGGAACTAATTACCTCTGGTCAGCAAGTAGGTCACAAGTTTGCATTCCTCGGCGGTTCGACGGTCGGCAGGGCAACGTTCGAAAACAATCCCACGCTCCAATACACATTGATAATTTTCCTCCCGGTATCCTACGTTCCAATTCACGGCAGGTAGCCTAGAGTGTACGGCTAGCGAATGGAAACGGGTATACGAACGTACCTAAGACCGAAACGGATTTCCTGTGTGTACATACCTCGCTGTTTTATGCTGCAGGCGAAATGTAATGAAGACATGGTAGCACTCGACAAAATTGTTTTATTAGGGTTGCGTAAGTCAACAAAGTTAGAGGTAAGTACCTATATTATTATGTTCTCGTTCCTTAACGAGCTCAACCAAGTAGCCAAGTTTAAATAAAACCCTTTTCTTGATGCACATATTTAATTACGTAAGTAGTTGCATATAAAAGAAAAACCGGCCAAGTGCGAGTCGGACTCGCGCACCGAGGGTTCCGTACAAATCTGCAAGGTTTACAAAGTTCGTTCATTACGACAATCGAGTCATAACTATGGTATTTTTATTATAGATAGCTCTACGCGTTCATGACGAAAAAAGTAATAAGTTTATATTTATTAAAAAAAAAATATTTTGTAATGTAACTAAAAATTTAAGGTTTTCAGAATTTTTCCTTTATGTGTGCTATAAAACGTTGCTTCATGCCAAATTTCAAGATTCTAGGTCGACTGGAAGTACCCTTTAGGTTTTGATTCCCTTGTGAGTACTTGCGAGTTTCAAAATATGCAGCTTAAATTGCTGTTTCTTTTGATTGCGTTGACATAGAAGTTTGATTTTGTTACAGCTTAAAGGTATTATAGACCTGAGTATTTGGTATGAATTTCAATTTAATACCTCTACGCGTTTATGAGGAAATGTGTAGTAAGTTTAAAATTATTAAAAAAATATATATTATGTGATGTAACTAAAAATTTATGGTTTTCGTAATTTTTCCTTTATCTATGCTATAAGACGTTGCTTCGTACCAAATTTCAAGATTCTGAGTTCACGGGAAGCACCCTGTAGGTTTTGATTCCCTTGCAAGTGTCGAAAGTTTGCGGCATAAACGGCTGTATCTTTTGATAGCGTTGGCTTAGGAGTTTGATTTTTTCACAGCTTCAAGGGACAGTAGACCTGAGTAATTGATATAAATTTCAGCTTCATACCTTCACGCGTTCCTGAGAAAAAGGGTCTTGACAGACGGACGAACGGACGGACGGACGGACGGACGGACGGACGGACGGACAGACGGACAACAAAGTGATCCTATAAGGGTTTCGTTTTTTCCTTTTGAGGTACGGAACCCTAAAAATAATAATTTACTCAGCACATTGAACAGGCACGGTGAGATTGAGAAGTAGCTGAACACCTTTATTACCTTGTCACATTCAATACTGAATAGATTGCATATAGTTTTACTGCTTACAGTAAAGTTGTACATTCTGACACAGCACTAAAGTGTCCAACTGCTGAGGCTGGATCTACTCACCTACTTAAATTACAAGTAGATAACACAGCACTCGGTTATTTTCTAGCATTAGTTTCGAAATAAAAATAATTTCGGTCGGTATTTTTTCATTTTGAAATTGTGAAACCAAAAATATTTACCATGCGAAACTTTGGAAGACGCTTACAATTATTCTGTTTTTGAATTATTTTTATTCCCTGAGTGAGTGAGTTTCCTGTGTGGTGTAATAGAATAACACTTCTCCATGTTATAAGTTATAATACCTCTTCCATCTGTTTTCAAACCTAAAACTATGCTCGAAGTGGCTGCGGAGCGTAAAATAGTCATAATCATGGTTTTGTCTATATCACGTTTCGTGTGCTCTGCCTACCCCATTTGGGAAAAGAGGCGTGATTGTATGTATGTCTCTTGAGTGCAACAGTTACAGGATTTTGTTTACCAAATTTTATGCCTTCCGCATTGTTGACTGTTTACTGTCACGGGGTCAACACAGCCAAGCCATACTGCCCGCTCTGCTCCGAACCCCGCAGCTGTATTTCATTGTGCCGTAGCCCGTACAATAAAAGCATATTTCATCAGGTTTTGCAGCGTTTTGTACAAAGGCCAATTACGGTTTGGATTTAAGGCACGACTCGGGCAGTTAGATTTGCGCCGACTGCGATACAGCCAACTAAATGGCTCGACTCCAGAGGCCACTGCGCTTGGCACTTATCGTTCGCCTCATTGGAATATGCTGGAGACAATAATTATAACGGCATTGTTATTTTGTACCGGAATATCTCAAATATTGTCAAGCTATTCAGGTGAACTATCCAACTAAGCGAACGTAATACAAACAGCTTGGTTGTGCTTGAAATTTGCTCGTGTGACATAGAGAAGACATTTAGTGACTTCCGTATTCACCTACTTACTTCATCGTCCTTAGTTTTAGTTATGTATTCGGTAATGATTATTAAATGAAGCCAGTTTCACGGCCGCGCCAGCTTACACCAGCCTTAAACCGACGGATTATATCCCTAATGGTATTATGTGGTTATTTTTACAAATAACAAGATTATGATGGATACATCCAGCCCTCAAAAGTCATGCCTTATTCATGGTGACGTGATAAATCACATTCGCACATCCCCAGCGGATTTGTGATTATCCCGCGTTGAGAACTGAAGTCTGCTGAATAAAATTCAGTAGTCTGTTCAAAAAACCATGAGGTTGTAAATTTTTGGAGCCAGGTAACTAATAAGGCACACGAAGCGTGAGTAACTTAGACAGCTATAAGGGGCGATTAACCTAATCGACAATAAAATTTAATCTCGGAATTAGTCATTCTTTACTCGCGTTTAAATATTTTCTCAAATTAAAAAAGAGGGTAAGAGTAAATTAATTATTCCAAGACAAAATTACATTCTCATTTAGTTGAATCGATCCTAAGATGACTAATAATACGAAATAAAAGTCACACAGAGAAATTCTATCATTGAAATTGTAGCTGATACAGATACGGTTGGAATCATTAATTTTTGGCCGCCTCGAAGAAATGTATCTACAAAACTCCAATGCCTTAAACCTCGAAGTAAGTAACAATGTTCTCACCGGCTTCGGTTTTAAACTACGACTGTCCTAAGATTAATGCCGGCTTACGAAGTTCGTTCAAGCGGTCGCGCGAACAAGAAAGTTTGTTCAAAATCGCACGAGGGGAAACAATAAAATTCACGAATCTCGGCGTACCGGCGGAGGAAAGGCGCGGTGCTCGCCGGCTCGATAAATCTGATCGCGAGCCAAGCGATGCCCAATGCTTCCGGTATCACGGTACCGGCTCGGCGACATACGATTTTACAATAACACAAAGTAGTCACATCACTCGGAACTTTGGATATAATCTAATCGTCAACCTGGATAATTTGTCATGCCTGACACGCAATCTGTCTGTAGTTTCGAAACTTCTGCATTCTTCGAAATGAAATCTTAAATATTAGTGTTAAACCTATGTAGTCATATTTGGATTTAGACCTAAACCTAAGCTAATAGTGGCTACGAAGCGAGAAATAAGTTTCGTATGCCCCGCGTGCCCCATTTTGAAATATGGACCCTTTTTTGTTTTGATTTAGCTATTTATTTGTGTACGTAATAGGAAAAAAACACATCATCATTAACATTTTTGCGCTTCTTGGAATGGGATTAATGTCCCGAATCAACTTCAAACAGTTTTCCGCTTGGTATGTAAATAATGTTATTTATTTTCCTAATACACATGAGTAACTCTCCCGAATCGCTGTCTTAACAGAGCTATCAAAACAATTGAAACCAAGTTAGGGAAACATTATCTTAATGAAACGCTTTTACTTGGAACGAGCCTACGATCCTTGTCTTTGAATGAATATTGTGCTTCGTCCATTAAGCATGTCTTACGCTGAATACTTACTTTTAATAAATTCATTATGGCCAAATTACGTTAGGTAAGTAGTTTCATTCTGCAACTGCAATGAATTCACTTTATCAACTGGCTAAATATTTTAGTTAGCAGTTACCATGTTTGAAGTTTAATACGAGCGCATTAGCATTGCGGAATTGCCTGGACGTCCGTGCATATTCTGCGGCCGGCCAAATTCCCTCTAGTAAATGTATTTCAGTTTTCGTTTATTTTATTTTCGCAGCACCGTATTTACCGTTACACTCCATTTCGCTGATACCTACAGCAGATTAAACTCTCGATTGCATTTATTTAGCCTTCGAATTGCAATCTGGCAAGTGAAGTATACTCGTGGTTCATGTGGTTTTTGGCCAAATTGAGATTGCTCTGTTCACTGTGGCTGTAAACTTAAATGAGCTATCCTGTGAGCACGAACGATGCCACAGTTTTATGGAAAATTTTAGACATCAGGTACCTCCCAAAAATTCTCGGAATTTTTCCTTTAAGCTTACAAATTTTCTAAAAACTGTGCAATCATCGCTTTCAAGTGAACCGCAAGCAAATCAACCAACTCCCGCGTCGCGAAAATGGGTCGCCTTCCAATTGACAACGTGTGATAAATGGTTTCCTGGTACGAGGAATGAACTTCGCATAAATCACACAAATATTGTGCCACCTATCAGCTGGAGACGGAGTATTGATGCGCTGATAATGGGAAAGTGGGAAACTGCGGGGTGCTCGCTATTTGAGATTCATTTGCACGAATGGTTTTTATGGCTCCTTATGTGGTAGTTTAGCCACTATTTTATTGAGATTATCTAGGTTTCTCACTGTGTGTATAATTGTACGAGTTCCAAAAATACGAGTAAAGAAGCAAAAGGGGTTAAATGGACCAATGGTTAAAGAAGGAGATAACAACAAAAAAGAAAGAATTATAGCACTTAATTCCTCTTATTGAGTTAGCAAACCTTTTTAACCGACTTCAAAAAGGAGGAGGTTCTCAATTCGACCTAATTTTTTTTTTTTTTTTTTTTTTTTTTTTTTTTTTTTTTTTTTTTTTTTTTTTTTTTTTTTTTTGTGTGTAT
The DNA here is from genome assembly GCA_005406045.1 of Adoxophyes honmai. NCBI lineage: Eukaryota > Metazoa > Arthropoda > Insecta > Lepidoptera > Tortricidae > Adoxophyes > Adoxophyes honmai. The sequence goes on from BHDV01065378.1 coordinate 132,120, forward strand.
GTTACTCGATAACTCGAAAACCCGTGGACCGATTTTCAAAATTTTTTTTTTAATCGAAAGGGTCGACTCGAAATTGGTCCCATTTGCACGACACCAGGATCTGATGGTGGAATCTTGGAGAAATCGAGGGAACTCTTCAAATTTTGTATGGAGATGTACGGCGTTTTCGGTAATTTGTTGATGAAGTCAAGATTTTACATTCAGTAAACAGAATACTTTCAAAATATTGCTAACTAGTTGTGCCCGCGACTCCGTCCGCGTGGAATAGTGACAAATTTCCCCCGTTTTTCCTACATTTTCCACTGTTTCTTCGGTCCTATTGGTCGCAGCGTGATGTTATATAGCTTAAAGCCTTCCTTGATAAATGGTCTATCCAACACAATAAATATTTTTCAATTCGCACCAGTAGTTTCTGAGATTAGCGCGTTCAAACAAACAAACAAACTCTTCAGCTTTATTATATTAGTATAGATTTGAAGTCGGTTTTTTTTTGTTTAAAATTATTGAATGAAAAATTTAAAATTCGTCAAAGAATATTACTCTGTTAAATAATCGATGATAACTTCAGTTCTATTAAGTGGCAGCTTTCTGCGGTTTAAAATATTTTTCGCTTTAATAATTTATATTTTTTACCCGGTTTTTTGTAACACGTTGTAGGTATATGCAATATAGATTATACATATTATCAAGTAATAAGTCATCAACTCACAACGTGAAAGAAAAACTCTGTCTCTTACTAGCTAATCATCAGTCTGTCCCAATGAAGTAGATACTTAAGTGGATTCTTAGTGTGTCTATACCTATACAACTACGTAATTTAGGACGTGTATGTGCCCAGGAACATAAAATTCGTTAGGCCTGTGCTTGTACCGGCGGACATATTATTGAATCGATTCAGGCTACAAAGGTCCAATTACGGGCACGGACTACAAGGTCAATTGGCAGGATGCTGCGTCGAATAGAAATAGGTCTCATACGAGTTTCGTGTCCTGAAAAATAGCGTAAATAAATACAAACGATAAGCGTCAAAGAAAGAAAAAAATATCTATAATGCGATTAGAACAGATACGAGGTTGTGGTAATCGATTATAATGGCTGCTGACCGAAACTTATTTCTCACTTATTTAATTTGTTTATTTTGTTTCTTACTTATTACTTCATAGAAAGGAGGTCTGTCTGTGGCACTGACTTGGCCGTCGGTAAAAAGATACCTGTGTACTATGGACAATCGAGAGAGCTTTTCGATTAGTTTGATTATTTTGTTTAGTAAAGTTATTCTAGTTTTGTTATTTGTCAATCATATTCTATTTATGTGGCTGCGAAGCGTGATACAGCCATAATCATGGTATTGTCTATGTCACGTTTCGTGTGCTCTGCCTACCCCATTTGGGAACACAGGCGTGATTGTATGTATGTATATACTGTGTTCTAATGTACTAATGTTCGTAAAATTCTAATAATTTAATCAGTATTAACCAACGGATAATATAAAATTTACTAAACAAAAGGGTGTTATTCTTATAGGTACCTAGTACTTAAACTAAGACCTGCCGACTTAAAATGGGGGTCTCGCAGGTGGATGAACGGTTGATGTTCGGAATTATTTTTTTCATTAAGCCGTCTGGACGGCCGAGATATTTTTCATAAAGTTGCTGAACTTGTACTTTCGTTGCCATTAACCTCGACTAACCTTCCAACACTTAGTCTGATTTTAGCTAAGGTGGCTGTAACTAACAGCACATAGTTAAGTTTTTATTTTTCTTCTTATTTTCTGAGACTTAGTACCTTTTCCTTTTAGTACCTTTTCTAAATTTCTCATTAGCTCATGAGTTCACCCAAACTACATATTTATATACATCACGCGCGTATTCTCAAAATGGTATAAGCAGAACACACAAAATGTTACATAGTCAAACATTTTAGTAAAATATGTATTAAGTAAGTTTAAACATCGATGATAGCTAGGTGTAATTGTTGCAGGTTGCTAGCATATTGACTAAACTGTGGGTCGCGACCCCTAGGGGGGTCGTGACGCCTTACT
>BHDV01065379.1:0-26456 GCA_005406045.1 Adoxophyes honmai
ACGCTCCCTAATAAAATAAAGGTTCCTAACCTACAACAAATACTAACAACAAAATAAAAAATAATATTTAAGGGGGCGCCTATAACAAACGCGATTTGTTTCGGGCCTTTTGGTCTATATCAATAATGATATAATAATGAAAAAATTCTGAGTTGTATTTATACTTAAATGATAAAATTAAAATAAAATAGATACTTAAGGGAGGCGAAGAATGCCATTCTTTGTTGATTGTAGCTATAGAGCTACATCAGAGGTCCCAAGAGGTTCTCATTTCAAAATTGAATTGGTTTTGTGGACCCCCTGCCGCTATATTTCTACCAAATTCCTAGCTACACTTATTCTTACCAAGACCAGCATGGACCCCCATTGTGTCTCCCATGGACCCCTGGGGTCCACCTGGACCACTTTGAGAACCATTGCTTTATATGAATAAACGGTGTGCAAGTCCGAATTGTACTTGGCAGGTTTATTTTTTCATTTAGTAGACACAGCTGATAAAGTTTAAAATCACAGGATAGCACTAACCTTTCCTTTGTATGATGACCCTGAGGAGGGGCCGTGCTGTGAGTAGAGCTCGTGCCAAGTTGTCATCGTTATTGATCGGAAGCAGATCTCCATCCCTGGGGTCCGTGTAGGAGATTAAGAACGTCACATCGTGCAGGCGGTGCAGCTTCTCTATGAGACCTTTGAAATCTTCATATTTGAGCTTCTCAGATCGGTTGAGGGAGAACCGACGGAATTCTGCGTCAAACTGGAAAATAATGTATATTTCAATGTAATGCAACATTTTCCTTATGTGTCAAATATTTAATAGTATGTATAATTGCTATGTGGTGTCTGGTTACGAATAACACCTCTCTGTTTCTTCTGTGGATGTTGTAGGAGGTGACTAAAGAGCTAACAACTTGACACTATTGTACCTCTTAACTTAAAACCCAATAAGTGTGCTAGAAAGGGCTATGAAATGTGAAGTTATCATGGTTTTGACTATGTAGTACTTTGTGTGCTCTACCTAGTAGTACCTACTCCGTAAGGAATACAGGTATGAGGTATGTATGTATAAATTAAAACAAACCAAATGTTAAATTGACATGACAAGGCACTATTTACTATCGCAGTTTCAATAAATTTCTATTGCCTATTTTTTGTATAAATGACAGCTAGGTAGTAGGTATCTTGTTCATTGCAAACATGGATGTTTGCTATTAGATTACTGCACACCAGGTTATCTCTTAAGTCTCTGTTATTATCAGATATGTTGCTTAGCTGTGCTTTTACTATCAGACATTTGAAAAGCAAACTTTGGAAAATGTTTGAATTCTAACAACAACTTTCTCATTTTGGCCCATGTTTCATTGATTTTGCAAATACACCAGCAAGCTAAGATTGCATGGTCCAGAGGTCTTAACAAAATTTATTCAAAAGACGAAAAAAAACAATACAATGGTTTCATACGAGATAATTATCTTCTTATGTTAATCTGGACGTAATTAAAACAGCTAGGTGAAACAGTACTTGTAATAGTGAATGCATTATATTTAAAATAAACGTTCGACTTATCTAGATAGTAAATAAATGCTATATAATGATAGCTGATTACTGTGTACGTGATTTTCATTCAACCGACTCGTAATTATACAATTTATCTCAATTCACCTTGGCAACCGCTGCCTACGAACATTCTTGTACTCATCATCACCCAGCATTGCAATAAATCGACTACTCATTGTCTCCACAACGTAAACTAGGCCTCCAAGATAACATGACTCACATAATTCGTAAGAAAATTAGAAATTAACTTACTTTAGTTTTGACTTCAACATTTTGACTGTCTATCCGAGCGGCGATTTTGTTCTTCGACATCACGCTAGCATTAAATACACTACTTATATAAAACTATCAAAACATTTAGGCACTTCATTTAGCAATATAACATTGTAAAATATAAAAGTTTTTATTAAATTAGACGATTATTGCTTTTATAGAAAAAGGCTGTTATAATAACAGTGTTATTCGACTCTCGCTCGCGTCGCAATTTTAGTTAGTTTTCAATTTCAACATTTTTAAGCGATTAGTAATCGCTTCGATTACAGAGGTATGATTGGTAGTTTTAGCTTTCAGCCTTCTTTTGATTGATGAATTCTTTATGTAATAGAAAACCAACCTTCATTTCAAAACATTCCGATTCACGCATGCTACATGTTAGGTTGATGAAAGTTGAAAGCACGTGAGTTATTCGAGTCGATTATTTACGCGCTCAGCTGAAGATAAATGGAAAGTCAGTTGCAGACTCTTTACTATACCTACTACTGTCATTTTGTCACATTTGTCAGTGTCAGGACTGTCAGGTGTCAGACGTCATTCAGTTTCCCGTGCTTTGGTTCTGGTCTCATCTGACTGTTCACTAAAAGTAAACTGAACAATAACAGCTGATTGAAACGTCTGGCGTAAATATTTTTGGAATATCTGTACTTTATCACTATTCTTCAAAAAATACATATAAGTTGAGCTAAAGTACAAAAGATGACGAAACTTGTTAATACTAAAGCTGCACGAATGAATCCTTGTTTGAAGGTTTGCCTACAGCACGAAAAATAAGTGTTCGTATTTTTTAGCCAAAATCAAACATAAATAAATTATGTAATCTTACATTCCAGGAGCAGGATCAATCTTATGAATGTTTAAACAAACACGGGTTTGACCATAAGAAATGCGAAGCGTATTTTGACAATTACAACACTTGTAAGAAGTTTTGGGTAAGATTTTTTTATATTCATAGAAAAGTTTGTTTTCTGAAGATGCTAACCAGTAGGCGACGTAGGCGTACGTAATGAGTATATGTGACCGTCCATGAGAAAAGGGTCCTTATGGCAGTTTCTAGTTACGGAGATATTAGCTGTTTTGTAAAATCGTTCAATATTATCATTTTTTTGTTTTATGCGAAATAGTAAAATATAAAGATAGAGGTATATTTGTACCTAGGTTTCAGTTGTGTAAGTTCATTATTTCTTAATTAAAACCTAGTTTAAAGTTTAGTAGAAAAGGGTCCTTATGGGAAATTGCATACAATAATGGCAAAGGTCAATAGATAAACTTGTTTAAACTCTTAAATACTTAGATACTTTGCAAATACATTTTCTTTGCACAGTATCAGTGGTAATTAGGGTTCCATAGTCCATAAGGAACCCTTATAGTTTCGTCATGTCTGTCCATCCGTCCGTCCGGGCTCGTACTGCTACTCCACCGATTATCACGTAAATTGGCGGAGAGATAGATAATGAAGTTCCAAAAGTTGTTTTTTAAAATTATGAAAAAATATTTTATTTTCAGCCCCCCTCCCATACAAAGAAAAGTGAATTTAAAAAATTGAATTGGACTAACCCCAACGTGTGGGGTATCGTTAAAAAGGTCTTTTAAAACGCAACAAAAATGCTTTGAAACTATGTAGATCAAACCTTGTAATAATCTAAAACAAAGTTAAAATTTTAGGTGTCCCCCCACCGTAACTTTTGAAATATTACTAAAATAATTCTAAAAAAGATACGGTATATACCTCAAAGTAAGTACTTTAAAATAAAATTAAGGCGGACTTAGTATCATGAATAGTTATTTTTATACAACTCGACCAACTTATGTAGTTACAGTCGTCCGAACAAAATGTATGGAGTCAACCGCAAAATTAAATTTAGCTACCTACGGAACCCTAACATGTGCGTGCCCAACAAGCTTTTGCCAGGTTTTTTTAGATTTTACTTTTTACATTTCTCGTCTGACGTCAAAACATCTCGCGGCGGCGTGGACGTGGACGGCGAACGTTCTCTCGCGTTATGCTGCCGCTCAGCCAATAGATCTCTGTCTTACATACGATATTTTGCACGTTGAACTAAAACTTACAGGTAGCTACTGTGGTGAACTCGGCCACAGGAACGAAGTACAAAATGGTCTTTACTTTTGTAAAAAAAGAAATCAGTAGAAAATAAATAATTTAGTAGTAGGTAAAATAAGTAATAATCATAAATCACAATCTAGCAAATTATTATAATTGGAATGTGTCCCCCCCCCTTCCCCCCTTACCCCTATCAGAAATCGCGTCAAATTATCTTTATTACGTGATACTTACTATGAATGGTTCCTTAGTAGTAACAGACTATTTTAATTATTCGTTGACGTTAACACATTCAGAACCAAGGACCCGGCTCCCGGGTTCTTCAAAACATTCGCCAGATACCGAGAACCCGGGAGCCGGGTTCATTTTGTACTGGCTATAGACTACTCGGTTCCGCGCAAATGTTTTGATTTTAGGCGTGGTCGTGAATGTGTTAAATGAGAATAACTTCTTACAGATAAAGATTTTGAGTATAATTATAATAACCTTTTTTCTTCATTATTGTGTGGTAATACAAGATTAGGAAAAAAATAATGTTAATAATGTGCCATTTTGTAATTATTCATATGTTTTGTCTGTGATTGGTCATAAGGACCCTTTTTCCAAATGTATGGGAGTCAAATTGTGATTTTTACGTAACTTTGATCGTATATAAATAAAAAAATAAGACTTGTAGAATAATAATGAGAACTTTATGATGCTCTAGTGGGCTGAATAAATATATTTTAGAACTCACTATACTAAATTTGTTATTGTTATAGGGGAAAATGAAAAGTATAGTAATTACCACGTTTTAATTAAAATAAAAATATTTCGTTAACTATATGATTTTATTTCTATCCTAAAATGTAAGTTTATATATGTCCTACTATATACAATAGTTCAGATTACAACATATTAAAGAAAAAGCTGAAAAAAAATTATTTTATTAATTTCATTCTTATAAGCGTGTTGCTGTTATCAAAGGCTGTTTTGTCAGGATCTGGAAGTCGCATTAATAAAACCATGACTGAATTCAAAAGAAAAACCCCTTGAGACACAAAATCAATCATAATCTATGTAACTTCCAATGGGAACATACTTAAAATCAATTTCAAACTTCTTTTGACGATTTCTCGAAAGTGCAATTTTAGCAAGTGTAAGTTTGATGTTTTTTTTAAAAAAAAGTATGAGACTTAGGGTCATGATTGTTTCTGTGTTAAATAGCTTATTTAACATAGATTTAGGAACTGTGCTTAACTCAATACCTGCCATAAGGACCCTTCAGGCATGGACGGTCACATATTACGTATCTATTTTATTTTAGTTTATTTTTAATTTTAATTCTAGGGGAAGGTGTACAGTGACAGAAAAGCTAAGGGCATCCATCCCTTCCTGCCAGAAGTTGAAGAGAGGGACAAGATCAAGTCGGATTACATGCAGAGTGTGAAAAATTCATTATCATAGAAAATGTTTTGTTAATTTTGTTTTTAGACTTAGCTATGGGAAAGGAGTTATATCTATTTTTTGACTACAATGTACCTTTAGATCTTTGTAGGATGCTGGAGTTAAAAAAAAATGCTATTTATTTCCAAGTTTAACATCTTGATTCTCACTGCCAACAGTAAATGTTTTATTATTTAGACAAAGTAAAATTATTGTCTTTCTGCATTTTTCTGGACACAGTATTTTTTATTACATAATATAAAAGCTCAAACAGATTATCAAAATACAATTGCAACAGTAAATAATGCATAAAAATATAATTGACTTGCTTCTATAAGAAACAAACAGGTCTAAAAACACCATCTTCAGACTAAGACAGTAACTAAATTTTAAAACTGTTACAAATTATGGCAATATAAATAAAGAAAATGGGCATGACTTAGCATGGCAATTGCAACACTCAATTGTCATCATTTCAAACAACTGACTTTATCAAATCTAGTATGTTTTTGGGATGAACTGTCTGAGCTATGTTGTATGTAGATTTCTGGGGGAGACCTCTGACAAGCAGGACAATACTTGATTTATTTGCATAAGCATTATACCTTTTGTAAATTTTACTACAGAAATAAAACAAAATATTTTAAAAATAATTATTTGAAATTTAGGCCATTTGTCAGATTTTTTTCTGAATTGAATATAATAATTATTGCTGGTAACTTGCTGTGTTCCAAATGTAAATAAAGTATTTATTATTCTAATAAATATTTATGCCATTTTATTGCTAGTTTTAGTCAGTAAATAACTTTGACATAGTCCAGTGGTTAGAGAACCTGATTATGAAACTTGAGATCAAAGTCAAGGCAGATATTTGATGATTGACTTATTCGTTCGGGAATCTTGGGTGTTTAACCTCTCGTATGCTACGGAGCAGATCTGCTCCATTTTAAGGACATCTTTTTTTATTTTTATTTTAATCACCATACATACATACATACACTAGTTTTAGTCAGTAAATAACTTTGACATAGTCCAGTGGTTAGAGAACCTGATTATGAAACTTGAGATCAAAGTCAAGGCAGATATTTGATGATTGACTTATTCGTTCGGGAATCTTGGGTGTTTAATATGTAGAATCTGTTGTATAGTGTTGTCTCGAGGCGTAGCGCGACGTACCTAAATGCTCACAATGAAATGTGAACCTTATCGCGTAGCGAATAAAGTATATTTTGATTTGGCAGCGCTGCGCGCGCAGCACGCTACGTATTCTGTATACTGACAATGAAATATGAACCTTATCTTGTAACGAATAAAGTATATTCTGAGTTGTTCTATTAAACATTTTCGTGCAGCGCCGCGTCGCGTCTCGTCTCGGTGTGAGTTGACCCTACCTGTCACTTTCTGACGTCTCTAGTTAGACAGAGACAGGAACAGTCCATCTCGCGCCCTGTCGTGCTAAGCTAGTTGGTACTTTCAAATAGCATCTTTGCCAGCTTCCACAGCTCTGTGACTCCATAGCAAAATCACATAAGGTAAATGTACCGATGCTCGACGCCTCAACGCTCAGTAGATGACACCCATCTGTCACCTGTTTCTTTGACATAAGGTTGCAAATGCCATGTATTGTGTCAGTGTGGAGCACAGGGACGTTTACCTTACTGAAAAAAGGTTCAAGACCATTTAGGGGTAGTTTCGTTAAATAAAACGGCCGATATCCTTGTTATTATTTATTTGATCGTGACAACGGCCGCTGCGTGACGTGAAGCGTGTCGTGTAAAATGCTCTAGCGGCTACAGATTAACTATAATGAGAGACAAATTAATTGCGTCAAGTAAATCAGGATGTTAATTTAGGTGTTTACCCTAGCAAAACATCGGAGAATATAAACATACAGACGTAGTGCGAAATGTTTTTCCATCGTATGCTATCGGAAAACTTTCTCAGTCATCTATAGTGCGATTGCTTTTTTGATGTTTGACACTGAATAACAAAGCTCTTTCCTTTTCAAAGGGAGAAAAAAGGTGTACCATCCATATTTTTAATTAATTCATTACGGCAATGGGAAAAACCCATTCAGCCGAAAAATATAAAAGTTAAGTAGCATTTTTCTCATTTTTTACCTCATACAGTGAATGGAAAATTAAACAAAAAAGGGACAACTTTTTCTCCCAACGTAGGTCAGAGCTCGATGGAAAATTATTAGACACAGCTCTACCGCATGACGTAGGTACTAGACTACAACGTGGGTAGAATAGAAACTTTAATACAACTAAGACATTTAAACGGTCAAAGTGCCAAAAATATGTATTGTGCACACGACTTTAACATCGAAACAATAAGGGCGTTTGTGCACTACCATGAATTTTAAGGTCCGGCCGTCCTCTCACGTCAATACTATTTAATGGAAGAGCAAGCGAGACGAGAACTCAAGTAAAAAGCCGGACCGGAAAATTCATGGTAGTGCACAAGCGCCCTAAGAGACTGAATACATATTATTGGCAACATTTAGATACAGTTTTTGGTACTTTCACCTTTTGACCGCCAAAGACGCCATATCACGTCATCGCAAGTCAGTGCCCGTGACGCCACGACGTTAAATGGTGCGTCGAAGTTATTGCGAAAGAACTGAAATATAAAACGCTGCAACATTTTTTCTAGGTTTACTTTATTTATAGGTAGTGTAAGTTATTTTATACCTAATTTAAATAAAATAATACAGCACCATTCGAAAAAAAAACAAGCATTATCTAAGAGCCGACTCACGTCTTTGGCGTTAGGAGCACAGAGTTTCACTTCGCGCCTTGGCGGTCAAAAGGTTCATCATAATATATTTGCACCGTTGACTGTACATATATTAACACATTCAGAACCAAGGACCCGGCTCCCGTGTTCTTCAAAACATTACTCAGATACCGAGAACCCGGGAGCCGGGTTCATTTTGTACTAGTTATAGACTGCTCGGTTCCGCGCAGATGTTTTGATTTTAGGCGTGGTCGTGAATGTGTTAAGTAATAATAAACTTGACGCAGCTTATCTGCCTCTGAGTATACATGTAACTATCACATCGCGATGAAGGCATATTGGGAAGATCCAGTTTCATACAACTTTTAGTGATACACATATTCGTATTAATTAGTGCTAGATATCGTTTGGGTAGCTCAGCAAGTTATCACAACACTTAGTGCATCCTTTTTTATTCAACAATTTTAGAAAGGAACGCACTGAATGCTATTTCTACGTCTCCGAATTTTTTTTAAAGTAGAAATATCTTCACGCTGCGATGGGCAAGAGAACAATACCCGTGCCACCTCAGAAGGCTGAGAAAAAACAGTTGAAACATTTTATAGGAATAACTTGATTTAATACCGTAATCAGTGACAATGGTGACATTGATCTTGTACTTAATTTAAAGAGGGCGGTCGCCCTGCACGCTTAAAAAAAACAAGTACACTATACAAATAAAAAAAAAATGCAAAAAGAAAGGCCGACTCGCAGCAATGTAATGCATATATATGTCGTTAATTTTACGTCAGTATTAACATATCATGAATAAAATCAAATTAACTGTCTAGCGAAAGATGGTCTAGTCGGCCTAAACGGATATTATAAAAGAAAAACAATAAACTACAGTCGTATAAACACAAATAAAACGGACATTTTGATACGACAGGGCGACTTACATTATTTTAATTCCCAGTATTCTTCATTCTACAATTTCAATCTTAATATTGATTTATTGAAAGTCTATTATAATCTCAATAGGTAATGTCAGTCATGTGTCAATCTGACAAGCGTTTGACGTTTAGGAATTGTAGTTTGTCTCTTTCCTACCCTTTAGGAAGAAAGAGCCGCAATCAGTTTCAAACTTGCTCTTTCACTTGACAAATTGACACAGGAGTACAGTCAGTATCATTACACAGTATGCATAGTAGATAAACTTGATACCAACTGTAAAATATACGGCAAGAAAAGTCAAAGTTAGTAGATGCATTATTGTACGGTTTAGAATTAATTTACGTGACGAAAATATCATTCATTCGTGAGGCACTTGGCTTTATATACTAGTGAGACTACATACTGATCTGTGATACAAGTACCTACACTACAGCGCCACAAACTTCTGAGCCAGTGGTTGAAAATGGAACTAATGATGTAATCAAAACTATACGGTTATCTGGTCCTTTTTAAAAACCAGTGAATTTCAAAATAAAAATGTAATGAAACGGATTTTTTTGTATTTTTTAAAATTTCGATTATGCTCTTGATTCTAAATAAAAAAATCCAAATTTAAGACAGGCTTAAACAAAGTATGATGTCGTCGACATATATCGCAACCGCTTACAATTTCGATGATCATGGCATACAGCTAAAACAAACAAAAAATTTTTTTGCAAGTCATACAAGGCGTACAATCCAAAAGATACAAAATAACCGACAATCTCTAGCTCGAGTTAGTGTACAGTATTTGGGAGAACCTTGTCATAGGGAGCCTTTGCTATTCTTGTCAAGATTTTTTTAATGCGGCGACGTATTCTGCCTACAAAAGGGTTCTAATGAGATATGAAATTGTCAAGGCAAAATTATTCTGGCAACCTTTTTACTCTGCTGTACCTCCCAACACATACCGTGGTCAATAATTGACAATCATACACAAAAACACACTTTACACTTAAAATACTGCGCAGGAATAAATAATGAGATTATAGAGTTTAAAACAAAACAGACCGATCACCACAGACTTATATTAAACTAGATACCGCGAATTCCTGCATTTGTATGAAAACTAAGCGTGTCACTTTTTCTCAACTGTACGTATCGTCGCATGAGCACTTTAGTGATGGGAATTGACAGTCCGAGTGAAACCCATTCAAAGATGATGCCGCCTTATTCAAATTATCCTGTCTCTAGGCAGTTAAACCTAATCTAAGTGTAATATAATTTTAAACAAAAAAAAACCGACTTCAATTTAGCTTTATCCTGAAAGGAAACTTCTGTTTATGTACATATTTACTAGAGGTCAGGTAGGTATACGTAGCTTTCAGCAGATTCAAGGCTTTAGAAGGAATTTAGCACTATCTGATTTAGAACCCTCTAAACTGTTAAGTAAACCCCACGATGAACGAGCATTAGCAGAAATGCAACGCTTGAGAAGCAGCAGGCCTGGCTAATTACTGAAACTATAATTTTCAGTCTGCAGGTGCATTCAGTATCGAAAAAAATATCCTTTAACTCCTAAAAATTAAGGAGTTGACCTTTCGTAAATACTGGTGTAGCTTTGAAAAATGTACTAAAAACATTACCTGTGCCTATAAAATTTGAGGGTTGCCCTCGATTTCCCTCATATTCCATCATCAGATCAAGATATGCTGACAATCGGGCTACCTGGAAACTATACCCTTTCAGACAAAAAAAGAATTTTCCAAATCGGTCCAGGCGTCTTCGAGTAATCAGCGAATACATATAAAAATACTCTCCATTTCTTCCGTGGATGTCGCAAGAGGCGACTAAGGACATAGGTTAAAGTAAATTTTAGGCGACAGGCTATGAGGCTAGCAACCTGTCACTATTATACCTGCTAATTCAAAACCTACAAAAATGTGCTAGAAGTGGCCACGAAGCGTGTCATAGACATAGTTTTGTCTATGTAGCGTTTTGTGTGCTCTGCCTACCACATTTAAGAATACAGGCGTGATTGTATGTAGGTATGTAAGTATGTACAAATGTAAATTTGGACTAAAATGCCCGAATGCCCGTAGATTTTTTTTTTATTTTAAGGATAATTCAAAAACTACTAGTTAGATCTTGATGAAATTAAAATGGGACCAATGGGAAGCTATTTCCAATCAAACAAAAAAAAAATCATCGAAATCGGTCCACCCGTTTAGAAGTTCTGAGGTAACATACATAAAAAAAAAAAATACAGCCGAATTGAATACCTCCTTTTTTGAAGTCGGTTAAAAACCAAATTAAATCGCGTCAAAGGAGGAGCATTGCTCTTCCTTTTGGCTCCATTTTGGCACGCGAAGTACATACACTTGAGTCATCTAGTTCGATCGATATAAATCTGTGCCGATCACGTAAAAAAATTCGAAGTCTCTTCTCAGCTAATAAAAATAATCTCACAGTAAATACAAGTGAAATAAAATAGTGCAAAGGCAAGGCTTACGAGCTAAATAAAACAAAATAAATAATACTTATAAATACCTCTGGGAAATAATAATATACTTTTTGACAGTGTAAAAAAAGGTCTCCCCGTACCCATAGACACGGATTCGCCAATGGTAAATTGAAAAAGATTGAAGTCAAGCGACAAAAACCGTGTATAGTCGGGGTTAGAATTGTCCTATTTCTAATATCTGATATCTTAGGCGCGATTTACATTTCAATAAGTGCAGTAGCGAGTTAACTTGCACCATCGGCTAGTTAACTCGCTACTGTACTTATTGAAATGTAAATCGCGCTTTAAGGTACTATAATATAATATCTTAAGTAATAAAGTAATATTTTAAGATACCAGAGTTTTAGACGCCTTGTATATTATGTAAAAAGAGCTGAGCGTTTCCGCGTGGCCATCTCGTCCGTTCTTATTGCTTGGTTAACTATCAGTTATTGCCTAATCCATGTCTATAACTATTGGGAGACCAAAAGAGTATCATTGGAGCCGTATAACCGAGTGGCCGGAGTAGGACCAAACGACAAGTCTGCTAATAAAATAAATATGATTGACAAATAAATTTCACCTATGCGACTAAACAATACTCTAGAGTTAGATTCTTGATGATACTGTAAAATAATACTAGGGTTACGCTTAACTATGACATAAATAAATTGTAATACACCTTAAAAATAACATAAATAAACCTATAGTCCATTAGTCTGCTAAAAAACAAACATATAATTTCATTTTGGTGGGAGCTGAAATATACAGCTTGAAAGAGATCAATTGAAATAAAATAATACACTTCACGCGACATTACGATTGCTAAATCTGTGCGAGCAATGTGTGTTCACACAGATCTAACTACAATCACTATACCTACACACGCTGACCCTTGCACAGCGAAAATTCATCATCAGAGCAACATGATCAATATAATCATTCTTCATATAAGCTTAGCACAGCAAGGCGCGAGTAGAGACGCGCGCGAGATAGACAATACCTGTCACTGTCTAACTAGAGACATCAGAAAATGACAGGTACTATGCCGCGTGTTAAAAAAAAAAGCCGTGGTAGCCCAACGGTTCGACCTGTGGCCTCTCAAACAGAGGGCCGTGGGTTCAAACCCCGGGCTCACACCTCTGAATTTTTCGGAATTTATGTGCGATATCGAATTTGATATTTATCACGAGCTATTCGGTGAAAGAAAACATCGTGAGGAAACCTACACACAGCGACGAAGTAATTTAACGTTGTGTGTAAAGTTCCCAATCCGCAATGGGCCCGCGTGGGAACTATAGCCCAAGCCCTCTCATACTGAGAGGAGGCCTGTGCCCTGCAGTGGGACGTATATAGGCTGATGATGATGATGCCGCGTGTTGCTGAGCTAAGCCTATGATCTCAGATCCCTGTCGCAATGTGACCCGCGATCCGTTTTGGCATGGGAAGCGACCAATCCCCATACGCGCAGTGATTGGTGATTTTTTATCCAGTGATTAGTCACTCGGTGATTTTGGTCGCATCCTAATGGACTATAGGTTCAGAAATCCAATTTGACACATTCAACACCACTGCTTAAACAAATGTGAATAAAATCTAGCAAATGAATTATGAGAAAGGAAAACGGCGGGAAATTTGAGTGAGTTTCAAAAAAATTGTACATAGTTAAGGGCTTTAATAAAAACAAAAGTTAATTGATTCTTTTGTGTACATACATTTTGTATAGGTAATTTTCGTTACACAAAAGACGCGATCGTGATTTTGTTTTTATTAACCCTTAATTTATGTACAATTTTTTTGAAACTCACTCATTTGAAAATTCCTAGTATTGCAAAATGACAACATAGGGCCTATGTCATAGGCTTTTTTCTACTAACATACTTTAAACCATCCACACTTCATGCGTAAGTAAAGCAACGCAAGTAAGTAAGCAACGTAGAAATATTGATGTAACTTTAACAAATTAAAATGTCTGTGGTAACAATTGCCGTAGCAAACGCTGATTGCTTTTAGATACAAATTATATATACTATTTTTATGCAGAGTTTATTAACAGTATGATATTAACTAAGTTAAAGTATTATAAGATAAAAAAAAGTAGTTGCCATATAAAGAATTTTAAACAAGTCAAATTCTCATCTTTCATTAGCCAAATTCTGTCTACTTTGTAATGCCAAAGTGACACCCTTTAAAACCCTATCACAGTAAACAATCGTTCGCACTTGCTTGATAGTGTAACTCAGTGGTTACCTGATTTAACTTGAGGTCCCAGGTTCAATTCCAGGTTTTGTCTAGATTTACTAGATCAATTAGTATAAATTGACCATTGAAATAATACATTATTTATTGGACAGGGTTCTAGCGGTAACTTTAACCTGTCAAACAGTTGTCAGCGTTGAACGTGTCAAAAAAAAACAAAAAACTAAAATTAAACGAGACAGACAATGCGTGTAGGTACTTATTCTTACACATAACGAAAAAAACCGACATCGACGTTGTCAAAGAGATTGCAAAAAAATGATTTAAAATGGTTTTGATGATGTAGGAGTTTTTATAATGCAAATGATTAAAAAAAGAGCGTTTTAAAATATTTAAATAATAAATAGGCTATTGCCATTGCGTATGATTCAAATCTTGTACTCATTAATAAACGTAAAAAAATGCTGTAAAAAACACAATCTCGACTTTTCGAAAACAACTGAAAATCAATTCACACGTCGACACCTCAAATGGCCGGTCCCAATCTGACGGTTTCACTAACCAGAGATAAAAGAACGACAGGTTTATCATTTAACTATTTGCTATCTCCAGTAAGCTGAACTATCGGTAGATATTGGGATGGGCCAAATTGAAGTGAACACGATCACATTCACGAATATTAAACACAATGGCAACACGAAAAAAAACAGGACTGGACTCGAACCAGCACTTTGGTACTTTCCTGCTAACTGTATGTATGTAACTCTTTAACTGTACTTGCGTTAAGTATAAGTATTAGTTGAAGGCGCTCGTTATTGTGATATGGTACTAGATGTATGTTTAACACGCATTGTCGTCTAAGAGTCAATCCGCACGCTTCTTTATGTGGAAACAGCTTATTCGGAAGTGCTCGCACATTTGTTGAACCTAAAAAAAAACACAGAATTGAGAACCCAGAAGGACCACCTAGGTCACCCAGGATACACTGAGACAATCAATAAAATAGTCGATTTATCCATATATTCAGATAAAATCTTACTCTCTCTCTTTCACTCGATACTGGGTACATGAGGTCTATACCTTATCGGTTTAGGTAGTTAAAACAATGTAAACAATCTTAACGTGTCTTTTTATTTAAATGTACACTTCATAAATCAAAAACTTAACATTTTACAATTTAGGCATGAAAAAATCATTTACTTTCATAATTGAATTGTATAGTGTAACGATTTTCATTTTTAGACTGTGTATTTCAATAAAAAGACATGTCAAGATTGTTTATATTGTTTTAACTACCTAAACCGATAAGGTATAGTGAGCATTTCGTTTTTTAACATCTAAATATTTATTAAGCTCTTTTATTTCGTTTTACTAACATAAATATGATATGATTATTGACCATAGTTGTCTATAGTCACACACACACACACAAAAGGAAAATAAAGTAATTTTTATCTCATTATTATCTGTAAATTTTGTATTATTAAGTGACTCACCACACAGGCTCCGTAGTGCACATGTGCCAACACACTCAGAGTGACGATGCCGTAGAAGGCTGAGACCTCATGCCGTGGTAATGCCAGCCCGATGGTGGCTGAGGCCAACAGAGGCCACAGCAGCCAGTTGACAGCATCACAGCGCTGGTTGCTCATCTGGCTCACAATCAACCGACACTGGGGACAAACTGAACTTTAAAGCTGGGTTCCCAGACAAATACATAAGTAGAGAAGTCAATCACTGTGTGTGTGTACAGTCAGGGAAATAGAATGTTTAGCAGGTTGAGATACTTCTAAAATTGGCCCGATTACTGTTTCCAGCCAGTTGCATGACACAAATACTCTATATTGAACTTCATGGTGAAGTTTGTCCTATAATGCGAACAAATTGTGAAGGCGGTCCTGCTAAACATACAAAGTATTGTCATAACACTTCAGTCGTAAAGTTGATACTATTTTTTTTGGCATAAACTGTGCTAAAGTCATAATTGTTCCCTGTCATTGTTATGTTTTGTTACAATCTTTGAATGTGGCTTGATTTTAACATCCAATAAAACTATTCTTTTTTTTGGAGCAAGCTAGCGGAAAACACTTTCACTGCGTTACATTAAGATACTTGTTCACAAATTAGTCTATGTCGCGTTTCGTATGACCTCCCTACTTCATTTGTGAATACAATCGTGAAGTATGTGTACTTTTTTTAATTTGACAGGCGTTATTGACAGTGTCAAGACACTTACAGCGACATTACTGAAGAGGGTGCCAACAAGCAGGAACAAGGCTCGGGGGTCCATAGCGGGCAGCCTAGTCGAACCGTGGACCCAAACGCTGCATACTAGGAACACCCACAACAGGGACCATAGCGGTCGAAGCGCTTCGGACATACTTCGCATCTTGCCCGTTTGTTGCTTGTATGACCTGGAAAAGAGCAAAATTGGTAGTATTATTTTCTGTAACACTTTGAAATTTACACTCACGTCTTTAAGAATAGCTCGACATGTATGTACACATACATATTCATACATATTCTCTCGTCTGTATTCCCAGGAGGGGTAGGCAGAGCACATGAATTAAAAAAAAAATCCAGTGCCACGTTTAGCAAATTCAGGGCAACCAGATGGTCAAACGTGATATTGTGGTGACAGGTTGCTAGCTCATCGCCCACAATACACCAACCCTTTCCCAGAGTCGACTCTTACGACACCCACGGGAAGAAAGGGGGAGGTGCTATTCTAACCCGGCACCACACGGGTATGTACAATGTGTTAGAAAAACTGGGTAAAAATGCAAACTATTAAAGCGAAAAACATTGTAGACTCCAGTAAGCTGACACTTAATAGAACTGAAGTTATTATAGATTATTTTACAGAGTGTATTTCTTGACGGATTTTCAATTTTTCATTCAAAAAGTTTTGCAAACTCAAATAAGAGGAATTGTCTTTTTAGGGTTCCAAACCCAAAGGGTAAAAAGGGACCCTATTACTGAGACTTAGTCGTCTGTCTGCTTGTCTATCCGTCTGTCACCAGGTTGTATCTTACGAACCGCGACTGCTAGAGAGTTGAATTTTTCACAGATTTGTTTCTGTTGCCGCTATAACAACAAATACTAAAATCAAAATAATGATAATAATTAAGCTTCCACTGAAAACCGTGTTTTTTTTGCTGTTTTTGGTACGGAACCCGTCGTGCGCGAGCCCGACTCGCACTTGGCCGGTTTTTTGTTTGAAATTGGACTCTTATGATGGGCCACTTAACCCCATTTCTGCTTTACTCATATACTATTTAGTGGGCTTTTTCTCTAAAACGGTTAAAAAAACACCGTGTATTTGTAGCACGTTGTATGAGGAAACCCCATAATGAAATAAAACGAACACACTTACATCTGTATATCTCGATATCAATCGTAAGGTTTAAATTAAAAAAAATCTTACCCTCACGATCGTATCAACCCGGTTGCAAGGGGTTACAAGTGACGTATTTTGAGCGAAATTGTTATATACTCACTGGTGGGTGTTATAGAGAGCAACGGGTAGGTTTGTGAGGACGCCTGTGGCGTACACGAGCCATTCGAACCCGTTCGCCAGTGTGTACCCCCCGAATATGTACCGCTTGTACCACGCTGTACCCTTCATGCCGGTCCATAGGAAGAACATTGTTGATGCCTGAAATGTTACAACAGTCTAGGCTAGACGACAAAAAAAAAACATTTAGTCCGTTAGATAGATTGCCAAAAAATATTGAACACATATTTTTTCTTTTATTTGACAAGCAAGACACATTAGAGTACAATTTTTTCTCAAACGTGAAGTCACGAGCCCCCACTCAGGAAGTTTGATGATCAGTAGGCTTAGCACGACAACACGCTCTAGTCGCGCCGCGCGCGTGATAGTCTACCCGTCACTTTCTGACGTCTCTAGTAACACAGTGACAGGTAGTCTATCTCGCGCTTATCTCTACTCGCGCCCTGTCGTGCTAAGGGGACTGTACCTTTGACGATGTTTAATTATTTGATAATCCAAAATAGGTGTCCTATTCTTTTCTAAGATATAATATAGGTATCTTACGGACGAATTAGAACGATATATTTTTCACCCTGTCATCATCCCTATTGAATGCAGAATTCTATGTGTTTACTTTATCAAACAAATTTTTGTAATTTAGTGTCAAGTGTGATCTCGCACGGTCCTTATACCTCAATTAATGTACTCTCAAAGCTTTATAATACTCACCCACATACTGAAGTCGTACCCCCACGGTAGGAAGAGCACACCGGTGTTGTATTTCTCCCAATGGCTCAGGTAGAAGTTGAGCAGTATGTTCCACATCACGTAGTACATCCTGTTGAATGAAGTTAAACATAAATACATACACAAATATACTTGAATAATAATTAAAAAAAACTTTACATACCTAATAGGCGATACGGAGTAGTCCAACGAGCCGAATATGGAGTACAGGCAAGCGGGTATGAAGAATACCGAGTAAGAGTCCAGCCCGTGGTCAAACAGCTCGCCTAGAGGCCCTGAAGTTTGCGTCCGACGCGCCTGCTTGCCATCTATCCCATCTGGAAGAGACCTATTAATAACTAGCTGCCCCAGCGGACTTAGAACAACAGCGAACCCCATTGTTGTATGGGAGCCCCCGTATTTTTTTTTAGTATTTGTTTGCGGCAACAGAAACACATACTTTGTGAAAACTACAGTCTAGTACATTGTTTCTTAACCTCGGGTTGCGATCCTTTGGGTCGCGGGCCATATCAAGTTGGGTCGCAGAACCTGCGGGACTTTTTGAAAACACACCGCAATCACTGCATTTCATTTGTTTTTAATTTTTAATCGGGTCGCGGGCTTCTAATATTTTTGAATTGTGGGTCGCCAGGCAAAAAGGTTAAGAACCACTGGTCTAGTAGCTAGTAACAATCTAGACAGCGGAAGTCTGTGCACTAGAGTCCCGTCGTACCCTTTGGGTACGGAACCCTAAGGCCCAGCGCAGACGACAGACTTTTTATGCGATCGAGTCAGCGGCGCACAAAGTCTGCGTGGTTTGTATGCATTGTGCGCCGGACTGTTTGCGCGTCGTGTTTACTGTATAATAATTCCTTAGGTTCTATTTTAACCATCTAAAAAGTCCGTCGCGGATAGTCTGTCGTCTGCGGAGGGCTTAAAAAGTAGCATAATCATTTTAGAACTCACCAAGAGTGTACGCAAGGAATAGGAGCACAGCCAGTGCGTACCAAAGTGTCTGGGGTATGACCTCAGGGCGCGCGCTCAGGTCGACAATGGTCTCGTTGCGAGCACTCGCTGCGGTGTACGAATAGTCGTAGTACGATAAAAGCACGAAGTCGAGGACGGTGAGGAGAAAACCTAGGAACGTCAGGAGGTTCGGCGCCACCCAGCGCGGTACAAACTGGAACAATATTCGATTGCTTTTCATACATATAAACATGGTTGCTTAGATTTGCAGGAAAGACTCCTAGAGAGATCTTTCTCCAGGCAGATGTTATGCCTGGGGACCGAAGACCACAGAGAAGGTTGGAAGTTGTACTTATGCAACTGAGCGTAGAAACTTCGTTGGCGCTAGGGATATACATATGCGGATGTATTCCCAAACGCGGTAGGCCGAGCACAGGAAAGTACATAGTCAAAACCATGACTAGATTACTCCACGTCCCGTAGCCAATTTTAGCATATTTACAGGTTTTTTTAATTAGATAAAAGAGACCTCCGTCATATGTTTCTGAATCTATTCCAATTGCGGAAATGCTACAACGAAAAAAAGCTTTACCACGAAAATTGGAGACAAACCGATTTTGGCTAAATTATCTAATAAACGTGCACGGCATGGGTTTCGACTGTCATGACCAGGGCCCGTAATTTTCATGCCGATGACGCAAAATTGACGTCACGCTCCTTAAAGGATGATCCCAAATAGTTTGATTGTAAGTTATTAATCATTAGCTGTCAAACATTTTAATCATGTTTTTGTTCTTGTAATTTTATTTTTGTAACATACATAACAAAAAAAAATACGATTTCAAAAGAAAAAGATTTTTATGAATATTGCATGAACGCGAAGATGACTTACATTTTCTTTGCATGGGAATTAATGCAAGAAGGATGGCGTGCTTTACGTTAGAGAGAAACTCTGTTTTCTACGTAATTACTAAAATGTGGTAACAATACCATTTAATAAAATATATGTATAAAACAAATCAAATAGTTTTATTAACATTTCACGTATCAAGTAGGTATTATTTATTCCATTCCTTTGTACATGATTAAAATGATTGACAACTAATGATTAATAATTTACAATCAAACTATTTGGGAGCACCCTTTAAGGAGCGTGACGTCATTTTTGTGTCAACGGCATGACAGTTACGGGCCCTGGTCATGACGTTGCGTGATACCATTTGTTTTATATTTCAAGACTTATCAAGATGGGTTCATGGGTTTAACAGCAGACAGACACATTTAGATTTTGAAATTGTTAAAACATTGCTCATTTCATTTAACAAAGTAGTCAATATTCTCGAAGACTAACGCGTAAGTACAACAAAATCTTCCACTCAAAATAGTCGACTCATTGATGACTTACAAGTCGATTATAGAATGAAAGAGCATTGTGCATCAACGGATATACTGTTAGGTATATGACGTACACATCGGACCATAGGAAGATAATGATAACGTACCTATACCCAGTTACCTGTTGATAACAATCTATCCGGCCTATGATTAATCTGTGAACGGAAATCCAGTATATCTCAATTTCAGATTCGAGGTTAGACTATATTGTAACCGTAACAGCCGTTAGCTGCTGCTGGCTGTTGGTTACGGTTGGTACCATCGCGAATTGGGATTGTTGAGCCACTTACCTATGTTTGTAACTTGGTCGTGTAATACTCATCCAATAGCTGACATCTAGTCGGTCACATCGGTCATTGATTACACGTCTAAATTGCGAACAGTGGCAAGTGGCTCAACAATTCCGGTTCGTGACTGTACATTCGGCATCAGAATTGGCAAGATTTTAAGCAGTGGGCGTAAGTTCGCGCATCGACTTCCATGGAAATCCAGTTTGAAATGTAAGACGTGTCGCGACGTTTATCCGAAAACCGATTTTTTCTGCAAGCGATTGTTCCATTCGCAAAATTCTTAAAATACTTTTTTCCCATCTTTTTTCATGAAGAATAAATTCACAGTAGGATAAGAGATAAGTATTGTCTCAACTTAAATCAGCACAAATGTAGGTAGAGTTAGGTTACGTTAAGTTGTCATCGGCTAAAATCGAGCAGAAATAGGAGCCCCGCGCGCGGAGCTCCGTCAACGCTTTTTGTTGATTGTAATTGGGGAAAAATGCTGTTTTGCTACTAAGCTTTAGTAAAAATAAATTTTGCGGAAAATCATCGCCACTCGAGAGTAACGAGTTAGGATCTCATAAAGGGACCTTACCCGCTGATCCTGCCGCAAAGGAGCAGTGATCGCGCTGTTGCGTTCTGACGCGAAAGGTAAGACAGCTGGTAAATCTGTCTAGATTTGCGTATGTCTATCGATGGATATCGCTTACCTTAAGGTGAGCTATTTTCTCATGTGCCTGCGTAACGGTATTTAAATAAAATAAATGACAGTTGTAAGGCGAATGTCTCACCGGCCCTGGATGTGTTTGAATCCCTTCTTAGCAATTTTTACCAGTTTGTTTTGCACCATTTTAATTTGTTGTGTCAGGTTGAGAATAACACCTCTTTTTATTTTTTCTGTCAATATCGTAAAACGCGACTAAGGTTGCATGCTGCAAACCTAAAAAATGTGCAAGAAGTGGCTATGAAATATGAAATAGATTTGCACATGACAATGTGCTCTGCTTACTTCTTAATACAGGATTGAATACAGGTGTGATGCATTTATGTATAAAATAGATAAAATAAGTTGAATTCAATTGGTTAGGGATCATAGCCTTTATAGGGTTAAATATGTATAATTATAGGTGTGGACATAAATTTCACCTCAATTAAGAACTGTTAAAATTACAATTAACTTTTCCATGTTTTCAGGACACTACAGAAGGTACAGAGTTATGAGTAATTTTAACTGCCTTAACGCAGCTGCTACTTCTTGGTCTTGACCCATATACCTACTACTATTTCATGGTTTTATAATATTTAACAATGCTCAGATAAGATGTAGGTGGCTGAAAACAATTGTCAGACTTCTTTTAGCAAATAGATAAGACTGTTGACACATCAGTCAGGTTTAACTTCTGAGAAAATAGATAAATATGTTAGTTGGACGTAGTTTAGGTAAAAGAATCCAACCCACAAGTCACTCGTAATTGAAGTGACATAAGTCACATATGTTTTTGAAATTGAATTGAAATTGAAAAAAATTATTTCAGGTATTGTTAACCAGGGATGTTGCGGATGCCATTTCTTTCACATCCGCGGATGCGGATGTTTAGAGGCCCACATCCGCGGATGCGGATGCGGATGCGGATCTCTACAAAAAACGGCCAAGTGCGAGTCGGACTCGCGCGCTGATTATTATTATTATTTTGTTTGTATTTGTTATTGTAGTGACAATACAAACACATAATCTGTGAAAATTTCAACTACTTAGCTAGCACGGTTCTTGAGATACAGCTCTCAGAATGATGACCACTAAAAACGGCCAAAATCACGTTTTTTTCTATGGGAGCCCCCTGAATTATTTTTATTATTACTTTGTTTGTAGTATTTGTTGTTATATCGGCAACAGAAATACATCATCTCTGAAAATTTCATTGCCTAGCTTTTACGGTTCTTGAGATACAGCCTGGTGATAGACGGGCAGATGGACAGACGGACAGCGAAGTCTCAGTAATAGGGTCCCGTTTTCACCCTTTGGTGCAGCGCAGATGACAGACTTTTTTTGCGATCGAGTCTGCGGCGCACATAGTCTGCATGGATTGTATGCATTGTGCGCCGGACTTTTTGCGCGTCGTGTCACGTGTGCTTCACTGCATTATAATTCCATAGGTTCTATTGTCATAATAAAAAATCCGTCGCTGATAGTCTGTCGTCTGCGCAGGGCCTTTGAGTGTGTAAGCCTAAAAACTCAATTATTGGTTTGGTAAGGTAAAAAATAATAGCAAAACGCGTCACCGTCACCAATTGACCGAAGTACGAAATCAAATTACTGCTTGGCTATTGGTCGACATCGACACTCGACATACACCACTCGCCGAGCCCACCACTTTCTTTCTTGTCGCGACTTGCTTACACATCCGCATCCGCATAAACTCCGCATCGAATTTATGCGGATGCAGATGTCCAAATTGATGCGGATGTTCCGCATACGCGGAAGCGGATGCGGATATTCGCAACAACCCTATTGTTAACCCATATAATGTTAGTTACTAGAGATGGGCCGAGTACTCGTTTGATACTCGGTACTCGGCGTACTCGGCGGGTTTTTTGATACTCGTACTCGGCTCGGTACTCGGTTATTTTGATAACGAGTAACGAGTATTAAACTACTGGCCCATGTTGAAAAACTATGAGTCAACTGAACCACCAGGAGACCTAGCTAGAACAATATAATGGCATAAATAATAAGATTCAGCACTATGACGTCACTTGTAAGCTGTCCAACTGAATGCAGGTGAGAATTCAAAAGTACAACCCTCGATTATTTCCTCTTGTCAATATTGGCATGTTTTTTGTACGGCGTTGCGAAATAATGTATTGGAAGCAGTATTAAAATAGTATGAAACTGATGCCGTATAAAAATGGTGAGCTACAAAGTAGGATTTCCTTTTCATTTTCCGAGGATGATGACAGGGTTAAAAATATATCGTTCTAATTAGTCCGTAAGTTAGATTACCTATGGAAAAAAAATTAGACACATATTTTTTAGTTTATCAAATCGACAAAGGTACAGATCATCAAACTTCCTGAGCGGGGGCTGGTGACGTCACGTTTGAGTAAAAATTGTACTCAAACGTGACATCACGCGAAACTTTTAGGCTCTGTATTATCGTCATTTTTCGTGTGTCAAATAAAAGAAAAAATATGTGTACAGTTTTTTTGGTGATCTATCTGACGGGCTAAATAGTTTTTTTAGTCATCTAGGTACCCAATTCCCATGGTAAATTTGGTCATTTAATTTTTATGGGACCAGTTTCATAGTACCTATTTCAATACTGCTTGGCTATGGCGGGGTGAGGGGTGTATCAACCCGAGCCGACGTCTTGACCGGCGCAAACCTGCTTGTACTTGTTTACGCGCGCGAAATACGAATTTGATTGAACCGAGTTACTCGGCCGAGTACTCGGTTGAAAAAAAATTGAACCGAGTAAAACTCGGTACTCGTTACTCGGCAAAAGTGTTACTCGGCGCATCTCTATTAGTTACAATAATCTTAACCTATGTTAGTAACAACCATACTTTTACATTACATTTTTGACGCCTATAGATCATTTTACTTCGAATGGTTATGCAAGTTGGATCCTTTCTGCTAAACTACATCCAGTTGTAATTCTACAGAATATTTTTAGAAGACTATCTATAACGGAATACACTACAATCGTTCTAAAAAAAATTGCCTCATATCCCAAAATTTACATCCATTTTCGAAATACAGTAGATTGCTACATCTTTTACATTTTTTTTTGCTGATATTTAAACTGAATAAATATGAAGTAGGTTAAAAAGGATAGGTGTTTTATGCCGCTCTCTGCAGGTGAATAAGTTTGTAATCTTTAAGATTAGAAGCCGATACTCATGTTGTTAATAAAACTTAGTAACTCTATTGATTTGATATTACTATCATTTTAATTGACTGAATTTCCTTTTTGTTTCGTAATATTCTGTCCTACTCAGACTCGTGTTCAGACAGTAAGTTTCATAAACAAAATAAATAAAATCTTACCTCAACAACCTTATTCCAAAAAGGGTGCATAACATAGACACTGAGGGGGCTTGTGTCTATTGCCATATACTGAAAGAAAAAAAGTTTGAAGTAAATTAAAAAATATATGATAACTTGAACTTTTCTTGTAACAGCCATACAGTGCAAATTCCAATAAGATCAGAGATTTAGGAAATGAATAATGATTTATATTTTAACTTAATTACATTATTATCCTTGGTCTATTTCTATCTTTACATATTAAAAAAAATTGAAAACAGGTATATAAATGTAATCTGCGCCGCATAAAAACAAGTTTTATCCTCAAACATCATTCATTACCATTTTAAATTACGTTTCGCGGCACCGACTCATCCCACAAACAGCCTATAATTTTAAGGTTATGCAAGCAATCGATATTTAGGACCAAACAAATCATGTAACCAGTACAAAAGTTATACGAGATGGATATAAGTCTAAGAACCGTATCGTAAAATAAGAATTTTTACCTTATAATTATCGAATCCCTCCAAGTGCTCCTTACTTAAATACTTGTAGAAGAACATTTTCACAATTTCGAGTCACAGCGCGTAAAAGGAAATAGTAATCAGTTTAATAATACGGTTTTAGTACCCTACTCATGCTGCGCGTTCGCGATGAATTATGATCGTTATTTCATATCGCATTGATAGACACGACCACTAAGAACTAATGTTTGTGTCACACAACAAAATAATTAAATGAACGAATGGTGTGTGTGATGAGATGGAGTTTGATTGATTATTGTATTCAAAATTATCTTTTTGACAGCTGTCATTGAAGCTGTTCAAGCGTATAAATAAAACTCCGTAAGTATCGCAATTTCAAAAAATGCAATTTTAATACACTAGTAACACTAAATCCTAGCATACAATTAGTTCTTTAATTTAGCAAGAGAGGGCGCTAAGTGTCACTTCTGGCTTCTGGCAATTTGTAACGCCACAGTAACTGTGGCAGTGTGGGAAAACTGAAAAGCCGTGTAAAATAAAAAATTGTTAAATCCTGGAATCCAAGGCTGTAGGACATTTTAGCCATTACGCAGCCACTTACATACATACCTCACGCCTGTATTCTCGAGAGGGGTAGGCAGAGCACATGAATTAAAAATCCAGTGCCACGTTTAGCGATTTCAGGGCAACCAGATGATCAAACGTGATACTGCAGTGACAGGTTGCTAGCCCATCGCCCACAATACACTAACCCTTTCCCAGAGTCGACTCTTACGACACCCACGGGAAGAAAGGGGGAGGTGCTATTCTAACCCGGCACGTCACGCAGCCACTTATGGAAGTAAATACATATATCGGCAGTAAGAGCCCAACGATAAATTTTACCTACATATCGAATCTAAACATTAGCGACCTAACGTTATGTAGTCGTTATGATTCGTTATTATAAGACCATGAGTCACAAATAACTAAGACAAGTGTCATTGACACGTTGAATCGAATACTATTCGGAACGCGTTTATTTTTATTCGCTATCACCTATCAATTGTAGTAATAATAGCGTAGTTACCTACTTAGTATACGGTTTACGATGGCAATTCGTGGTGATACATTACGTACTTAGTTAATAATTCACCGTGACGATGACACGCCTTAAACCCATTCAAGGATTCCATATAGGTATCTAATCTACCTACTTAAACAAAGCAAGAAGCTAGGTATACTTCTTTAACTGCACAGACAAAGGTGACCTAACTGTCACAGACAGCACACTAGCGTTTTTAGGGTTCTGTAGCGCTAACTGAAGGTAAAAAGGAAACCTTTCAATATCACTTCGTTATCTATTCTGTCTTCTCTGCCTGTTCGTTTGTCTGTAGGCAGTGGCGTAGCTAGGGGGGGGCGGCGGGGGTGGTCCGCCCC
>BHDV01065379.1:42064-67954 GCA_005406045.1 Adoxophyes honmai
CAGTGACGTCATTCAAGGTCAATTTTTTGGTCTTCACTTTTTTATTCAACATGCAATCTCCAGATTGTATATAAGCTTCTTGGGTTTAATAGTGACAAGCTGTTAGCATGTTGCCCAAAGCATACCTAAACCAATTCTTAATCTCTTACGACATCCACGGAAGAAATGGAGAAGTGATTTCTATCCCTATACCACAGATGTAAATGTAAATGATATAAGTCATAAACACAATGTGGGACCTTTTGCGCATTGTTTCGGATGTTCAGGACGATAACGAAGTGATAAATTATTTTTAGAAACGGCCATTAATTTGTGCAGACAAGTTATTTTAGTTTAGCATAAAACTTACGAACAGTTAGCACCTAATGCTCGCCCACGCTATGTTTAAGCAGGTCTCTTTGAAATCAGTATTAAATATGTCGCAATTCCGGTGTTCTTTAAAAAGAATGTGTATACGCGTCGGTTAAGACTACTTACGACTAGAGATGTCAGACAGTGACAGACATATAGTTCATCTCGCTGCCAGCCGGCTTAGCACAGTGAGGCGCGAGTGAAGATACGCGCGAGATAATCTATACTTAGATTCTAGCCGTGATAGCCCAGCGGTTCGACATGTGGCCTCTCAAGCAGAGGGTCGTGGGTTCAAAGCCCGGCAAATTTTTCGGAATTTATGTGCGATATCGAATTTGATATTTATCACGAGCTATTCGGTGAAGGAAAACATCGTGAGGAAACCTACACACAGCGACGAAGTAATTCAACGTTGTGTGTGAAGCTCCCAATCCGCACTGGGCCCGCGTGGGAACTATAGCCCAAGCCCTCTCATAATGAGAGGAGGCCTGTGCCCTGCAGTGGGACGTATATAGGCTGATGATGATGATGATGAATCTATACTTATTCCTGTCAGTTAATGATGGGTAGACTAGACTATCCCGCGCGCGACGCGACTAGAGCGTGTTACTGTGCTAAGATTACAAAGTTATTATTGCACGACAAAATCAGGGGAGGTTCACTCTATAGGTTAGCTTCGCTCTGCCGGCGAGACCTCGTAGTGTTCTATGGTAAGCAGGTAATTCCCTAGGTAGATCACACAAAACGAGACATAGACAAAACAATGACTATTTCACGTTTCGTGGCCATTTCTAGCATATTTTTTTTTGGTTTAAGGTGGCTAGTATAATAGTGACAGGTTGCTAGCATGTCGCCTAAAATATGTATACCCTAACCTATATCCTTAGTCGCTTTTTACGACATCCACAGAAGAAATGGATAGGTGTTATTCTAAACCCGACACCACACGGAACTACGGCCAGAGGTACAATAAGTCACGAACCGGGATTGTTGAGCAACTTGCCACTGTTCGCAATTTAGACGCGTAATCAATGACCGATGTGACAGACTAGATGTCAGCTATTGGATTAGTACCTATTACACGACCTAGTTAGTTTTAAAAAGCCGTGATAGCCTAGCGGTTCGAACTGTGGCCTCTCAAGCAGAGGGTCGTGGGTTCAAACCCCGGGCTCGCACCTCTGTATTTTTCGGAATTTATGTGCGATATCAAATTTGATATTTATCACGAGCTATTCGGTGAAGGAAAACATCGTGAGGAAACCTACACACAGCGACGAAGTAATTCAACGTTGTGTGTGTGAAGTCCCCAATCCGCACTGGGCCCGCGTGGGAACTATAGCCCAAGCCCTCTCATAATGAGAGGAGGCCTGTGCCCTGCAGTGGGACGTATATAGGCTGATGATGATGATGATGAATCTATACTTATTCCTGTCAGTTAATGATGGGTAGACTAGACTATCCCGCGCGCGACGCGACTAGAGCGTGTAACTGTGCTAAGATTACAAGTTATTATTGCACGACAAAATCAGGGGAGGTTCACTCTATATGTTAGCTTCACTCTGCCGGCGAGACCTCGTGGTGTTCTATGGTAAGCAGGTAATTCCTTAGGTAGAGCACACAAAACGCTACATAGACAAAACAATGACTATTTCACGTTTCGTGGCCACTTTTAGCATATTTTTTTGGTGGCTAGTATAATAGTGACAGGTTGTTAGCTTGTCGCCTAAAATATACCCTAACCTATATCCTTAGTCGCTTCTTACGACATCCACAGAAGAAATGGATAGGTGTTATTCTAAACCCGACACCACACGGAACTACGGCCAGAGGTAGGTACAAGTCACGAACCGGGATTGTTGAGCAACGTGCCAATGTTCGCAATTTAGACGCGTAATCAATGACCGATGTGACTGACTAGACGTCAGCTATTGGATTAGTATTACACGACCTAGTTACAAACATAGGTAAGTGGCTCAACAATTCCTGTTCGCGATGGTACAATAATCGTGTAAGTAGTGACTCACATAGCCCCACCAAGACATACGTAAGATACACAGTCTACCGAATCTTCTGCAGCAGACAAATTGAACAAATGGTTTGTTACTCCTCCCTAAATGGCAATGAACGCATATTCCTGCTTGGACTCTGTTCGTTAAATAAACTACATATTTGGCGTCAAGACACAAATGATCATGAACGCATGCTTACATTTTTACGTGTCATGAATGTGTGACGAGTTATCACTGTCGAGTTCCTCTCCCTTTCTTGTGTGGATGTCGTGAGAGACGACTGACAAAATTATATGTTTAGTATGCTTTAGGCGACAAGCTGGTAACTAGGCATGGTTTAGGCTATGGTAAAATAGGCATGGTTTGAAGCGCAAAACAATATTTGCTTTGCTTAATTTCTTTTGCCGTGTGGTGTCGGGATAGAATAACATCTTTCCATCTCTTCCGTGGATGTCGTAAGAGGCGACTAAGGATATAGGTTTTGGTATGCTTTAAGCTTTAAGCAACCTGTCACTATTCTACCTCTTCCATCTTTGCAAACCTAAAACTTTGGTAGAAGTGGCTGCAAAGCGTGATATACTCATAATCATGGTTTTGTCTATGTCACGTTTCGTATACTCTGCCTACCACATTTGGGAACACAGGCGTGATTGTATGTATGTATGTTACTTTCTTTGAAATAATTCTAGTAGGAATACCGAAAACCATTCTTATGTTTTGACATAAACAGGCTTATGCAAATTGAACAAATAATGCATGTATTCCAAGAACCTTCTGTAAATACATTTTCTGTTTTTCTTTTATGCAGTTAATGTAAACAAACCATGTATTCACAATGTTTTTAATATCTATTTTTTCTTATCAAATACTGCTAAGTATTATGTATTATTCGCGCAAATTTTACCGCATTGTTTTACTGCACAATATGAACATTTAATTGAAAGGGTTTGCTTACGTTGTTCAGGACTACTATATCTATGTTGATTTGAGAAATGTTTTTTTTTCAACTTTAGTTCATTGGTTGGTTAACGGCCTGTGGTGTAATTCTGTTACTAATTAAGGTCTTATAGTTCAGGAAATTTGTCAGCACCAAAAACATAGACTGGCCGTTAGAAATTCTAACTCTTTAAAATAATCTTTACAATGATAACCACGAGTAGAAACAACCCAATCTCGAGAAGCTCGACGTCGAGCAGGTAAATTTTCCATACAATATGACACTAAGCCGTGGTATAAGCCGTGGTAGCCCAACGGTTGTGGGTTGTAGCTTATCAAGCATAGGGTCGTGGGTTCCAACCCCGGGCTTGCACCTCTGAATTTTTCGGAATTTATGTGCGAAATCGAATTTGACATTTACCACGAGGCTATTCAGTGAAGGAAAACATCGTGAAACCTGCGATGCGCCATAGGAATTCAATGCTGCGTTTGAAGGTCCCAATCGGCACCGCGCGGGACCTACATCCAAAGCCCTCTCATGCTGAGAGGAGGCCTGTGCCCAGCAATGGCACGTATTTAGGCTGGATTATCATATTGTTTATTACGCAAATTTTGTTGCCTCGACCAGTATAGTTTGTGTTGTTAAAGAATATCGCCATTGACGCGTATGGCAGCTGTTTTCAAGTGACTCAGAAAATACCGGTTTCGGCGGTCAGAGCAACCTTGTCGCAACGAGTCATTACCGCTCTTGCTAAAAAAATCTTGATAAACGCAGCGAATGGTAATGCAACAAGGTTCCACGGCCGAGTGTGGCTTTGTTAGGGTATTAATCATTCATTGTCTGTGGGAAAAACGTTCGTCAGTTCGAAGTTTGACTTGCTTACGCCGTCGGCAGGGTTTTTACATTTGTGTACATGTACAGTCGCGTGCAATAATATGTAAACGTTTCCTAATTTCTAAAGGTATGTATCCACATAACGTATCTTAATTATGTATACATATTCACCGTACAAAATGATGTGAATTTGTATACTTAATTAAGATGCCTCATGTGGGTACATATTTTTGGAAATTAGGAAACGTTTACATATTATTGCACGCGACTGTACATCCCTACTAATATTATAAGTCAGAAAGTGAGTTTGTTTGTTTGTTTGTTCAGCTTTCACGCCGTAACTACTGAACCGATTGCTTTGAAATTTTGCAGACATAAAGATAAAAGTCCGGATTAAATAATAGGGTATTTTTTATCCCGGAAAAAATGATGTTCCCGAGGGAAAACAAAAATATAGTTTGCTTGATAGATCGACATCAATCGATGATAGATCGATATCGATCGATAGATGATAGATCGATGGCGCTGTGTGTCGTTTGAAACGAGAAGTTTTCTTATAGTTGTGCTTTATACCGCAATATAACCGAGTTCCACGCGGGCGAAGCCGCGGGCGGAAAGCCAGTACATGGGTCGATCAACTTTTTCTTGTCCCGAACAAAGATTTTTTCTAAAAAAAAAAACTTTGAATATCTTATACTTTTACGCTTTTACTGGGTAGAGTTTTTATTAAAGTTTGGTTTTTCAATACGAGACGCGAACTTTTATTGGTATTTTAATGCTTTTTGTAGTTCTAAAGCAAGGTATGGCTTGATTTATGTCCCCTGGGTAACTTTGCATAAATCAAATAAAACTGCTTAAAATCAAAAAAGTAAATAATGTATTAGATAAATAAACAAAAACTTTGAACTCCTACAATGTTAAACAAAGTAAAATCCTTTCCATTTTTTGACAATGATGACAAATTGTGTCTCCTGAGTCACTGATGACAAAAACTAGTTTTCTTTTTTTAATATTTTCTATATTACTCACAAAAACTAAGTATTTCCGGAAATTATGTTAACTTAATCAAACGACGATTGTAAATTAAAAGAATAATTGTAACTTTATCTCTTCTTTAAGGAGTTATAGCAAATAATAAACATGTTTTTTTGGGGGACATCATGGTTTTCCCAGAGACAAAATCGGTGACTCAAGAGACAATTTTTGCTTCATCGCGTGATTTTTTGTTTTTGATCTTGTTTGTAATACTCTAATGATGTTTAATGGAACAAACAAAGACAGTTTCTTGAAAAAAATTAAACAACAAGAGAGATGTTCAGTCAGGCTAGTGTAGAAAACATCAAAAGCGAAACAATAAAATTTTGCCGTATATCGCTAAATATAATCTAAGCAAAGTATTATAGCAACAATTGAATACGTCCCAAAATAGTACAAAATGCATTGCATCATATTTAAGTGCTGTAATCATAAATTAACTAATAAATGTCTCTGGAGTCACCATTTTTGTCTCTTGAGTCACCGGAAAAGTGACTCTGGGGACCAGTCAGCTAAGAGACAATCAAGGAATAAACGTAAATTTTCGGAACGTTTGCAAAAATACCTAACTTAAATATGTTGCTATAGAATATTAGACCCAAAAGCCATACTTGAATATCAAAAACAATTAAAATCCGCAAAATACTTACAAAATATCGTAGTTAGCTAGCGGACAGACAATAAAAACACCCATCCCCTCTTCGCGGTCCGGATGAAATGGCCGAGAATACTGAAGACTAACGTGCTGGCGGCCCATGGCATGTGGTTTCCAGATCGGTTTCCTATTGCCTAAGCGCATAAAGCGCCTTAAGCTTGACGACTTTTTGTAGTTTTTGTACGGTGAGTTAGGGGACTTGAATACGTTCAATGTTTTAGGGACACGTGAAAACATTTTTTTGTAGAGAAATCTATTAAAGCTAGCCAAAATTATACCATTGTGTATGAAAGTAGACACATATACCTATTCAATTATGTCTTAAAATTAAAGTGTGTAGAATGGTTTTTTGTTTTGCTATGTAAAAAAGCATCATCAACTAACGTTGGGGACATACTTTTTTTGTATGGGAAGTCAAAGTAGTCCCCTGGGAAACCAAAAAAAAACAACAAATTTATAACTATTTCTTATTTTATATGATGTTACTAGTTTAATTATTCACTTAGTTAGTTGTACCGTCTGCTTTAATTAACTGGTTTGGGATAATTTAATAGTTATGATTTTTTCTTTCTGCGACACCATTTGACAAAGAATAGTTGATTGACCCACATACATAAATATCACATTTCTAAGGCGAATAAAGAAATAGGTTCAGATGGCTTAGCACGACAGGGCGCGAGTAGAGTTGCGCGCGATATTGTAGACTATACATATAAGTAGGTATACCTTCTAGTCACTGAGACTTCAGAGCAAGATAGGTACCTACCTAGTCTATTCTATCCCGCGCGCGAAACGACACACGTGTGTTGTTGTGCTAAGGCGACAAGTATATATGTTTTAGACGGCAGGCTAGCAACCTGTCTCTTATACCTCTTTCATCCATGTTGAAATATAAATTTTGTTAGAAGTGGTCACGAAATGCGGAACATTTATGGTTTTGTCTATGTAGCGTTACGTGTGCTCTTCCTAATCTGAATACAGGTTTGATGTATGTGTGTGTGTATTTTTTACGCTACACTAGATACATGTTACTCGTTTTACTTGTGTTTGTAGTACTTCCCCGCGTGAGATTATTTTTAAAACTGGGAAAGTCCAGGTCTTTTCTAGAGGACGTCGCTGCATTCTCAGTTGTTTTTGTGTCACTAAAATAGTCGTGACAAAACGTTGACTCGAATTACACAAGGTTCTATGTGAAGTTCGATCAAACTGTTCTAAGACCCGTCCAAATACTCATCTGGCAACATAAGCGTCATTATTGGCAACATTATACTCATCTGGCAACATAGTGTATTGTATGTAATGTACAGTCAAGGAAATTGATTACTGAGCCACTTTGTACCTTTTCACAAGAAATGTCACTGTGACATACTATACTTTCTACTAATCAAAGCAATATAAAACTCACTATGAAAAGGTTCAAAGTGGCACAGGTATCAATTTCCTTGACTGTACAACTAAAATCGAACTTCGTTGGTTTTCAGACATCGCTGATTCACATCATTCACACCGTCATTCGCTGTTGACTTTTTCTGCGAAACAAAATGGGGTCGGATCATCCAGAGGTCTTAGAGCATGAGAACTCGGAAACTCTCGACGCGCGGGTCTTCAATCCTGCAAGGGAGCCCGAGGATCATGAACCTTCAAGCGTGGAGACACCAGCTCCAGCAACTACGGACCCTCTTGAGGAGCCACCACAGATCCACAGACCACAGATCCTTTCACTGCCAAAGACTCCTGTTGTACCTCATTTCACGAGCAAATATGCGCTGACATATGACTTGGAAAAGTTTAGTGAAAACCGTATGATTATATTTAATCATGACAAATTCAAGTCAGGGCCGGAAAGGTCGGGAACCCTGAAGGATGAGGACTATTTAAGGAAAACCTTGGGAAAGTTTAGGTTCACAATCGATCCTACGCATAAAAATCTGAAGAAGACTGCCCTCATAAGCACTGTGAAAGATTGTAAGTATTTATACTATTTTATCTACATCCATTATATCGTAATTATGTCTACTAGGTATATGTTTAGTAAAATCTAACAGTAAAATTTATTTATTTTTACCAACCGCCTATTGTGGTGTGGTGTTTTCATAAAAAAGTAGGACGTAATTAATTCGCTTATACACATGTCATTTAGTCTTATTAAGACCCACTTTTACATACATAAATACATATTCTCACGCCTTTATTCCCAAGAGGAGTAGGCAGAGCACATGAATTCAAAAATCCAAAGCCACGTTTAGCAATTTCAGGGTAACCAGATGGTTAAACGTGATATTGCTGTGACAGGTTGCTAGCCCATCGCCCACTATACACTTACCCTT
This sequence comes from Adoxophyes honmai, assembly GCA_005406045.1. Classification (NCBI taxonomy): domain Eukaryota; kingdom Metazoa; phylum Arthropoda; class Insecta; order Lepidoptera; family Tortricidae; genus Adoxophyes; species Adoxophyes honmai. Next base: position 50,213 of record BHDV01065379.1, read on the forward strand.
TCCCAGAGTCGACTCTTACGACACCCACGGGAAGAAAGGGGGAGGTGCTATTCTAACCCGGCACCACACGGGGTAAAACCCCACTTTTAGTTTTCTTTTTTTCCGTGTTTAGGTATGTTTTAGACGATAGGCTGTGACGAGGTACTACCGACCTGAACCTATTTCTTTTTTGGCCACTATTCTAAATTTCTTTTTATTAAAAAACATTTCTAAAATATCATTTCTAAATTTTAAATTCAAAAATCTTTACGTGTTTGGAACCCTTTTGGCTTGACGCATTCAATATCCTGTCTTCAAAGAGACAACTTGTGCACGTTACGCCACACACTTGTGTATTTTTCCCTGCAAAAACAGTTAATCAGTTACCTTCATCAGCTACCTTCACCAGTTTTCAGTTATCAGTTATATATTAAGAACGTTTCCTTGTGTTACTCTACCCAGTTTCAGTGATTTGTTGTGCTGTGGATAAGTCATCTTTTAGTTGTATTCATTCATATCACCGAGGCACAATCGTGCCTCCAATTTTTAAAATAAAAATACTGTCCATCATCCCTGGGTTTTAATTACGCACCACGTGACAAGGCTAGCAACCTGTTGCTATTGCATCTCTCTTAACTAAAACCCTAAAAATAATTATGACAGAGGTGGCTGCGGAATGCGAAATTGTCATGTTTATGTAGCGTGTGCTCCGCCTACCCCATTTGGGAATATGTACATGCGTGATGTATGTATGTGTTGTGTACTTATGTATGCTACACATAAACTTGTTGTTAGGGTGTTGTAAATAGGAACTGAATAAATTACTAACCGACTTGGTAGGTATTACATTATTTATCTCACAACATTTCACAGATTTGTACAATTCCGCGGTAAAAACATGTGTTTTTTGTAAGAAGAAAGTTGAAGTGACATTTGTCACGATGGTGATATAGGCTCTAGTCGTCTCGCACGCGGGATAGACCTGTAAATTTCCTAGTCTCTAGACAGTGACAGGTATAGTCTATCTCGCGCGTAACTCTACTCGCGCCATGCCATGCTATTTTTTAAGCTGACTATTGATACGCTAAATTTAATGAAATTATGTTGTACATTCCAGTCGCCCTGAAAACGAATTTCTGCAAATACGGATGCATTTTGGTTGTGATAATGACCCACGGATATACCAAGAAACCAGGCTACCTCATGGCATACGACGCTCCTTACAACGAGCATGAAATATTCGAACATTTCGATGCCTCGAAGAACTCGTCGTTGGCGGGAAAACCCATCGTTTTTTTATTCCAGGTAATGACTGACTGAGGTAATGAAGACGACAGACTTTTTAACCGACTTTAAAAAAGGAGAAGGTTCCCAATTCAACGGGATCTTTGTTTTTTATTACTGTGCGATCGAGTCTGCGGCGCACAAAAAGTCTGCGTTGATTGTATGCATTGTGCGCCGGGCTTTTTAAGCGTCGTGTGCGTTACTGCATGTAATTCCATAGGTTTTATTTTCACAGATTAAAAAGTCTGTCGCGGATAGTCTGTCGTCTGCGCAGGGTCTAAGTATCTACTCTGTGGTTAAACATTTTTTTATCTTTTCCAGGCTTGTCGTGGGTCGGAGCCGTCGTCGAAGGTAGAGACGAGGAGATACATCTCCTCCATGGCCCAGCTGGATGACGACGAGGACCGGGAGTTCTACAACCTGCCCATGGACTCTGACAGGATCGTCTTCCATAGCTCCTACGTCGGCAGGGCTTCCGTCAGGTACACACTATATCACTATATTCAGTTTATTTCACTCATACACACAAAATACATACATACAACTTAAAATTGAAAAACACCATCTTCGCTCTGAGAGCTGGCGCGTACCATCGCGAACAGGGATTGTTGAGCCACTTAACTATGTTTGTAACTTGGTCGTATAATACCAATCCAATAGCTGACATCTAATCGGCCACACGTCCAAATTGCGAACAGTGGGAAGTGGCTCAAGTGGCTCAACTATCCCGGTTCGTGACTGTACACTCTATATCCCGTTTATTTAACACAGCGGAAGCTGCTGAAAACCTCAAGCGCCGTAAGAATGGCGTCATATTTGAGCCGTTTGGGGTTGAAACTTTAGAGTCGGACCGGGGGCCCACTTATTGTTCCGGGCCATTGCTTCTAAGCTCGTGAGCACGACAGGGGATCAGAGGGCAGGCTCGTTCTTTGCCCAAAGGATTAGCATCGCCATTCAGCGTGGCCATGCTGCTGGGTGTCATCGCGAACAGGGATTGTTGAGCCACTTACCTATGTTTGTAACTTGGTCGTGTAATACTAATCCAATAGCTAACATCTAGTCGGTCACATCGGCCAGTGACTACACGTCTAAATTGCGAACAGTGGCAAGTGGCTCAAAAATCCCGGTTCGTGACTGTACGCCGCGTGCAGTACGCGTCAGCTAGCGTAGGCCCTGAATCGAACATCAATTGTTTATTATTGTGTGTAGTATTGTTGTGTTATTGTAGGAATGTCCGCCATTTGTAATGTAATGATGCCTTACAGTTACAGAATCGTAAAGGCGGGTCCAGATTAGTGACAATTCGCCGGACCGAACACCGTGACCGTGACAGAGCCGGGAATTTGTACCGATAGTGTGGACGGAATTTGATACGCGTACAAATATTACGATCAGTTATCCGTTCAATTCTTCGGAACAAAATGTCCGTACACCCAAACATTGTACGTACTCTTACAATGTGGTTGTGATAAATGTGGACGATGTTTTGGTTTTGTTACGGGCAAATGACACTGGGTGGGTACGGGCTGATCCATCCAAAATAGGTTTTTTTCAAAGGATGTTCGGTACTGACTCGGAGTGCGGGAGAGGTCCACACTGCGATTTTTGTCACGCGTGTCATCTAGCTAGTACCTACACGGGATTGATGGATCGGGCGAATGCACGTCTTGACAAGACAGCACCCGCTCCCCCGCCCCTCGCACGTATGGCATTCATCGGTTGTAGAGGACTATCGTAACATTTGTACGCATAACAAATGCCGTCTACACTATCGTTACAGACATCGAGCTTTGCCACGGTCACGGAGCTACCACCAGCGTCCGATGCGATGCAAACTTTCACGCGTCCACACTATACGTAACAAGTCCGCGGCGACGTCACGGTGTTCGGTCCGGCGAATTGACACTAATTTGGACCCGTCTTAACAGTGATATTTTGGAAGTTACTATAGTTGGAAGCACTAAGAACCCGATACGTTCTCGTTTCAGGCATCCTCAGCGCGGATCGTGGTTCATTCAGACCCTGTGCAAGAAGATCGACGAGTTGGCTCTGACCCACGACCTCGAGACCATATTCAGGATGGTTAGGCGAGAAGTCGCCCTGGACTTCGAGACAGCTAAGGTGAGGCTATGGACCCACTGCCTTTGTAGAGTTCCGTACACAGACATATATCGAAATAAATACTGCGAGTTCCTACATTTGCATGAAAACCAAACGTAACACTTTTTCTCTACCTACTGTAACGTACCATGAGCGCTTTATTAATGAAAATTGTGTAGCAACCTCCTTTTGCTACAATTTGATACTGGCCACTCAGACTGGCGCCGACCGCAGCGCGGCTGAAAAACAAAGCGCAGCGGCCTTCTTTTGTTTTCTTCGCTCTGCGCGCGCTGTACGAGCGCCGAAGAAAATATTAGAATTAAATTGATAAACTATATCAATATAATTGCTGTATATTTAAAATACGCGTATTAACGTGCGTACATAGGACCCCGACTAGGGTGAGTGTTGTATAATATTGTAGATAGCTGTTAGTAATAACTGTAAATATAGTCTTAAGTTGTACATAGTCTTCCTGATTTCTCTACTATTTCTAGCCCTACTGTTTTCCAATTTCTATTACTGTCTAAGTGTAAATATGTATATAGTGTTAATATGTATAGCCTGGTCATGCTAGAGCGTAACGGCATTTATAATTAATTAGTGCTAAAGCCGCTCCGCCTATGCATGACCAGCGCTGCATAGCCGGTCTGAGCCGTTGACTGATGCAGTCATATTCTACAGGGTTCAAGTACCTACCTACTCTCACCGCTGCATCCTTCCTACCACTACCGATTCCTGTCCTTCTGCCCGACCTAACCCGCTGTCTACCTTCTTACTGCCCGGCCTGAACCCTGCTGCCTGCGGACCAGACTGACGGCTCTACCGGCGGTCTGCGGCGTGCAAGGGGAGTGGCATAATATTTCTATTCTATCTATTCGTTATCTACATAGCCCAAAACTGAACCTACGACCTCTACCTATCTTCTGTAAATACTTGTTTCTACCTTTCTAATACTGTAAATATTTTCTCTACATTTTTATTGTTAGTTGTTAGGTTTTTTATACTTTTTATTATACACTGTACAGTCTAACTTTTGTTTTATTTGTATTATAGTTGTAAATATATCTTGTAACGTCTAAACCGTTACAATTGTCAGTCCGATTCAAAGGGGACGCCGCCTTATTCAAGCTGTCCTGTCTCTTGGCAGTTAAAACTAATCTAAGTGGTACAAAACTAAATGAAATCGCGTCAAAGGAAGAGCATGGATCTACCTTTTGGCACGCGAAGTACATACACTTGGGTCATCTATTTTGATATAAGTCTGTGGTTCCGTACCCAAACGGTGAGAACGGGACCCTATTACTAGACATCGCTGTCCGTCCGTCGCCAGGCTGTATCTCAAGAACGGTGAGAGCTAGACAGTTGGAATTCTCACAGATGATGTATTTTTATTGCCGTTATGATAACAAATACTAAAAAAAAATTAGTGAATGTTTAAGGAGGGCTCCCATACAAAAAACTGATTTCTTTGCAGTCTTTGGAACAGAACCCTTCGAGCGCGAGTCCGACTCGCACTTGGCGGGTATTTTTAATTGAAGTGTTACACCGAGCGGTTCACCTAATGCGTTGCTGCACATGTTCCAAATTACTTCAGTCACCGAACGTAAGCTTCACTATCTAAAATCCACTCGACTATGTAAATGGTCCTTCGAACCGGGTATGACCCAGAAATTATACATTTCGAAAAACTTTATTGTTGCCAAATTTATAAAGTTTGTGTCGAGAATGATGTTACGGAGGCGCCAATCAAAAATTCATTTGGCGTGAGATGTCTGATGTCACATCAGTAACAGGCGACATAATGCCATTAAATTTGTATTAGAAAATCAAGGTTTAAGGATTATAATTACTCGCAAAGAACAGTTCACTTACAATGAGCATCAAATTATCTAAATTTGATAATGTACCATCGAACCAATTGATTCCTGACCCACAATAGAACCTATTCACAGTGAACGTCATAGTGACATTGCATTGCTTGACAAAGGAAATGTTTATTACGTTTACTGTTACAACGTTCTGCGGTGGGTCAGGAATCAGTTGGTTCGATAGTACAACTATGGTGCAGCCCGTCGACAACACTCAAATAACATTATTACAAACAAAATGATTTAGTTTGTTTGTCTGCGGTGTTTTTGACGCTCTTTGGCACAGAATTCAATTATTTTGTACGCACATGCCTTGGTATTTATTATTTTATAAGTCCTTTTCTTGGACTAAATCAACGACGTTTAATCTGTGTCAAATAGTTTTCTAAATGATTTTCTTTCTTTTAAACGATTTGCACTCTTTTATTTCATCAGGCAAGTTGTACAACTGTGCTGCCTGAAAAGCAAGACAAGACAGTTCTTTTCCCGTATCCAGTTCAGTTCCAAGAGTTTGTATTTGTCTGTATTCGCGGTGTATACATTTTCCCTTTGTAAGGTTAATGTGTGTGTATTTTACAATCATACGCCTTCTTTACCAGGATTGGAAACAAATGCCGGTGGTCTCCACAACAACCATAAGAGAAATACGCCTGGCTCCTTCCTCAACGCTGCCGGTCCGTGATAATTCCATTGATATGGTTGACATGCCAGTAAGAATGACCAATTTGAGTCTGACTGCTACGCCTGGGAACTCTTCTAGAGATGAGAAAGTAACCACGGATGCGAAGCCATTTGGAGGTGTGGAGACACCGATGACTCCAGTACTGCCAGTCTACAAGCCTTGCTCCTGCTATCTGGATTACTTCAATTATTTGAGAACTTGTTTGAGGTAAGATGCTGTACGGGAGATGCGATAGATCTTGCCCTATCCGCTTTCTTAGGGTTCCATCTGTCTGTGGTAAAACGTAATCGTACTAAGACTTCGCTGCCCTTCAGTCACCAGGCTGTATCTGGAACGCGATAACCAGACAGCTGAATTTTTCAGAAATTAATATACATAGACATGACTTTACGCATGAACGCAAATACTGATAAAAAAATGCGAATATTCGTGACATCCCGAACCTGAACTGTAGAATGGACCTCCTCTGCAGACATCACAGAGATTGTTTTAAAAAATCTACAACTATCCCATTTTTTCAGGAGTTTCGTCCAGCATAATGCTGAAGATGGTGTTGCTGTGAGTCTCCTGACGATGGCTGAGAGGGCTGAAGACGGGGTGGAGTACAACGTCCTGAAGTTCAGCCTGATCCAGTCCATATGGGAGCACTTTGAGGCTAACTTATACAGGTTCCCACCTGATGGATCAGTCTTCGTTTATCGGCTATTCCATTAGTCACCCACTGATCTCCAAAAGCTCAATTTTTCTGACGTTTTCGATGTCTTCGCTAAGAGTCTCAATGAAAGAAGACTGATTTTACTGTATACAATGAAATAACTAACATTACGAATACTCTTGTTGAATTATCGAATTTAGAACAAAATTGTGTCAATTTGTGTCGATTCGTTATCTTTCGTCTTTCGCTCTTTTGTTTTGTCTGTGATCACCCATCGGTGTACAAACGTTAAAAGAATTATCACTGCCTGTCAATTTTTCAATCTTTAATGAGACTTTTATCACACTTTTGGTTTGCGAACGAGTTGAAAGGGAGGCGAGGACGCAGCGAGTTCGCCGCGAGCGCGTAGCGATCTCGTCGCTAGTGCGTAACTATTATGCTGCGATTGCGCAGCGAGTTCGCCGCGAGCGCATAACGATCTCGTTATAGTGCGTAACTATTATGCTGCGATTGCGCAGCGAGTTCGCCGCGAGCGCTTAGCGATCTCGTCGCTAGTGCGTACCTAACTATTTTGCTGCGATTGCGCAGCGAGTTCGCCGCGACTAGAGTTGGGCCGCCATGCTGGACATTTTACTCTAAAGGCCGGTTGTGGAGCACAACGAAATTCGAGCGTTGAGCCGCTGCTATATGTATCCGTCACACGCGTGCAGTAATTTTGCTTTTACGCTCGTACTTGAGAAGCGGGTTGACGCTCGAATTTTGCTGTGCTTCGCGACCAGGCTATAGACATGACGAACTCGCTGCGTGTTTGCCTCGTTTTCAATTCATTCGCAAATTACCTACCTACTAGTGTGATAAAGCTTTGAAATTTTTGGAACGAAGATTATGTTACAATTCGTATATTAAAGGATAACCACAGGCACGGTAAAAGAGTAGAAAAGCAAAAGATTAGGAGCTGACGATTTTTTAGAACTAATATTAATATTTTTTGCTACGTCCAGTTTTACTAAACATGTTTAATTAGTAATTAAGGATTTATATAATCTCGAGTGTGCCAGCTTAATTTTTGCATTTTGTATTTTTGCATTTCATATAATAAAATGATTTATTCTATGTGATGGTTTTATTTAAAAACGACATATTTAGTATTTGTACATTTATGCACAATGAGGCTCGCAGTAGTAATTGCTTAAATTTTACTTATATTGCTTAACAAGTGAGTAGGTATTATGGTGGTTTAAGTTTCAAACTATTTCAACTAAGGTTTAAAACTAAATCAGTGTTAATAAAGTACATGTTATAGTTTAAACTATACCCCCCCCCCGGACTTGGATTCATAAATTCCTTTATTTTTTTATCACAATCATCTTGTCCTACGAGATTACAGGATCAACCACTTCAGTTCTCATTCTCACTTACCTATATCTTATCAATGAGCTCATAGATCTTACATCCATTCTTTCACGTATGTCCTCAGAGTTATGCGATACTGAGTCATAGTAAAAAACCTGCTGAGAACAAAGACAAGGAAATACCTCGGGATGAATTGCATTTTCTAAATCCGGGTACATAGGTACATAACATAGGTACAGACGGCCGGATAGCCCAGCGGTTAGAGAACCTGACTTTGAAGCTTGAGATCCCGGGTTCGATCCCCGGTCGGGGTAGATGTTTGTATGATGAATACGAATGTTTGCTTTCGAGTCTTGGATGTTTATCTGTATATAAGTAAGTTTATCCGTTGTCTAGTACATAACACAGGCATTAAATTGCCTACTTTGGGACTAGGTGATTGGTATAAAAATTGTCCAGTGATATATTTATTTATTTATACATACACATATGTTAATTTAGGTTTTAAGTTGGCAGGTACAATAGTGACAGGTTTCTAGCCTGTCGCCTAAAGCATTCCTTAACATATATCCTTAGTCGCCTCTTACGCCATCCACGGAAATAATGGAGAGGTGTTATTCTAAACCCGACACCACATGGGCTAGAGTCTATTGGCGTTAAAATAACTGAAGATGACGAAGGATGCGTATCCCATATCAAAAAATATCAAGGTTTACCAACGTTTAGAGATTATAAATACAGGATTAACAAGTTACGTTTCATTATAAGATGCAGAAACAATCCACAGAAGATACACAATAAAGGTCACAGCTAGTGTCCGACCGAAGGTACAATTTTGGCCGAAGCCGAAGCCGAAGCCGATTAATCGGCTTTCATGAAAACCTTCGGCCGAAGCCGAAGCCGAAGCCGAAGGTGTGTTGACCCAAAGAAGTGAGAGAATTTGCTAATAGTAAAAAAAACAGCAGCATATTTTTCGGAGTTTTCGCTTCGAAATCAAGAGTGTTTATGTTGTTATGTTATGTGTTGTCACTTATTTATAAGATTAACTGCAAGCAATGCGATCGGGTCGGCGAAACGCTGTTCTGCTAAGCGCTGCGCACTATCCGTCTCGTTCTGGCATCGTTCGTTCAATTTCAAATCACAATTTGCAAACCTTCGGCTTCGGCCAAAGCTTCGGCCAAATTTTGGCCGAAGCCGAAGGTTTGGCCGAAGGTGGATTTTTTGGCCGAAGGTGGCCGAAGCCGAAGCCGAAGCCGAAGCTTCGGTCGGACACTAGTCACAGCACACATATCAACTCGGAAAAGGATCGTCACCGTATCGCCTTTCGCCTCGCCATCAACCAGGCGTCAACCCAACGTATGCACGTAACTAAAGCGTATCAGCAGCTCCTGTACGTCAACTCGGCTACGGCTAGGCGACACCGCGCTTACGGCTCGCCGACTGCTGGCTGACAAGGACAGGGGTAAGGGTGGACGAAGAGACGTGAGCTCGCGTACGGAGAGACGTAAGCGCGGGGACGACGAGCCGTAAGCGCGGGAACTGCAAGTTGACCACGCACCGCATCGTGGTTCGGAGCCTGTTCTGAGGCGAAGCGATTTCGTTACGATTCCGATTAGTGTGCGTTGCAGTAGGGAGTTTCATACAAACAATACTAAACGACTCGAGGCGATACGGTGGCGATCCCTTTCCGAGTTGATATGTGTGCTGTGACCTTCATGCGGGAATCGAAGAAAATTAATAAAAATATCATTCACCAGTTTTCTCGATGATACTGCAATGCGATGTATAAGAGTTGGAGAACCTAGGTTTAACCGAATTTTGTAAGCTGTGTGTTACGAACGTATCTCATGAGTTTAAGCTCTACCACGTCTTAGATTTATCATGTCTGTCTGTTGTAATAGATTTTCAACTTTAGGGTGATGGACCGCATATCTGGCTGACTGTACCAACTTATCTGCTGTTATATCTGACTCATCAAAAAACAACGCTATTACGTCTCTATTTTTGGCAGCATTCACAATTTCACAAGCGTCATCAATACCAAATACTTCAATCTTATTGTTATTATGTTATCAATATAATCAGTTCGCACCAGAATCCTTTACCGATGTACATTATCTATGTTCGATAAGATTGCACAGCAAATTTGTGTTGTGAAACGCGGTCAGTCGGTGTAAAGTTTTTAACAGAAACTGTTGTGTAGAAAAATGTCGAATTCGTCAGAAAGTGAGAACGTTCATTACAGTGATAGTGAAGAAGTGTATTCGAAAGCGAGGAACCGTCGCAAAAAGTATGTTCCAAATTTCAGACTAATAAAGGACTTTGAGTCTGAGAGAGAGACAAAGGAATACCAATCTGTTGAGAGTGGTCTTAACGATGTCATAACCACTGATGGGATGATGAAAGCGCCTCCAACAGTACAAGTTACTTCACCTGAAACTGAAAACGTACCTGAATATGGAAGGAAACATTCGCTGTATGAAACCGAGTCGAATAAAGAAGAAGACTTTAGTCCAAGTCCCGTGGAACAGATTTATAATACTAGAGCGTTATCGAAGCACAGTACGACTTACGAGCTAGAGAAATTCGAGAAGAATGCGATGATAATATTTAATCAAGAAAATGTGGATGGTTATGAAAAGAGATTAGGGACAGAGAAAGATGTAGAGGCTCTGGAGCGTACTTTTACGAGATACGGTTTTGAAGTTGAAGAGAGGAAAGACAGGACTAAAGCAGAGTTGTTTAGCGAGCTTGAAGCGTGTAAGTAAAAATAAGTCCTAAATAATTTAGGACGAGAAAGTTTCTCTCGCAGCTCCTAGAATTACATCTCCCTATTTCCTATAAACGTGGAGTTATGGTTTTGCCTATACCTATGGCGTTTCATGGTCTCTGTCTACCCCATTTGGGAAAACAGGCGTGATGTATGTATGTTTATGATGGATGTATGTCTGCGTCATAAAATGGTATCTGGGATTAAATCTTGGATGAAAATCCCTTCCTTAACACGGTAGCTGCTAAACCAGGCTTTAAAAGCATCGTGAGTATCTTCCTGCTAGTGCGGGCGCAGAAATAGTGTCATCTCACTCTGTGCGAACCCTATAACTTTGGTAATATTTGACGTAGGAAAGAGACAATCATACGTTTCACCTTTACTTCTCATACTTATTGTGATAGGTTATTAAAAAGTGTACCATGTTTGGTCGACCTGGTTCGCACACAGAGCAAATTATTCGCGTCCAGTGCTATACCAGGCTTTGTTTTTAAGGCCTGGTACCCGCACTGGTGATTTCGCGTAGGGGATGCGGCGCGAGAGTATGACTAGTGTAGTAGGTAACGACATGTCAGTTCACGTTCATTTATCGATAAAGCGCACGTCGCGTCGCGTGCGTGTTTTGGTGTCTTCGGAATTCGATCGCACGGCGTAATCGTAATCAAAACTAACAAAAGGAAAAATTTCGTCCGCTGCTACACAAAGTTACAGTTAACTCTAACAAGTAAACAAGCCGATAAAAAAAATAAAAAAAAGAAATCAGAATGCAGTAAATGTAATAAGACATATTGTTTGCCTTGTTTTAATGAACAACATTTTAATTAACAAAATAAAGTTCAATTTTACTATCAGAAATCAATTTATTTTGATCACCACTGCCCCATCCCTAGAAACTGAAAATACTAGTGCATTACAAGGCTTAACAGACATGGTAACTGTATTACTAGGTGCGGTACATGGCCCAGCAGACCTGGTGATTTATACCCTCCAAAAGTTCCACTTTTTTACATCAGATCCCAAGGCTAAGCCGAAGGTAAAATGATACACTAAAATACTAGCAAGACCCAAAATTTCATGAATATAGCTTGTATTTCTGCGCGGCTAGAGAAGATTTTATACCAATAGGTGTAACCAGGTTTAAAGCGCCTAGTACGCACTACAAAAATGACTCCCACTGGGCCTAATCAACCTGGCTGCGCACAGTACAAAAGTACATGAAAACTGGCCTAGCAGCTAAGGTGTTAATTTATACTAGGTACAGATCGATTACAATCAAAAGTTACGGTTGATAGTAAGTAGTTATTTTTAATAATAAACAACAGTCACGAGTGGTTCAATAAATCGAAGTACCTACGTAATATCCGAAAAACGTAGAAAACAATGTTGAATTTGAAAACAAACAACACAGTAACAATAATAATTTAATAATCCAATCAATCATGGTATAAATTTCGACAGATTCAACTGTGTGAATTCGATAAATTAATTTGACTTACATTTTTGTAAACGACTATTTGGATCAAGGAGTTTCGAATATTAATTATTTGTGTATTCACAATTCTCACTATTTTCGACCCAATAAAAAACGTGTTTTATATCTGTAAATATTGAGACATGCGGTCTGGCATATTTTAAATAACTAATAACTTTGCTTCTGTGTTTGATAAAGAAACGGCTGACTTGTCACCGGACTTCACGGCTGTCATTGGTAGGTATAGTTCGAGGGGTTTTACTATATCTGGATTACGTGATTGGTCGAATAAAAGAAGGGTCCCGTTACCCTCCCGGAATTACGATCGCGTCATACCTGACTGTTCGAGAAACTTATCGCTTTAAAATTGAAACAGATGGTATTGCGAATCGTTATGACATTAGAGACCCATGCCAAATTTACAGTCAATCGAACGAATGATTTACTGAAAATTGATGATAGTTGGACCTATGCAAATAATTATGTAAAGTATTTATTCGAGTTAAGTGAATCCCATTAGGTGATTTGAAATATTATAATGTTTTTGTGCAAGTTCTGTTATCGTCAATGTTTTCATTATCATGGTCGATATTTTTGATAAAGTTACTTCCGTTTAATTTGTTACATTTATGATATCTTTTGTTATTTACCAAGCTTGTGATTCAATTGCAATGTGTGTCTATTGTTATTTAGATTCAAACTTTGACCCATAACTACAAATTCGTTTTTTCTTTGAATGCGTCTCTCTTTTCTCATGTTGACAACAATCGCTCGAAGGTCAGCAGGAGTGGGATATTTTCACTTTTATTAGTTGTTCTGTACTTACTTTTTACATAAAAAAAAAGTTTTGTAAATTAAATAGTGAGTGAGTAGCGTGATATGATAAGCCTGTAGTTCTTCAGTAGGTTGCTATCACTTTTTTTGAAGAACAGTACCACCTCTCATTCCACGCTTTATGCCCTCGGACAAGACGGAATTAAAGAACTTCTAGAGGACCTAAAGTACCGGTGTACCACCCGCTCTCAGAAGCTCTGAGGTGATTCCGTCTTCACCCGGCGCCTTGTTGTTCTTAAGCTGCTTTAGGGCCATCCCAATCTCGTACAGCAGTATGTACGATGATGTCGGAGATATCTTCGATATGTTGGGACAGCTTGGCTCTTGGATATCCTACCAAGCTGTCAGCGGACTTATCGAAATATAACTTACCATATAACCTCTCAATTTCGTCAAGAATTTGAATTTGATTGCGATATTATGCTGCTAACTTCCCGTTTCAGCTTTGTACGTACGTTGTATGACAATGCTAATTCGCTGGGCGTAATATTGGCCAGACCTCTGGTGACGGGAGGCCACTTTTGAGACGCACCAAAAGATCTTAATTAATCGTCATGCACATTGCTTGATTTACTTAGCTAAATAAAATTGGCTAGTTTTAATTCCCAACAAAGAGTTACAGGAAATCCCTGAAGGACCTACATCTGATGTCATATTTTGTTATCAGAGGCTGATATTTCAAACGGATTATAGATAATTTGTTATAAGTAGCGTAACATCAGATTACTGCGAACTGTCGTTTATATATATATCCGTGATAGCTTACTACTAACATTTATTACATCTATTGTCAGTTTTGAGTCTTACATAAAAGGCCGCGTTGACGATTTTGCGGTCGACTGCAACATTATTTACAGTTTGCATCATCGTTGTAAAATTAATTTAATCACATAAAAGAGCTGGGAATTGACAGTCAGTTCTTCGCGTCACTATCGACTTCACTTCACTTCATTCCAACTTCCCCACTCACTGGCATCACCCCAGTTTTTCAATTTTCAACCGGCCGGGCTGTTAGGCTACGGGATTGTGACGGAAAAAAATTATTCTGATTCCAACGAAGAAACATTAACCTTTTGACCGCCAAAGACGCCATATCACGTCATCGCAAGTCAGTGCCCGTGACGCCACGACGTCAAATGGTGCGTCGAAGTTATTGCGAAAGAACTGAAATATAAAACGCTGCAACATTTTTTCTAGGTTTACTTTATTTATAGGTAGTGTAAGTTATTTTATACCTAATTTAAATAAAATAATACAGCACCATTCGAAAAAAAACAAGCATTATCTAAGAGCCGACTCACGTCTTTGGCGTCAGGAGCACACCGTTTCACATCGCGCCTTGGCGGTCAAAAGGTTAAGGGTCAATTCACACCGAGACGAGACGCGACGCGGCGCTGCACGAAAATTTTTAATAGAACAACTCAAAATACACTTTATTTGTTACAAGATAAGGTTCATATTTCATTATCAGTATACAGAATACGTAGCGCTGCGCCTCGAGACGTAGCGCAGCGTAGCGCTACATCGCGCTACGCCGCCCCCCGTGCGGTGTGAGGAGCGGTGCTGCGCGCGCAGCGCTGCCAGCTCAAAATACACTTTAGTCGCTACGCGATAAGGTTCTCATTTCATTGTGAGCATTCAGGTACGTCGCGTTACGCCCCGCAAAGTAGCGAGGCGCCGCGCTCCGCAGCGTGAAACCACTGGCCGCTTTATGCATCGTCGCGCCGCGTCTCGTCGTGTCTCGTCTCGGTGTGAATTGACCCTAACCCTTACTACGGCTACTATTTTGCTGTCATATATTATGTTCTCATCCAGAAAGAAAAATTTCACTGAGAATGAATGAGTTATCGCTAGAGAACCAAGTGAGCGAACTGACGCCATTGGAATGACGATCACAAACTTGCAGGCAGTTTGGCGCGAAGCGCCGCGTTTGATTACAGCAGTCACGGAAATTTTCGTGGCGCGTTGTTAGTTAAAAGTAAAACTCTGGAGTGATGATTCGACACCCACGTTTTTACCCGTTGAGTACGGAAACCTAAAAATGTCAAGGTTTAATTTAAATTTAGGCGACGGGCTGACAATCTGTCACTATGACATAACTTTCATTTGTTTTCAAACCTGAAATTATGCTGGAAGTGGCTGCGCAGAGCACAATCATGGTTTTTCTAGCGTTTCGTGTGCTCTGTCTACCTACCCCATTTAGATACAGGCGCGTTTGTATCTGTTTTGTACATAAGCATATATTTCTCAGTCACCAGCCGAAAAATTGAAAATGCAAACCCAGTGGCAAAGATTTAACGGCATGTCGATGAATTATCTAAACCTGTAAATTCCAAAGTGGTCCAGCTGGACCCTCAGGAGTCCATGAGAGTCTACGCTGGTGTTGCTAAATAAACTATAATTATATACCTACTAGCTTTTGCCCGCGGCTCCGCTCGCGTTAAATTCGGGGTATCACAGAAGAGATAGCACACATACCAATTTTATAGCTTTCTACATTGAAACAAACAAACAAACAAACAAACAAACAAACAAATAAACAAACAATCAAACACACTTTCACATTTATATATTGGTACGGATTTATGAATTTGGCATAATACCAAAATCGTTTAATTATCTGTTTACTCTGAAATTGCTAAACGTGGCACTGGATTTTTGAATTCATGTGCTCTGCCTACCCCTCTTGGGAATGCAGGCGTGAGGATATGTATGTATGTATGTACCAAATGTATTTATTTACCATGTGGTTTAAAATAACACCTCTAAATTTTTCCGTGGATGTCGTAAGAGGCGACAAAGTCGGTATATATATATATATAGTCGCATCATGGGCATAGTGCTGCCATGTATGGAATCTTGACAACAACTTCGATTACTTTACTTGATTGATTTAAGCGCCATCTGTTGAGAATTTAGTGAAACGCCAAGCGGAAGCTTGGGTGTGGTCAGCATAGAGCTAGCAACCGGAAGTTTGTTTTATGTTGGTACACAGCTATCAGTTTGGCCAACTGAGAGGTAAAACGTGGGATTATAACATGCATACATACATATTCTCACGCCTGTATTCCCAAGAGGGGTAGGCAGAGCACATGGATTCAAAAATCCAGTGCCACATTTAGCAATTTCAGCAGGGTAACCAGATGGTTAAACGTGACATTGCAGTGACGGGTTGCTAGCCCATCGCCCACAATACACTAACCCCTTTCCCAGAGTCGACTCTTACGACACCCACGGGAAGAAAGGGGGAGGTGCTATTCTAACCCGGCACCACACGGGATTATAAAAACAACGGAAAAGGAGTGGACTAGGTCATTCTGATTTGGGAACGTTGCCACCTAAAGACGTTTGCTAACTCTGTGCTGAACTCACCGCGTTTCACGGATTTGAATTTACGAACCAACCTCCGTTCTACACCTATCCGACATATATATTCTCGGCGACAGGCTAGCAACCTGTCACTATAATACCTGTACTTAAACCTACGAAATAATGCTTGAAGTGGCTACGAAACGTGAGCTATGGATTAGTCTAAGTAGTCCTCTGCTTACCCCATGTAGGAAAACAGGCGTGAGGTATACTCGTTTGTTTGGACACACGTAGCAACAGGGGTCCATGGGCGTACCCAGGTTCTGGGCCAGGGGGGGGCAAATCCGATTTTTATAAGCTACTTATTAGTAAATAATAAAAAAACCGGCCAAGTGCGAGTCGGACTCGCACACGAAGGGTTCCATACCAAAAACAGCAAAAAAAATACAGTAGAACCCGCTTAAGACGATTTCTCAGGGACCCTAACAAAAACGCGTCTTAAGCGAGAAAGCGTATTATGCGGGAAAGGGAAAATGAAACATACTACATGTTTTAATTTTGGTATATATACTCTTCATGTCAAGCCAACGATGGGAGCTGTTCCTGTCAATAGAAAAGGCGTGAGCGCGGAGGAAACAAGCCAAGATGGCAGCCTCCGCCGAGGTCAGCCCGCACCTACAGCCGGGCCGAGGCAAGCGGTCACCGCCCGCTCCCGGAAAGGAGAAGATGGAGCGAAGCTCGGACACTTCAGAAGGCGAGAGAGTGCCGAAACAGGAGCTGATCCTGTTCATTCAGGAGATCCAAGCCGACCAGAACCCAGTGGCATTTCTCTTGGAAAGGGCTAGCTACTCTGCACGCCTGGAGTGACTACACGACTCAGGTCGGCCCACTGAAACACCGCCGGCATTACGCCTTTTAAAACCGGGTTGCGACGTCACTGAATGGAGGACCAGAAGTCCGACGTAGCACAGAAGACGACCAACGAGGCCTGAGGGCGCATTCGGGAGCGGGAAGACCCCGCTGAAAGGGGCAAATGCCTCGAACATCATCTCTCGAGACTGACAATACGAGCATCTCGGCTCGGGCTCTGGCGTATTAAACGGGATGACGAATCGTATTAAGCGTTAAGAAATGTATGAAAATATGTCTGAAGTTGCAGGGACTGGCGTAAAGTGGCGTATTAAGCGAGAAATCGTATTAAACGTGATCGTCTTAAACGGGTTCTACTGTACGTTTTTTTCCTGTCGGAGCCCCCGTATTTTTTTTTATGCTAGTGTCTTAATCCCTTAGTGCTTAGTGCATTGCCCATTCAATATATTTTTATACTTTCTTATAATATCTGTTTCTAACGTTTTAACGGTTCCAACGCTATAATTAAAAAAAGTGTTTAAGTATTTAATTCGTAGGGACGTCAACCTTGTCCAGGGGGGGGCA
>BHDV01065379.1:67960-82630 GCA_005406045.1 Adoxophyes honmai
AGCTGCCCCCCCCTGCCCCCCTCTCGGTACGCCCATGCAGGGGTCCATTAAACCCCATTAAACATTAAAAGGGGTCTATGACCAAAGAAATGTTTGGCAAATTCTGATCCAAACCTTGTCTGCAGTCGCGAGCTCTGACTTCACCGACTACGGTTGCGTGGTTGTGGCGGTGCTGACGCACGGCTCCCGCCAGGGTCTACTCCGGGCGCGCGACCAGCCGTACTGCGAGCTTGAGCTGGTCAACCACTTCCTCCATAAACCGCTGCTGATCACGAAACCCATCATATTCATCATACAGGTTAGTAAACACAAGGATTTCACAGGGGAAGGGGGTCAAGGGAGATGCCGGGAGTGTTGGAGTCTGAGGTTGGGGTTAACAATAATATACCATTTCTTTGGTATAAAATGTATTTTAGGGGGCAGGCAGCAACCTACAAACGTAAATCTCACGTCCTGTTCCCTGCGGGGTAGGCAGAAACAACCGCCGTTGGCTATTATTTTCGCACACTTCTGGCTAATATTTTAGGCAACAAGCTAGCAACTTGTCACTATTGTGCTTACAAACTCAACGTTTCGTATGCTCTGCCTACCCCATTTGGGAATACAGTCACAATATGTGTCAATTTAGCGTGCTTCTCTCGCTTCACTTACATTCATCCCTCTCGTCATACACGCTCGATGATTTCGAGCACATACCTAGGTACTTCTAATTTTAGAACATCGCCGATCTGGTCGATTTACTTTCTTCGGGTGCGCTCTCAACCAACTTGTACTAACTCCCTTTTTTTTAAATCGAATTTCAATTTACCCCTTTTTTTTCTAGGCTTGTCGTGGCACCAAGTCGACGGCCGGCGTCGCGGTCCACTACGCGGGGCGCGTGAGGAAGGACATAGACGAAGAGGTGGAAGCGTACACGCTGCCAGTCGAAGCGGACATGTTGATACTCCACAGCTCCTATATTGGGAAACCGTCACACAGGTATACATACATACATACATGTCTGTTTCCCATAATGGGGTAGGCAGAACACATGATACGCCAGACAAAACCATGAATATTTCACGTTTCGGGGCCACTTCTAGCGTACTTTTTATGTTATTTATGGCAGGTATAATACTTCGAGTTTTTAATTACAAAAAGGTGAAGCCACATAGAACACACGAAACGTTACGTTGCCAAAAACGTGAAATTGCACGTCTAAGCCACTTTTAGCATGATTTTTGGTCTAAATATAAATGGAAGGGGTATAATCGGAATTTGAAGTACCTCATTGAAATTTACACGGTATGCTTTCCCTCTTCTTCTCTTTAATGTTACGTACCCATTTAGATTATACCCTATTAAGGTAAACGTACCAATGCTCGACGCCTCAACGCCCAATAGATGGCATCCATCTGTCACCTGTCTTACTATGACATAAGGTTGCAACTGCCAAGTATTAGGTCAGTGTCCAGCACAGGGACGTTGACCTTACTCGTAAATGTATTGATTTTTTTATTTCTTCAATTCCAGAAACGAACTCTACGGCTCGTGGTTCGTCCAATCACTCTGCAGCAAAATCGACGACATGGCTGATTCTCATGACTTTGAAGCCATCCTGACAGAAGTGAAACGAGAAGTGGCCATCGACAGATACCACAAAGAGTACAACCGGAGGACCTTGGAGATGGACATCAACAAACAAATGCCTGTGACAACGTCAACGCTGATCAGAAAGCTGTATCTGAAGAAGTTTGGGGACGAAGAAGTGTATTATAAGAGGGTGAAGAATTTAAGACAATCTTCGCGGAACGAGGTCCTGGACAGCGGAGGCCCGAAGACACCGACGTTGATGCAGTACCAGTGTTCTTGCTTCCTATCGCACTTTGACTACATCAAGTCTTGCTTGAGGTAACTCCTGATCCTGAACTTATTATATACTAGCTGTGCCCGCGACTCCGTCCGCGTAGATTGCGATTTAACTCTGGCTTCAAACTCTGATTATCGGACACTGTCTGTTCATTTGTACGAATAAATAATTTGTAGAGTGACTGAGTGACCAAGAAAGTGAACTCGAACGCTTTCAGAGCAAAATACGCAAAACGCAACACGATACGTTTTGTGAAACACAGAACGTGCAAAACCATTAGTTACATTTTGGGTGTTTTGCACTTACATTTTGAAAAAGTTTACTTTGATTATTAAATAAAGCTTCTCTGTAGGTACACGATGTTACGTGGTTACGGCGGGAATTAAATCGCGTTTAGGTGTACCATTGAACCAATTGATTCCTGACCCATGATAGAACCTATTTACACTAAACGTCATAGTGATATTACACTGCTCGACAAAGGAAAACCATTACGTTTGTTGTGACAACGTTCTCCGGCGTGTCAGAAATTTCGATTAGACCGTACTCGGCCTTTTTGATAGCAATGTCATCAACGTAAACGTGTACCTATGCGGTAATTTCTTTTCTTTCTAGGCACTTCGTTGAAGAGAACCCTGATGACGCCGTGGCCCGTGGGTTCCTGAACGTAGCGGAAACCTTCAAGAACGACACAGAATTTAATCCCTCCAAAGAGGTGATGCTGCGAACGATATGCAGCCACTTAATGACAAATGCCCAGGAGTACAAGTTCTTCAAATATTTACATTTGTATAAGAATTAGATTTAAAATTGGAACGTGTTGGGTTACCACCAGCACCAATATCTGACAAAACAGATAAGTACATACATCACGCCTGCATTCCCAAATGGTGCAAGCAGAGCATAAGAAACGCTGCCACATAAACATAACTATGACTATGTCACCGACGGTAACTCACCGTTTTGTAGTCAAAAATATGCTACGAATGGCAACAAAACGTGAAATACTCGTAGTATCCTTATCTGCTTATCCCATTTGGGAACACAGGGGTGCCTATGTGAGGTATGATAGTGACAAGTTGCTAGCCTGTCGCCTAAAATATACCTTAACCTGTTTCCTTAGTCGTCTCATACGACATCCATGGAAGACATGGAAAGGTATTAATCTACATACTAAAGTAAGCTTTAGCACTATTTGTTACGTTCATGTCTCAGAATACTCTCGATTCCTTAATACATGGAAAAGGGATGATCTCTTGTTTTTTATTATTATTAGTGTTCATTAAATAAATAAGAATTAAAATTAGACACTGACTTTTATTTTGTCAGTAAGTATTATAGTTCGATTAAGTATGTTGTTATTTATTCTAGATTGTTATGAATGAATACAATTTAATACAGTTTTGTTTGAAATCTTTTGTTTTTTTATTTTTGATCACAGTTTAAATATACAGCTGTATAATAGACAAGTTAGATGCGCTGTGCAAGTTGCAGAAAGTTTCCAAAGAGGCGGGAAAGTTGTCGAAAGTTTTGGGAATGATCGAAACTTTACGTCCGAATGTGAATTTTCTTTTTAATTAAACGGTTTTACTTAGTTTTTAGTCTTTAATCTTTATTCTTTGGTCTTTGTTGGTTCAAATTTAGAAATTGAAATTTCACCCTCTTTCCGTCAACTAGCCCACCGAACGAAGACCAAAATTTGCCTGTCGAGGGAAATAATTCGTGTATAAGCGAATTTTGGCATAGTTGTAAAGAATGGGATTTTAAACGACATACTAAAAGTACTGATGGGTGGGGGTGGAGCTAACGGGGGGAGGGGGGTGTAAAGGTCCCGTTTTTTAGTTTTTTGTAAAAAACTCGTAAACTGTGACCTGTAGCTAAAAATAGTCTGAGACACAAATAATGTACGTAAAATTCTCTACAAAAAAGAAGTACACATTTTTTCTCTGGGATCAATACTTCATGAGATATAGACGAAAGTAGATGACCAATAAAGAAAACAATGCATTTGTTTAAGTACGGCACGTTTACATATTTCCTAAAGATAAAATTATTGTCTAAATCTAAAATCGGGGGGCACGGCCGTGCCCCCACCAAGTCGAGCGCAAAGCAAGCACTGCCGTACCATCCTTTACTGGAACCATTTCGCGGCATTTTCAGGCCCCTATTTGAGAACCTCTGGATAATACCAAGACGATGAAATTTTCGCCATCTAGTGAGCTGTAATCACTTACTTAAAATTCAAAATTTCAAGTCTGTAGGTAATTCAGTTCCGAAGTTAAGCTAAAGCAAAGTTTCGCATTTTCGACACTTACTCACTCACTCACTCATGATCATCAAAATAGAACAGGTACTTCCCGTAAACTCATAGAGCTGAAATTTGGTACATGGTTAGAAATTAACGGCTACATAAAGGGAAAAATGTAAAATTTAGGATAATCGAACATCTGGAGTACCCGATGAACCTGATTAGAAAACACTAGAACCCAACCAAACTACTATAGAGATCGATATTATGAACTTGACTGTACATTAGGAACAGTCTTTCGTATTGCCCATTCGCGTTCCTTAAATTAGAAGATGTGTCTCTCTACGCTGGATTTTTGCAATTACAGACGATTTTTTTTATGTACCAGACCAGCTCGGGATCTTTATCAGATACTTCAGACCTCAAATTTTTGACATCAAACGAAGCGACCCACTAATTAAGTTAAATATTTTTTGTAAAGGAGGTACCTATGTCGATCTCTATAGTAGTTTGGTTGGGCTCTAGTGTTTTCTAATCAGGTTCGTCGGGTACTCCAGATGTTCGATTATCCTAAATTTTTCATTTTTCCCTTTATGTAGCCGTTAATCCCCAATCATGTACCAAATTTCAGCTCTATGAGTTGACGGGAAGTACCTGTTCTATTTTGATGATCATGAGTGAATGAGTGAGTGTCGAAAATGCGAAACTTTGCTTTAGCTTAACTTCGGAACTGAATTACCTACAGATTTGAAATTTTGAATTTTAAGTAAGTGATTACAGCTCACTAGATGGCGAAAATTTCAACGTCCTGGTATTATCCAGAGGTTCTCAAATAGGGGCCTGAAAATGCCGCGAAATGGTTCCAGTAAAGGATGGTACGGCAGTGCTTGCTTTGCGCTCGACTTGGTGGGGGCACGGCCATGCCCCCCGATTTTAGATTTAAACAATAATTAGGGATTTTATCTTTAGGAAATATATAAACGTGCCGTACTTAAACAAATGCATTGTTTTCTTTATTGGTCATCTACTTTCCTCTATATCTCATGAAGTATTGATCCCAGAGAAAAAATGTGTACATCTTTTTTGTAGAAAATTTTACGCACATTATTTGTGTCTCAGACTATTTTTAGCTAACGGTCACAGTTTACGAGTTTTTTTACAAAAAACTAAAAAACGGGACCTTTACACTCCCCTCCCCCCGTTAGCTCCACCCCCACCCATCAGTACTTTTAGTATGTCGTTTAAAACCCCATTCCTTACAACTATACAAAAATTCGCTTATACACGAGTTTTTTCCTCTGAGTTTGCTTCGTTTGGTGGACTAAACTGATTGATCTGAAATTCGGTATGCGCTTTTAGTTGTGGTGACAATACAACAATGTATATTCATTGTCATTGTAAATTCAAAATGGCCGCCGCTACAAAATGGCGGATGACCTAATTCTTATCAACCCCATCAATATGGGTATCAATTGAAAGGTCTTTGCAAGGAGAATACAGTGCACTATATAAATAAAAAAAAAAACTAAAAACTCGAAAAAAAAAAGTTAAAAAAAACTTTTAAGTAAAACGGTTTTATATACATTGATTAGACTAAAATAAAACCGTTTTACTTAAAAGTTTTTTTTAACTTTTTTTTTCTAGTGAAACTTTCCCAGAATTTCCCAATTTTTTGGAAGCAATCTAAAACTTATACGTCTGTATTTGAGTTTACAAACTAAAAAAATCTGTATTAATAATACACACGCCCAAACTCACCTTTATCCCAAATGGGGTAGGCAGAGCTCATGAAATATCCTATAGATAAAAGAGAAAACTATGACTATTTTACTTTTAGTAGCTTCTTTTAGCATATGTTTAGCCTTTAAGTTAAATAAAAGAGGCATATTAGAGAAGGTTGCTAGCCTGTCGCCTAAATTATGCCCTAACTTAATTTCGTTTGTCGCCTCTTACATCATCCACGGAAGAAGTGGAGACGTGTGATTCGAAACCCGACACCACACGGGTAATGCATTGGTAATGGGCATGTTTAATCGGTGTATATGTCGGCGGCCGATCATAGAATCCGGCAGATCACGAAATTCCTAGACATATCATGAAACGCCGCCATTTCACGATTTGGCTGAACGACATCCGCCATATCGTTCAAATCTCATCGTTTAACGATTTGCCTAGTGACGTTTAGGCATATCATGAAATTCCTAGGCAAATCACGAAAAGCCGGCTTTTCACGATTTGGCTAAGTAATACCTACCCGGTAGGGACGTTTAGGCAGATCATGGCATTCCTAGGCATTTTATGAAACGCCGCCATATCGTTCAATGTGCAGCGCCGCCAGCGGCCAAGAAACAAACTATTTTACGATATGCCCGCTATAAAGCTAGGAATATCGATGAATGCGTTTCCTTAATCATACATACATACATATACTCACGCCTGTATTCCCAAGAGGGGTAGGCAGAGCACGTGAATTCGAAAATCCAGTGCCACGTTTAGCAATTTCAGGGTAACCAGATGGTCAAACGTGATATTGCAGTGACAGGTTGCTAGCCCATCGCCCACAATACACTAACCCTTTCCCAGAGTCGACTCTTACGACACCCACGGGAAGAAAGGGGGAGGTGCTATTCTAACCCGGCACCACACGGGGTTTCCTTAATCGATCTGCCGTATTGTGTATCAGGCACATCGTGATATGCCTGGTCAACTTTTCGGCATATCATGAAATAGCGGCGTTTCGTGATACGCCTAGGAATTTCGTGATCTGCCGGATTCTACGATCGGCCGCCGACATATACAACGATAACAATTTCTTCAAATACAACTTATCTGCGATCCTTACGATAAACTATTAATAAGATCGATAAAAATAAGTCTCCAGCGTATATTTTGCGCTCTTTGTTAATATCCCTGCCTAAAAATATTTACATACAAAACAACAAGTCACTTAATCTAATTAAATTAAAGTTAAGCTAAAACTACCTATCCCTATCTATAAAACATAATACATCGTCAAAGGACGAGTCTGGCAGTCTCCAAGACGCTGGCCGCATTACCCCGCTGCACAGCTATCCCTAGCCTTTGAGCGAGGTAAGCGCCAGTTCTGGGTCACCTGATGCCTGATGTTTAGTATCCAATGACCACGGTATATTTAAGATTATCAGCGCTTTGGCTTAGTCACTGTTGTGTTTTGTTTTCCGTTTATAAACAAACTAGCTTTCCGCCCCCGGCTTCGCCCGCGTGGAACTCGGTTATATTGCGGTATAAAGCACAACTATAAGAAAACTTCTCGTTTCAAACGACACACAGCGCTATCGATCTATCATCTATCGATCGATATCGATCTATCAAGCAAACTATATTTTTGTTTTCCCTCGGGAACATCAATTTTTTCCGGGATAAAAAGTAGCAATCGGTTCAGTAGTTACGGCGTGAAAGCGGAACAAACAAACAAACAAACAAACAAACTCACTTTCTGACTTATAATATTAGTAAGGATAAAGAACGAACTATTTGAACCATCGATTAGCTTCTCCATTTTCCTTCATACCTTGAAAATCAGCCTGGAATTGTCGTGCGATCATTCGTAAATTAAATTTGTATTATTTTTTGCGTTGTCGAGTGTAGATAAGGTATGAGCTCAAACACCAGACAATATTAATTTGCCGAGTCGATTGGACATTCGTCAAAAAGTAAATCAGCAATCATGGATTACGGATTACAAATAAAATACATCTCTGTAGCGTTTGCGCTAGTGTCAAATGCCATGACAGTGGATTTTAACTGCCAATTTATCCATGGCACTTGAGACGGAAGCTCGCGATCAAACTGTTCGTTTTGGTACGAAATCATTCCTGCGCGAGTTCAACTTGCACTTGGCCGGTTTTTTAATGTAGTACCTAATGTGTCAAATAATTTGCTCTACTTACTGTATAACAATTTTATGACAATTTGTTTTTAGTTCTAATTTAAATGTCACAAAAATATTTTCTGCAGTAAATTAACTATTTTAAATAAATGTGTCTAGTCAAAAACAAAGTAAATGCTATTCCTTTATTTTTATTTATTGCTAATAGGCACATTACTCACGAAAAATAATGAAGTAATACTTACTTTGTTATTACAAGTGTTAGGGAGAAACACAGAGGACAGACCCAATAGAGAAACAATGTTGGCCACCCAGGCCCGCAAACAGTTAGTTAGAGCACAGCTATCGCCTCGATGGTTTGGCGCAATCATCTTCGAACAAATAATATGACATTAGTGGGCAGATCTCCAGAGATCTCCTTGACATTATTTTTAACTGGTCGATTATTCGTGCACCAAAATCATTATTTCAGCGCGTTATTATCTAATGCAAAAGATGTCCTAACCATTTTTAAGCTTCATCCTCTACAAAATAAAATATTTGACAAAAACCAGGAAAGCATGTCATTTTTTTCATGCGGCTAGCCTACATCACAGATTTAAAAGTTAATTTAATTATAAAGTACAATAAATAATTCAATATAGCCTTTACACATACATAAACAGATGAAAAATGCGTAGTATTGTGTAATAATTACACCGGCAAACAAAATACAATGTCAGTAAAATCAATTCAAAAACTGTGTTAAAAAAATACGTCATTGTTGGGTGAAGCAATTATTTTTCAAATACGACAAATTTCAAATATGTCAAAAACGAAATGCTATGAACACCCAAAAAAAATTAAGCAAAATTAAAAATTTTGAAAAATACCCACGACGGTAAAACTCTCCTCGAAAAAGAATAAAATAACCCAAAACCCCCGAGTTAACCCAATTATTATGTAAGTTTACCATAATACATAACCGAGGAATACCCTTCGGGGGCTATGATTTCTAGTGACGTGAATACAATTATTGAAGAATTGTAGACGTTTCATGATGACATATTGACACTTATGATTATGATTAAAGCCCGTCACACATTAAGCAGATACGGTAAGATATCTGTTACAGAACATATATCTATCAATATCGCTCCCTATACAATTCAATGAGCTACCACACACTGCGCAGATTTACCGTCAGGTATTTTGTGACACCGACATATGGAAAAGTGGCATTTATACGCAGATAAAATATTATCGTATATGCGTAGTCTGTGACGGGCTTAAATTTTTGTTGAAATTTCATATAGGAAAGGCAGCCCCCGACGGATATTCCTCGGTTATGTATTATGGTAAACTTACATAATAATTGGGTTAACTCGGGGGTTTTGGGTTATTTTATTCTTTTTCGAGGAGAGTTTTACCGTCGTGGGTATTTTTCAAATTTTTTAATTTTGCTTAATTTTTTTTCAGACTTTTTAGAGAGCATATACGAATTATAAATGCACCAATCAACTACGAACAAATTGGTGAAAACCGCACTGAATTCGAACAATTCGTTTTAATATTGTTGCAATTTTATTTTGCACTAGTAGTGTAGCGCCCTCTAGAGAGTTACAGACGTATTTTTTATTGTTTGGAAACATGCATTAAGCTATCACGTACACATTGCTGAAAACAGAATTGTAATCGGACATTTCGTTTTGATTATATTGCAACATTGTTTTGCACTACTATTGTGGCGCCCCCCAGTGAGTTACAACCTATCTAAGAACACGAATTCATCAAACACAAACCAGTTATTGAAAACCGCATCAAAATCGGATCATTAGTTTAGAAGATAGGTGGGAACATTGAATATTGCTTTGCACCAATATTGTGGCGCCCCCTAGTGAGTTACAGCCGTGAGACCTATCTAAGAATATGAAGTTATCAAACACAAACCCGTTATTGAAAACCGCATCAAAATCGGATCATTAGTTTAGAAGATAGGAGGGAAAATTACTTTGCATTACTTTGCACAAACACACAAACAAACATCTCTCACCCTAAACGCATATACCTGCTCCGTTCCGTCGTGGGTAAAAACACACGCCCTCGTTCGCCTCCTGCCCTTCAGTCAGCTCACAGCACATTAGAAGATATGAGGGAAAATTACTTTGCACAAACACACAAACAAACATCTCTCACCCTAAACGCATATACCTGCTCCGTTCCGTCGTGGGTAAAAAGGGAGTAACACGCGGTGCTTTGCGACCTAAAATAATTCCTTCAGTCTTGTAAACATTTTCGTCATTGTTATCTTGACCTATTTGACGATAATTTTCATGATATTTAAGTAAATCCCTGTTTCTGTTGAAGCATTTTCATGTTTTATGCTGTTTAAATAAGTATTTTTTTAGTTGGCATTAAAAACAAAAGAGTTTCGACAGGTTTCTGCGAAATCGTCAAACACAACAACAACAACAACATTGTTAACAATGAGACAGCGAGTTGCTTTGGTTGTGGTGCTTCCGTTGTTGGTGAAAACCCGTTTAATGGCGTAGCTACCGCTATGAGTTCATATCATAATTATCAGCGCTACCGAGGCTCATTCAAACGGCTGTAGTTCCGTTGTTTATAGGTTTATTGTGATAAGCATGAAAAACCATAGCGACATCGAAAGACAGAGACGAGCAATTGCCATGCGAGCCAATATGTTAGCAAGAAGGTTTGCCAAATGCAGTGAGGGCGTCAAAAGGCAACTCTTTCTATCCTTCTGTACCAGCGTGTACACGGCTGAACTCTGGTCTGTTTACACCTGCGCTGTGGCCAGAGAAATCAAAGTGCAGTACAACGACGCGTGGCGCGCAATATACCGGCTGCCGCGCTGGAGCAGCGCGAGCGCCATGTTCGCGGAGGGCCGCGCGCCGGGCTGGCCCGCGCTCCTGCGCGCGCGCTCAGCTACCGCCAGAAAGGCCGTATTCGCCTCCCCCAACTCACTGATAGCAGCAGCGAGAGAGTGGGATGAGAGTCCGATACATGAACGCTGGAGGAGTTACCATAAACCCCCCATCACAAAACTAGCAAATTAATAGCCTGCGTACCTACTCTTGGTCATTTGTGTAATTTTATATGTTTTTATGTTTTATGATTTAAGATTGTGTTTATGTTTGTGTCGTTACTTTATATGGAAAATATTCTGGAATAAATAAATTTTATTTCATTTCATTTCATAAGTTAAAATTCGTTAGAAAGCTGATAAAAATATCTTAATAGTATATTAAAACCTATATTTCTATTATCCTAACGGTTAACAAGTCATACACGTAAGAATTTTTTTTTACAAATTAGGTTTTTTGAGAATATTTCTTATTTATTAACCTTTTATTTGACACCCTATTTAAGGAAATCGGTTCAGTAGACATTTAAATAACCCGCACAATAGAATAGGCCCGGCGGCCATCTTTGTGACGTCATAGCTCCCCCCCTCCATAAACTTAGGAAGTGGCTACCGCACTTTTCGTAACCAGGAAAACGTGCCAAATAAGTATATATCAATAATTCGTAGGAAACCGTGATGTGTCCATTAATAGCTTTACCGGGGGTTGGTAGGTACGTAGACATGTTGTGGGGTGAGAAATAACCACTTTGTCGGTAGGTTGAATTCTGATTTATTAACAAAACATACACCTTATATACTATGTGTTTAAAACTTAAGACGAGGATTATCTATCATGCGTGCTTGTATCTGATCTCCCTATCAGCACCCATGAAATAAATGCTGACACTGTGGCTTCCGCCACAATAGCAACTTAAAAGTTTGAGTACGGAATAGGTACCTACGTAGGTAGTCAAATTAAAATAGGCTAAGGTATACAATAGGTACTTCGAATTATTTAAAGAGCAGTTGTTACATTTTACAGAGGAAGTACATGTCGATTGTTTATTAAATAAATAATTTAAAAAGAACTTTTATTTAATTTTATTCAGGTTATTTATAAACGACAGTTGCTGGTAAGCGTTTCCTATGTTACATAAGACCTTCTTACTTACTGACTAAAGCCATTCGTCATTGTGGCCTACACTGCGTCATTGTAGGTTACTGCTCTATTTTTCCGACTCCAAATATCTCACGAAATAATGTTTTTCATGATATGCCTCCGTTATAACACGTTTATATTAAACCCAAAGTATCGTTTGAGTGTTCTAATGAAGTCCTACGACAAAGATAACTTAAGGCACAAAATTTGTTCGAGGAGAATTTTTCTGAGAACTGCCCTAGCACTCTAAAAGGTCTATCCTCCATGGGGAGAAAATGAAAGATGAAAATTTCCTTTTAATAAACCTGCCAAGTGCGAGTCGGACTCGCGCATGAAGGGTTCCGTACCAAAAACTGCAAAAAATCTGAATTTTTGTATGGGAGCCCCCCTTAAATACTAATTTCATTTTTATTCAATTATTTATTTTTAAAGAAGATATTTAATTAAACATTCTGTGAGCATTTCAAGTATTAACCTGTTACAGTTATTTAAATAGATCCAAAATAGAAAAAAAAACACGTTTTTTGTATGGGAGCCCCCCTTAATTATTATAATTATTTTAATTTTAGTATTTTTTGTTATAGCGGCAACAGAAATACATCATCTGTGAAAATTTCAACTCACTAGCTCTCACGGTTCGTGAGATACAGCCTGGTGACAGACAGACGGACGGACGGACGGACGGACAGACAGACAGACAGACAGACAGCGAAGTCTCAGTAATAGGGTCCCGTTTTTACCCTTTGGGTACGGAACCCTAAAAACTGTGTATAATCATTTACTTTTTAAAATCGTTTAATAAGTAACAAGGTTAATTGGCAAACACAGGGCTGAGAGGTTGTTAGCGCAGCAGGGAACGACCGATATATTTAATACATAAGTACATACTCGATTTAATCCATCAGAAGAGCTCGTCGGGACGCCCCTTGCTGTCGAAAACACTTGCAAATTTAAGTAGGTAAGTGTCTAAGTATTAAGCTATTTATGAGCGGGAAGTTTTTTTTTTGTTTTGTTTTGTTAGTTATGTTATGTTGTAAAGATTAGTGACGGTGGAGGCATTCTCCTAAGAAAAAGGCGCCACCTTATTGCTGACTCTGACCGGCGTCCTGATTGTTCGGTGTTAGACAGTCCAGTGTCTTCTAATTTACTTAAATCTAAATTTTTTTGCTTGTCTGCAATGGTCAGCAATAAACTTACCCCCACAAGATTACTGCTGACCACGCTACCAAGGACTGTTACCTACATTGAAAAATTATTGAACATTAATAATTACCACTATAATATTACTCTAATATTTTCCAATTATGTTGTTGGATTTATATTATCAAACCGCGTTTAGAAAGGGATTGAGCTCATTATGTAATTTTTGAACTATTGCATGATATGACATTGTCAGTGGTAGAGTAAGCAGATAAATTAAATTGTTATTTTGGTACAATGAAGTTTTAAAGCATGGGAAAAATATCAAATTATACAACGTTTTTTTATTGATTTCCAATAGCATTAAGAGATAATTCTGAACAGCTAGGGCAATTTGATAAAGCGAAATAATGTGATCAGTGACAGATTTGTTAGATAATATTACTATTTTTATTAAACAAATGACAGTATTTACCGAGAATAGAGTTTAAATATGCAAATCATATTCAGCTATTATTTCTATTATTTATAAGGGTCTGCACTTCTGAAGATATCAAAGATTGGTTTATGATTATATTTAATCATTTATTAAGTACAATTGTGCTCACGGTACACTCGAATCCCTTTCTAAACGCGGTTTGATAATACCCGCTCTTAACACATATCGATAGACCTACTAGAAATCCATATTAGGTCCCATCACTTAACGAATCTCTAGTTTTGTGTTAGTTACATTACACTACAGCTACGCGGCGAACGCTCGCCTTAGCGCTTTGCTCGTTTGTGCTCCATTTAATCCAAAAGCAATTAAAATTATATTCAACTACCTTAGAACTTAAAAACTAAACTTAAATCTAAACTATATTTAAAAATGGACACCCCCGAGGCATGGTTCCAAAGACGCTGGCAGCGTTTCCTCGCTGTATCGCAATGCTGATGCGTTGAGCGAGGAAGCTGCCAGCTCTTCGGTCTCCGGTTGCATCAACCAGCCGCTTGGAGAGCTCTTTCATTAAGTTGGTTTCGCTGGGACCCCACGGACCTAAGGCCTCGACCCCGAATGGTAAGAAAAGGTATTCTGGGCCGAGACCTCTGTATTTTGTGCTTTTTAGTTTTTCGCCCGCTTCAGCTGCCGCTCCTGCTTTAGTGGAAGTACCGTGGAGGTGGGACGGTGCCAGTGTATCGACACAGGTTGCATCCCACACCAACATGGAATTAAAGACATTCCGTCCGGTCTCTTGCCATCATCTCGAACTATTCCTGACGGTTCTAAAACCGCAGGCATGTTGATGGTGGCAAGAGAGCGACGGATAATGTCGTTTAGAGTGGCATGTCTGGAAAAACGGCCAGCACTCTTCTGGCAAGAAAGCCCGTGGTGACCCAGCGTATCAACATTGTTACCGCAGGTGCATCTGTGTGGTACGCAGACAAGTACTCCATCCAAACACTTAAAATTGTACGAAAATATTATTATGAAGTTACAATCTGTCAAAAGCTTTTTGATATAATTTTAAACAAAAAAAAAACCGACTTCAAACTAGCAATATTTTGAAAGTATTCT